>CM046297.1:27272671-27872671 GCA_025267735.1 Mactra quadrangularis | reverse complement strand
ATGGAATACAGGTACTTTTTATATGAAAATTACAATTTAGAATCGTAATAAGGTGTGTGCAAAAACTCTTTACATATTGTCGCCGTTTACATGACAAATAGGTTAAATTCTTACCTGTTCCAAGTTTCGCGTTCACCGCATAACTAGACGGATTAGTAAATCTTTTTTATTTCCATTTAATAATTCTCCATATGAAACACAACTCTTGTGACCACAATCATTATTTAAACGCTTAATATTGTAACATTCTCAAAGTCGACAGTACTTAGTCTTAGATCATTTTTTCTGAAACAGAATACAAAATTATCTTATTAATATCGGTACGACTACGAGTCGACCATAGTCCGAAATGCAAATGCCCTTTCTTAAGCTGCGTATCAAAGAATATAATTATTATATTTGTTGTTCAGATATGCCCCCCCCCCCTCCTGTCCTTTGGAAATAATCACTGATTTTGACCCTTGGAATAAACTGTGATAAGAATAAGGCTAAGAATAGCAAGAATGTATGCAATTATAATAATAAACATAAGGTATAGATAATAGTTTTGATTCGGATCTCAAGTTGATGGTGTTTTTTCCAGCAGACAAAAGGGTTTTGTTTGTACCAGATGTGCTTGGGCAGATCAAAGTGGAAATAAAAATGTTTGTACTCAGAACATTAGGATTTAATCTGTGTTGCATACTTTAACTTCATTCTGCATGATTGAATCCAGTACAAACAAACCTTATTTGGTTAGAAAAAAACATAAACTTGCGTTTCGATTATGAACTATTATTTTTATGATGTAAAACAGAGATATCTGTCAGACAATTAGAAGTGTTAAAATAGTGTCAAATTATTAGAAGTTAAAATAGGGTCAAGTTATTAAAAGTGTTAAAATAGGGGTCAGATTGTTAGAAGTGTTAAATAGGGTCAGATTATCAGAAGTGTTGAAATAGGGTCAGATTATTAGAAGTGTTAAAATGGGGTCAGGTTATTAGAAGTGGGGAAATAGGGTCAGATTATTAGAAGTGTTAAAATGGGGTCAGGTTATTAGAAGTGGGGAAATAGGGTCAGATTATTAGAAGTGGTGAAATAGGGTTGAGTTAATGTACTGTATAATGGACAGGCTATATTAAATGTTTTTGTTGTCTATTTTTTGTTGGCTTTGTTTGTTTTCCTTTAAGTGTGCTTTTAGTCATTGATAGTGAATATATTCCTTTACTGTTGTTAAAACGTCTCCGTTAAATATGCTGTAATCTATACTTTATTGTTGTTTTTATTTACTTGATTTTTCTTTATTTTCATATTAATTATTTAAAATCATTTATTTTTTCTCCTTTTTTTCTTTATTTTCTAGTTGTTAGTACCTACTGTCACGATAATTTTCTATTTTAACAATGATCCATAGTCTCATATGGGGAATTTAAAGGTGGGACTATTATTGAATTACAAATTGATGGTTTAGTTACTATGGATACCAATGTCACTGTTGATTCTTCTGCATCTGAATCCTACTTGGTATGTTCTGTTGCTAGGGCTTCTGATTACGTATCTAGGCATTGTGGTTTTGATTCTTGTACCTTTACTGTGTCTGATCATGAAATGTTTTCTACGGCCATTCCCCTTCTTACTGCTATAAAGTTGGACAAATCTTGGTTTTGAATCCATACCTTCACTGTGTTCAGTCATGAAATATTTTCTACGGCCATTCCCCTGCTTACTGCTACATGTATCAAGTTGGACAAGTCTTGGTTTTGATTCCCATACCTTCACTGTGTTCAGTCATGAAATATTTTCTACGGTCGTTCCCCTGCTTACTGCTATAAAGTTGGACAGTTGTCAGTCACTGATGAGAGTTTCTGCTTAGTAATAGGTTTAAAGCTTGGATGCCAAGATCTAGACCTGACTATGGCAAGTGAGAAAGATGACTGACTGCCATGATATGTCTGAAAAAAGGGTTATAATGTGACTTAAAGCACCAAGCGTTACATTACCTCATTGCAGGTTTAGTGGAAAACTGTCGTAACTTAATATAAGAAAAGAGTGAGTTACCATTGTTTTGCACTAAACCCACGACATGTATGATGATTTTTTGTCAGAAACTCGTAGTACCCATAAGTGACAAATGATACCCTTGGTTACTGAGGATGGTTGATCTAAAATTGTTTGTTGATGAAGAATACTACACTGAGTTAAATATTTGAAAGACATTTTGAGAACTGCCCGCAAGACTGTAGCTTTTTAACACAATGCTCTTACTACAGTCTTGCAGACAACCCTTGATTTCATATAAGTGAAAAAAGTACCAACTCGGTCAATACAATTGCTTATTTTTTCCATTGTTGCCATGCCTACAAATACCTGTATGAGACTAATGATCATTGTAGACCTATAGTTACTGTTGTTTAATACATGTATTTATTGTAATCATGTTTTGTTCTCATTTATTTGATTTAGTCTTGTATGTTACAAATTGATGTGTCAGTGTAAAACTGGTCTAACTATATGTAAATAATGATGGTTGTAGGCTAGTTTTGTACTGAATCATTGATACACAGCCTTGGTATTTCTTGTTTAAGATATTGTCTTATTTGAAATTGTTACTTAAGAGTCATTCAATAATCAATAAAAAAAATTGAAGAAATGAACATGATACTGATTGTTAAACACACAAATATGGGTAAACACATGAACTTTGATAGAAAACCAAACATACAAAATTGGTAAAATACTTTAAAAGTTACTGCTTACTTATTTTTTTAATACTTGACTATACTTAAATACAAACATTGGACAATGGTCAACACTTAAATATGGGTAAACACATTAACATCGATAAACACACACACACACACACACACACACACACACACACACACACACAAATAGTAAAATACTTAAAAAGTTACTGCTTGTTTAATTTTGTTTAATACTTGACAATACTATGTACTTCAGAAATACAAACATTGAACTATCATCAACACAAAATTCTTGTATGGGGAAACACATTATCTTTGATAAAAATCAAACACACAAAAATGGTAGGATACTTAGAAAGTTACTGATTGTTTAAATTTGTTGATATTTGGCTATACTTATAAATACTGTATGTCTCAAACTTGAGTGGTTGATGTTATTTGTCTTGTTTGGGTCACAATAAATCTGTAATTGATTGATTGTGATTGGATTAAGTTATGCGACAGGCCTTGGGTTTATATTAAAGTTGGCAATTTATGAAGCATGTGTGTTAAGTTCTTGCTCTTCCTAGGAATAATTGTTACGTGAATTGATAGTCACAAATGACTTGACTGTTGAAAAGGAGTGTAATACCTGGTACCATACAGTGAACTGCCTACCCCATATGACCTTGACTGTTGAAGGTGAATGTGAGTTTCAAATTTATTGGGGTTCCCTGCTGTTCTAAAATCATATATCATGACAATGACTAGTGTGTGTCAGAGACATACAGCACCCATCAAAAGTTTGGAGAAAAAGAAAATTAAATAAGATTTTGAAATGCACTGAATGTTTTTCGGTAGAAACATAATTTTAATATATTTTATATGATTGGTGATTAAATGAAATCAAATTTTTTGAATGCATCACATTTATAAACTTCAGCATCTCATATCCCAAAACCTCCAAAACTAAATTATTTTCTATAACATAGATTCTAGGCTACTTTGGTAGTCTCAACTACAAAATAGTACCATAACAAAAAAATAAGCAAAACTAAAATGCATTTCAAAATGAATGGTAATCAAGATTTTGATAGAACTTATGTAGTAGGCTTACAAATTGAAAATGTCTCCTAACTTTTGGTGGGCACTGTAGATACGGTATCTATGTCTCTTTGTGTGTACAGAGAATGAATTCACTGTCTAGATCGTGAAACGGCTGCGATTTTCCGTGTCACGGTGTAGCCACACCAAGATGGCGGAAAAACAACCATCCAAAAGGTACGTGTCGTTTTTTGCATGATAGTTTGAGAAATATTCGGGCCCAAACGCGTTATAAAGTTTCATTTGATCCGTAAATATATAAACTGAAGGGCGGGTGTACTCATCTGACATGTCACAAAGGATTTATGTGAGTTAAAGCCACTAAAGTTGACGTATGACCGTGTGACAAATTTGAACCGAGAGAGTGTATTACTTTTGATAAAATCGCCGTAAGTACGGCACTTAACGTGTTGTAAATACGATTGTGAGATTGTGTGTATGCATGAAACTATACTTAAAAATTGTACAAGTTCTAATTTATTTTGTTATATCAAAACATGCCTACTTTCGGTTTTGTCTAAGCAACGGTTGAGATATTAGCCCCGGAGAAGATTTTCCGTAAGAAATGACTCGGTGTTGCCATAAAAAGTGGATACGGTGTATACATTTGCGTTAAATAGAACACGGGTAGGACACTCATTCAAACGTTTGAAATGCGACCAGACCATTTGCAATACTGTCGAAATGTAGACAAGGCAAAACGTAACAGTATTTGTTAAAACACAGATACGGGTTCGGTCAAATCGTAAACAAATTTAAATCTTCTAACTGTTCATCACGTTCCTCGAACATGGAATTAACGTTTGCTGAGAGAGTCCTGCTAAAGTTACAGTGCCGAGTGCTCTTATTGGTGCTGACGTTTTGTACGTTTTTCAAATCTGGACTGGGAAGTAATTAAATCAGTATCAACAGAAATATCTTGTTTAGATTCTTGTATATTTTCTACCTCTTTTACATAAGGACACTTCTTATTTTCTAGAAAGGATGTACATATGTGTTGATTCACTTTGAAATATTCCCCAGTTTGCAGTAAGTTCTAAATTTGGTGTTATTCTGTAGTCTATCGTCAGAAGGCCTTATCGGCCGGTTGATACTTTTTAAACCATCTCATCCGTCATTTTATCTGCAATTTGGCATGCGTTTCTAAATGAATGATGAATGCATGCTAGGAGATCAGATTTCGAAAACTGACAGTAGTAGCATTTATAGACTTTTTCCATTTTGACACTGGGGAGAACAAAATTATGAAATATATAAATTTAGTCTTATCACAAAAGGGCTTTTATAAGTATCTGTTTCGTGTTTAAGTATCAATACGAAAGGTGACGATCTGGAATAGTGGGAATAAAATAATATTAACTGATTTATAATTAGGCGTTGTTCCTACAAAGATTTACGTATTGAAAACATTGGGCTTTTCTGTATAGCAAAATACGAAGGATAATGCCAATGTGATTTACTTCAAATGATATGGTTGCGTTTAGCCTTTGGATGAGTGTCTGAACCGTGTTCACTTTCACGCAAATGTATACACCGTGTCCACTTTTTATGGCAACACCGAGTCATTTCTTACGGAAAATCTTCACCGGAGCTAATATCTCAACCGTTGCTTTGACAAAACCGAAAGTAGGCATGTTTTGACGAAACAAAATAAATTAGAACTTGTACAATTTTAAGGTATAATTGCATGCATATACACTATCCCACAAACGTATTTATAACACGGTAAGTGCCGTACTAACGGCGATTTTATCAAAAGTCATACACTTCTCTCGGTTCAAATTTGACTGACGGTCATTCGTCAACTTTGGTGGCTTTAATTCACATAAATCCTTTGTGACTTGTCAGGTGAGTACACTTGCCCTTTAGTTTATATATTTACGGATCAAATGAAACTTTATAACGCGTTTGGGCCCGAATATTTCTCAAACTATCATGCAAAAAACGACACGTACCTTCTGGATGGTTGTTTTTCCGCCATCTTGGTGTGGCTACACCGTGACACGGAAAATCGCAACCGTTTCACGATCTAGACAGTGGAATTGAGGAAGTTAGGTTTTTCAAGCATTGCACCTCGTCAGTGTGGGGTGGGGAAACCCCCCATATTTTGAGTTTCAAATTATGTCTGTTAAGTTTTTAAAGTATTTCTGCTACCATGAGAGATAGGGTCTCATCTCAATATCCAGTTATAAATGGTTTCATTAGTTTTGAATATATCAGTATAAATGATGTTAATATATTGTAGTGTATTATTGTTTATATAATTATTATGTTTGTTACCATGGTAACTCGTGGTATAAACAAACATCTCCCAGCAATCAAGTGCTATCTTGTAAACATTAACTTTTATCTTCATTTTGTTGTAAGTATGTTGTGGAATGATTCTCATGAACTTTGGTATAGTGTTATCAGGGCTCGAATACAACAAAAACTTGGGACTTGCAAATTTCTTGTTTCAACTCGCAAATAATGTAAAAATTGCTCGCATTTTTTAATATAAATTTTAATGGCATACATAGTAACTATTCACACATATACATGTATATGCAATATAAAAACAACATAGAACTGTATTCAACCATTTATAGAAAATGTGCGTTATTGTGGCATAGACAAAGAATATCAAACATGTTTATGAGGCTTCAATTAATGCTATCAATCTGTCTGACTGTTTTAATGCTGATTTGAGCCTCATTAGTCTGGACAGAAACATTTTGGCAGGGGTTTCAACTCGCAAAAGTTTGCAAGTTAAAATAAAACATACTTGCAATTTTCAAAACTGGCTGACATTTTGCAATTATGCGAGCTTGATTCAAACTTCTTGACAAAGATTTGTTGGGGGTATTAATTACATTCATTGGTAGGTCTGTGTAGGTTTATGTAGGCCCGTGGTGCCGCGGCCGTGGCATAGTGGTTAGCATGTCTGACTTCGAATCGGGAGATCGCGGGTTCGAAACCCGGTGGCGGCAGGTCATACCCTTTATATGAGTAGTCGGCCTTGTGGTAGGGTAAGTTAGTACTGGTGATAGATAAGTGTCCAGGAAACCTATAGTAGGAAGAGCTGGTCGTCGTGTACATGACCTATATATGTGTTGAATACGACGTTAAAAAAAAAAAAACCCAAAAAACAAACAAAAAAGTAGGCCCGTGGTTAAATTAATAGGTTTCATTCACTTTCATGTATCATATTTTTCTATAGATGTAAACTTTCCTCTCCTCGATGAATGACAAGTATATATTTTATATCATTTTAAATGTTATATTTATGTTAGGATGTAGTAAATGTTATAGTTCATTCTATGGGTCATGCATGGTATTGTACTTTTAAAGTTAACCTTATATACCCGGTAATCATTATAGTTCATTTTGCAAGTCATGTATGGTAATGTACTGTTAAAATTAACCTTATATACCCAGTAATCATTATAGTTCATTTTATGGGTCATGTATGGTAATGTACTCTTAGAAATAACCTTATCCAATCATAAGGTAATTGGGCCATCTATTTTCACAATTTTGAAATTAAAAATTTATATTTATATTTACTCCTAAAGTCCTTATGGTACATGTAGCAGAGGTACATGTATGATACACCCTTGGTTACCTGTTGTCTTGATGACAAGCTAGCTTTGATGTCATCATAGTGGTGTTCCATTACAACTGAAAATGTTGCAGTTTTTGTGTGGGTTTAAGTTGACCCATAATTCATGTTGAGTCTTTTTTTAATATGATTTGCATTGTTCTTTCAGTATAGTACATGTACATATATAAATACAGAGGTTAATTAGTTTGGACAATAATTTTTCTTTATCAATGTTTAGGGTTAATTTTTTGTTGATTAAACATCTCCTATGTGTATTGTAGTCAAAATGTTTTTTTTTTCATTAGAAGAAATTATTGAATGACTCTTAAATATCAATTTTCCTTGCAATTGTTTGTTTAATCATCATAAAGTTCTTCAATGCTTATTGTGTACCTTTGAAATAACTGAATCTGTATGGTAATATAATCACGTTTTGTAAATGTATGTAAGCTTGGAAAACAATGAATGTCCAAGAAACTTTCAATAAATCATTAAGCACAGAATATTTATCATTATTATATGCTTTCCAGTAGAATGCCGGGATTTAGCCGTGAAATAAAAATCGATATTCCACTGTTTTGAAACAATGAAAATAAAGTTGTTATTTTTCACTGTTTGGATGCGCCGTTAGGTGACATCATAAAAACCAGTTTAAAGCATAAAGTTAACAGAAAATTTGTTTATTTTGGTGTAAGATCTATTTATTTCACTGGTGAGCTAAGGATATTAAATACATTGTACAATAAGTCCTTGCATTTGTTTCATTTTTTTGTGGTCTTTTTGAGCTATGCCACTCTCGAAAAATGTATTCTGAGTTTAATCTGTTAAAAATCTTGCATAAGAAATTAACTATTTCTCTTTATCAATTTGATTCATAGTTTTTCGATGAATTGATTATAGTTTGTTGAAACACAGTCTGAGAGGAGGGTGCCCGGTGTCGTTAACAATTGCCTTAAAAGTTTTCTATTTAGCATACATCTCTGCCATTTATTGTCAGATCTTTATGACACCTCAAAATAAGAAAATATGTGTGTTAGCTTCTATTTAAGTAAGAAAATTCCAGTATTTAATTGTAACATGTGAATTCATTGGAAAAAGATTTCTCTCCTATGCTTGATGCATACGGGATTTTGGTAGTGAAATTACCCACAGTACGTATGGAGTGTAACGGAAGAAAGTACTGTGGTTGCCGACGATGTTATGTTATGTCATACAATATATATAATTTTAGATGACTGAGGAGTAGAACTTTGCTTTCTTTCCAAACGTTCAAAATTTTGTATGATAACTGTGAGTGTTTTTAACATTTTATTTTTTCTGTTAATAAAGGATCATTGCACTGTGAACACATGACTTGTTGTTGTATCTTCCTTATGAATTGATTCACAAAATTGCAAAAGGCCGTGCCATATCAGAATTTGTTAAAACCCGGTCTATAGCGCAATTGGTAGCGCGCCGGGATTCGAAATCTCGTGTCCTGAGGGGGTACCGGTTTGAATCCCACCGGGGAGGTTATACCCTTCCATGAAAATTAGACAATAATGTCAATTTTCCTTCATTGATCAGATAATATTGAGAAGTTTCCGGCCTTATGGAAGGGTAGGTGAGTACTGGTTATAGACAAGGGCCCAGGAAAGCTAGACTAGGTGCACTGGACACCATGAAATGACCTAAAATGAGTTGATACGGCGTCAACTCTAATAAATAAATAAGAATTTTGTTAAGCTTCCACAAGCGCATATGTTGTATGAGTCCTCGATCAAAACATAAAACAAAATTGTAGGTAAAATTTTCTACAATAATTCCAATGTTCCAGGATTCGATATGACATTTTAATTCAGAGAAAATTGTGTCCGGCAATGACGTTATTCATCGTAAGCAATTTATCATAACCACGTCATTAATACAATATATATTTTAGGTGAAAAAACACTAGTTATTTTATATTAAATTCAGACCATTGTTAAACTTAAACTTAAACTTTTTCATTTGATTAAACGCCTATTTCTACATAACATATTCAATGGCGTTGTACAAAAATATAGAATATAAAAAATTAATAAGTAAAAACCCCCCACCATAAATACATAATGTATATACAATAACACAAAACAAAATAAATTTTATCACACATGATGTAATATAGTGTGCAAGTGTACATGTTTTATTATACCTACATCATTCAAAGTTCATGGTCCTACTTAATTTTACATTTTTATCACTAATTTTACATTTTTTTTTTATTTCATATTAAAAGTTGGTGTCCTGAACAGTATAACATGATGCTACTGTTAACCGGACATGTCCTGAACAGTGTCACATAACGCCACTGTTAACCAGACATTTCCCTAAAGGTGTCGAAACATCACCTTTAAAGGGCCCTTAATACATCCCCAAAGGTGTCGAAACATCTCCTTTAAAGGGACAATTTATTTAGGTTGTCATTGCAGTCTTACTCGGAGTCATTGTTTAATGTAGTAAGGATGTTATACCATTGAACATAAGTGTATTTATAAATGTATACATATATAATTATATATATTATGAGTGTGATTTCTTTTTGAAAATAGGTACCTAGGTTTATCAAATTTGAGTTGACGCTTAACAGAATTCCAATTTGGCATGTCCTAAGCTGTTTTTAAATACTGTTTATTTACCCTAAACTGAACAATCCCTTATTTTTTACATGTCTGGATCCATCACCCTTTAAAATAGACAATACAGGCCTTAAAATTTATTTTTCTTAATTTCACTTAAAAAAGTTGTCCCAAAAAATTACCTTTTTTTTCGCGCCTCCCCTATCCAAATGATGTCTCAGGGGGGTCCCAAAGGGGGGATGTGCCCCCCTTTGTTGCTGGGGTTTGAAGGGGCCCCTCATCGCCAAAAAAATAATTGAGCCATTAAATGCAGAAAAAGGGTAAAAACATGATTTCAGTCTTAAGTCAGTTGTGGTATCACCATGCGTTTTTCTGCTCGAAAAACTTTTTCTCTGGGATCAGGCCCAATTGGGCCTCAATTGATTCCTATGGTCCAGACGAGTCCAGAAATGTGCCACTTCCGGTACCTGAGGCCCTTCCGGGGGCCAGCGGGACTGTTTTCGCGTCTGTATAGGGTGCCGCCGAGGGTCAGGCGCGACTACGATAAATGCTGTTTTTGGGCACGAAATTTCGCCCAAATACGTCTATGCGGATGCCCTCAGGCCCATTGAGGCCCAAAACGGGGGGGGGGAAGTTTCCACGAAAAATCGACTTTTTCCCTGATGTATACATCATGCGTTTTTTCTGCTAGAAAAACATTTTTCTCTGGGATTAGGCCCAATTGGGCCTCAGTCGCTTCCTATGGTCCAGACGAGTCCAGAAATGTGCCACTTCCGGTACCTGAGGAATAAGCGCGCCTACCCGTAGGTATGCCCTATACGGACGCGAAAACGGCCCCTCTGGCCCCCGGAAGGGTCTCGGGTACCGGAAGTGGCACATTTCCTGACTCGTCTGGACCATAGGAAGCGACTGAGGCCCAAGTGGGGCCGATCCCAGAGAAAAAGTTTTTCAGCCAGAAAAAAAAGCATGATGTATAACTTCAGGGAAAAAGTCGAGTTTCGGTGGAAAATTTTCCCCCCGTTTTGGGCCCCAATGGGCCAGAGGGCATCCGCATAGATGTATTTGGGCCAAATTTCTAGCATAAACCAGCAATCGTGGCCAAAAACGGCAATTTACGCATAAGCGCGCCTACCGGTAGGTATGCCCTATACGGACGCGAAAACGGCCCCTCTGGCCCCCGGAAGGGCCTCAGGTACCGGAAGTGGCACATTTCCTGACTCGTCTGGACCATAGGAAGCGACTGAGGCCCAAGTGGGGCCGATCCCTGAGAAAAAGTTTTTCTGCCAGAAAAAACGCATGATGTATACATCAGGGAAAAAGTTGATTTTCGGTGGAAAATTTTTCCCCCGTTTTGGGCTCTAACTTCAGTTAGGAGACTGTTAATGATAATTAACAGTCTTCTAACTGAAATTAAGGTTCTAGTGATAAAATAAAACTATTACAAACATTATATAAGTTTTATATTTTTTGTTTCAATCATTCAATTGTTGCGCATGCCTAGTTTTATGAAGTAAATTTACAAGTTATCTTTATCCTCATAATGACCGTTGTATTATGGCGGCATATTTCTGCCATCATGTAACTATATAACTATCAAGTTAATTAAGAGGTTAACTAGTTATGATCACTAGTTAACCACTTAACTTAATTAACTTTAGATGTTAAATAGTGACGTAACTAGTTAACTTCTTAATTATCTAGTTAGTTATGTGATTATTTGATGGCAGAAATATGCCACCATAGTTGTACATATAGAATAATTTTTAATTGTAAAAAGATACCAGATTGCTACACATGTACGTAAGTTTTTCATCACGATTATGCTCTATGAAGAGTGAGGCGATTACTGAAAATGATGTATGAATTACGCCCACCCTCTTAACATATATATATGAATGATGACGTCATGGCAACCTTGTTCTTTGGACGTATGTTCTGGAACATTAAGCATAAATACTACTTCATAATAATCATAGTGTTACATAATATTTGAACATCATGTTGGAAGGAGAAACTTTCAAAAAGATTAGGGATCACCCCTTTCTCCTCGCCCCTTGAGTAACACGGCACTACAAAGAAGTACAAAATGTATAAGTATTTAATTAAAACATGTATTTTCACTTCAAGCTGATAAAAACATGCAAATTAGAAAAAGAACTTTCAGTCAACAAAAATGATTTTTGGGATTTTACAAAATTATTTTACTTTAATGAAAATAAAAATTACTGAAATCATAGGCGGTTCAAGCGGGGGGTAAGGGGGCCGCCCCACCGAAATTTCGAAAATGTTCCCGTTCATGAGTGATTTTTTTTACTGTAAAGCAATTTTTAGAAGCATTTAGCATTTTTTCTCAGGTTCGCTTCGCTCGCCTTTGTGCTTAAGATAAATGAAGTTGTAATATTTTTTTATAATGAATATGTTGCGTTATTATGCAAACAGAATATAATGTGGTAGTGGTTCGGAAGTTTGGATCCCCGTCTCACCCAAGAAAAAGTTTGGACCCCGCCTTAGAAAAATCCTGGATCCGCCCCTGAATATGAAAATTAATCTGATTTGAATATTGAGCTAAACCGGTTTTGTGAGCGGTCACTCTGTTTACACAAGGTAAAACAAACTATTTTGGCTAAATTGTTGACTGGTCACGTGATTACTCAATCACGAAATTTCCGCCATGAAATTTATTGAAGATTTTGAAGAGACAACAAGGCGGCCAAGTCGGAAAATTTTGCTGATGTGAGTTATTTATTTGATTTTTTTGTATTTATTTCGATTGTTTTGGGTCCAATTTGCTTCAGTATTTCTGCAAACTGCTTTAACATAAGCATTGCCTATGCGAAATGACCAACAGGCGCTGGTCTACTGGAAATTAACGGCCTTCATTTTTCAATTCATTCTTCCGCCCGGACCAATGGCGCAAATTATTCTGTAGTCACTCGACCTTCTTCAATGAAAATGTTGTTCACTAGCCTAGCCCAGTAACGCACCATTCTGTCTAGTCCTATATATAAGACCCTCCGTAACTCATTTCACATTGGGACATTATTCTGTTACAGCAGGGTCTTATCGGCTTCCATATAGTTTGATGTAGCAAAACGTGTACAGATTTTAGTGCCACTTTAAACGAGTGTAATTCGTTTTAATTAGGCAATTTTCTTAACAAACTATATTAGAACGCTAGTATATACAATAATTAACCACATTATAATATGAGAATTACAATAAGTCACCTCGGCAAGAAGTAATTTTCCATTGTTTCCGTCAAGTCCAAAAAATCCTGTCTATCGTTTTAATAACAACGCTAAATTCCAGTCACACGGTACCATTTCCGGAATTGTTACTGATAAACGCCAAATTAGACGTACCAAATCCGGATTACAAATTTGAATACTTTTTAATTTTTGAGAGACAAAAAATATAGCTAAATGTAACTATTGAGTTAATTGAATTGTTAGAAAGTAATTTTGTTTCGACGACGACGGGAAAAAATTGTTTAGCATAAATATTTTGAATTTGTAATCCGGATTCGAAACGGGTTGTGTGGCGTTTATCATGACCAATCCGGTTTCGGTTACGGCATGAACGGCGTTTAGTGTTGAAAGTATTCAAAACGAAAGTCTGGATTTTTGAGTTACGGAAACAATGGATTAATTCTACAAAATAAGGTTGGTTATTTTATATCTTATGTTATAATATGTTAGATAAATGTGTCTTTTAGTGTTAGGAATATGTAAATTAATAATATTTTCGGAAATTATTGAATTATGCTCGCTTTTGTCGCGCGAGGTAATCCTTGCGCATTTTGCTACATCAACCTGTATGGAAGTCGATAAGACCCTACGTAACAGAAGCGATGTCCAAATGAAAAATAAGTTACGGAGGGTTTTATATATAGGACTACATTCTGTCGACCTTTAGGCTGTTTAGGAGTCGAACTGCGAATGAAGCATTCGTGCTCCCTCGGCTTTACCCCCACCCACCATGAAACCCATATAGCTCATATACACAAGCCTCTTGCTTCGTAGTATGCCCTAGTATTACTAATAGCGGCTGCTTATAATATTTTGGTTCGATTATTGTTAGACCACTCGACCTTGGTTCAATCTTCGTGACCATTCGACCTCTCCAACCTGTCACATGCTCTGACTCGCCCAGCACCTCCATCAGATGGTGATTGAGATAGCTTCCTGTATCTTAGAGCCTGACAGATGTAGTAAGAACCCCATTATCATAAGTGTGGCCCCAGCTATAGATGGGCACGGCTCTTTGATAGGGAAGGCCCTAAACGTTCAACACGAATCAAAATTTTAAAAAATCAAGAGAAAGAAGTCACTATTCTTAGTGAAGTTTTCATTATAGCCCCACCTCCTGGCCCAATTGACCGGTTCATAGATTAGTAATACTTCGATCGATACCTTTAATTGGCACAAAAAAGCCGGTCTAATTGATTGTCACATTGATATTTCCGAGATCGTTCCGACATTGCCTCACGGTTGATGGCGCCTTACACAACGTTGTTAAATAACAAATATTAAGCTTTCTACCACTTGACCTAGGCTTGCAAGATCAGAACTATACAACTCGACCTAGGTATGCAAGATCAGTACTTTACCACTCAACCTTGGTTTGCAATATCTGTACTTTACCACTCGACCTAAGCATGCAGGATCAGTACTTTACCACTTGATCTATGCATGCAAAATCAGTACTACACCACTCGACCTAGGCATGCAAAATCAGTATTTTACCACTGGACCTAGGCATGCAATATCTGTACTTTACCACTTGACCTAGGCATGCAAGATCAGTACTTTACCACTTGATCTATGCATGCAAGATCAGTACTTTACCACCCGACCTAGGCATGCAAAATCAGTACTTTACCACTTGATCTATGCATGCAAGATCAGTATTTTACCACTGGACCTAGGCATGCAATATCTGTACTTTACCACTTGACCTAGGCATGCAAGATCAGTACTTTACCACTTGATCTATGCATGCAAGATCAGTATTTTACCACTTGACCTAGGCATGCAATATCTGTACTTTACCACTCGACCTAGGCATGCAAGATCAGTACTTTACCACTCGACCTAGGTATGCAAGGTCAGTATTTTACCACTCGACCTAGGTATGCAATATCAGTATTTTACCACTCGACCTAGGTATGCAATATCAGTACTTTACCACTCGACCTAGGTATGCAATATCAGTACTTTACCACTCGACCTATGCTTGCATTATCAGTTATTTACAACTTGATAAAAGCCTGAAATACCAGTACTTAACCACTCGAAATCTCATACAAAATTAGTTATACATTGTATGCATTAAATAGCTATACGAAATACAGTACTAGGTTTTATAATAATGTAATGTTATATAATGTTTTGTGGGTATTATCATTTACTAATTTTTGTTTGCAGAATAAATAAATCAACAGCCATCATTCTAGAGGCAAGTGAAGTGTTCATGAATAATTGGCAGTAATATATTCTTGTTGCAATATTAAACAGTTGGAATGATGATTACTTCTGATGTCTGCAGACAATGCGAACTTCTAGTATATAAAGTGAGTTAAATTTTGACTAGAATTTATGTAAGAGTTTAACTGTCCACTCAACATGTGGGTACTTAATTTTTGCTTCGTTGCCGATAACCGTCGTCGTCGTCTGCGAGTTGAAGTTAGTGCATTGCTAGATCATGCGAAGTGGGCGAGTTGATTTTAATGCTTTGCTAGAACTGATCACTCGAAGTAGGCAGGTTGACTTTTGAAGTGCATTGCTAGAATTTCTGTTCACTCGAAGTTGCCTAATTGATTGAAGTGCATTGCTAGAAATTATCACTCGAAGTTGGCAAGTTTATTTAAGTGCTTTGCTAGAACTGATCACTCAAAATTGGCTTGTAGATTTAAAAGTGCATTGCTAGAACTGATCACTCGAAGTTGGCTAATTGATTTAAGTACATTGCTAGCAATTAGACTATCACTCGAAATTGGCGAGTTTTTTAAGTGCTATACTAGAACATACCACTCGAAATGGGCATATTGATTAAAGTGCTTTGCTATAACTGATCACTCGAAGTAGGCGAGTTGATGTAGGTGCTTTGCTAAAATTGACCACTTGAAGTGGGCAAGTTGATTTAAGTGCTTTGCTAGAACTGATCTCTGGGTTTTTATTTAGTTTCATTCCTAATGAGTTACATGTATGTTTAGTTTCATGTATGTTTAGTTTCATGTATGTTTATTTACATGTATGTTTAGTTTCACGTCTTTTTATTTCCATGTATGTTTAGTTCCATGTATGTTTAGTTCCATGTCTGCATAGTTTCATGTCTTTTTAGGTCCATGATTGAACAGGCTACTGGTCAAAGTGTACAATAATATTAAGTCTGGCAGCGTGGACATCAAATAAGCATACATCTGTACGGAGAGGAAGAGTTAGAAGGACAATCTAGGAGTGTGCTTGCTATACTAGCACTTTGGACGTGCTCATCAGAAATATTGAGTCTGATTGAAGGAAAAAAGACTAGGAGGATGCAAAGTAAGTTCTAGAATTCTATTGTTTAATTCATTTATTTACTTTGTAATGGAATAATTAAATGAAGATAGTAGGAACATAGTATGATCTGTCTGACCAATTTTGTCGGCAGCATTGTTGATTGCTTATCTAGGAGTAATTATGTGTTAGATTCCTGGCCGAAACATACCGCTGGTTTTAAAATACAGTAAAGCTTCACTTTAAAGAGTACCTTGAAAACAATGTGATTTGAGACAAATTATCAGACACATAGGTTTAATTTGAGAATGAAAACGTCCCAAGTATAGGACCACCCCATTGGTAAACAATTGCATGACTTAGATGGTCATAAAAGTGGAACATTGCTGTGATTTCTGCATGCATTCTATCAAGTACATTTGTATCAAGTTTAGCATTAATCAACTACTTGTGAGATGTATTTGTTTAGTGCAAATTTAGCGTTTAAGTCTTGTAATTAAGACATCGATCTCTAGGGACGATGGGTTGGACCACAGGGAATCCAAACAATCACCAACTATTTATACATATAGTATATATAATAGGTATAAATGGTTGATGGTCGCTTGGTATCCCTGGGCAAGACCATTGACTGTCGACATACATTATACATCTGAAATATTCTAAAGACCGATGAAACTCTCCATTAATTCATACCTTTGTATTTTTAATTAATTCAAGCACCATAAACCATCAGATGCATTTGCATAATGTGGCGCATCAGTTTCGTCAGGTCTTTTTTGTATGAAATACGTGGAATTTATACTGATAAGTTCGAACAAATCGTCACTTTCAGCCAGATTTTGGTTTTTTGTAGTACCATTTCTGATTATATCTGATATCTGTGATAATCTGATATTTATGTAAAAAGGTGTTATGCTAATAATAGGTCTGACATAGTACTAATGCTACTTTTTATACCCCCGTTTCCAAGAAGAGGGGGGGTATACTGTTTTACCCTTGTCCGTCCGTTACACAATTTCCGTCGCAATTTTCTCAGCAACTATAACATGCAGCAGCCTAATACTTTGCATATTGCTTCATCCCATATTCCTATGTGGTGTAAAGCGATTTCATGCTCCTTGCTCATCTACTTCCTTTTTGTCACATATTTTTAGATTTTTGCGGGGGTATCACTAGTGAGCATTAGCTCACAGATTTACTTGTTGTATATCTGAGTTTTATATAAAGTGTTATATTAGGACTGTTGAGAATACTAAGTACTTTCTGTCATTCCATTATCAATACTGTAAAATCCTTCATATTCTTTCATTTTATTTCCCCTTTTTTATTTATTCTACTAATTCTTTTATACTTACATATAAAGTATAATTCCTGTATTCTTTTGTAGATGGCTTTGTCTAAAGTTTGGATAGCTATTGTTGGAATTAAAAAATTTTCAACTAACAATCCACTTCGTCAAAAGTATAGAATCATATACATCGATGCTTTACTCGAGGTCAACTACTATGGTAAGGAATGTCCAGGAAACCTATAGCAGGAAGAGCTGGTCGTTGTGTATATGACCTATATAATTATGTGTTGAATGCGAAGTTAAAAAAATAAACACACAATTGTATGGTGACCAGTTGACCTTCTATCCAACTTATACGACCCGACAACGAAGATATGATGTAATAAATGGTTGAGAACGATTAATGTCACCACATGTACTACAGTAAAGGTAAAATAATAATTTCTGTATAACTTGTGTTCCCATATTTTAACCCCAATTTTGGACACTTATAATTCTCTAGTGAAGAAAGACGTCGTTGAAGTTAGCAAAAAGATTTTCCTAGCCAAAGTGACCACACTAGCGACATGGAAGAAAGTCCCAGCTATTGCTAATTTATTCAGTGTAATTAAAACCCTACTGAAGTAGTAAAATTGGTTATGCCATTTTAAAAATACTTCTCAAGGAAGATTAAACACTTTGATCCATTTAACTATACTGAACCAAAAAAGAAACTTTCGCCAAGTTTGATTGTAGATATGTTAGTATAATTTCAACTGCTTTGGCTGAAAGCTTACATTTTTGTAAAAAAATGTATTGTGATTCTTTTAAAATCGTCATTTTGGAGGAAAGGATCAGATTGATTGCTGAATTTTATTTAAAATAAGGTAGGGGTCATTTCTAAAGTTAACCATCAGTAGCGTGTGTGACCGCCGTGGGCGATGCTGACTGTCTGACAGCGACGTCGCACAAGTTTGTTAATGTCAGTCTGTGGAATATTATTCCATTCTTCAAACAATGCAGCTCGAAGGTCGTTGATGTAGTTTGGAGGGTTCGGACGTTGACCTATGCGTCTATCCAGATTATCTCAAAGATGTTTAATATAGGGTTCAAATCCGGACTTCTTGATGGCCAGTCGTCAATGAAATTAACGTTATGATTTTGTAAATACTGTATTAGTGACACGAGCAACAGTTTTACAAGTTACTAAATGTATATATGTGTGTACATCTAAGTGGTACCCTTGAACAACTGGCTCATACTTTGCGAAAGTTTCTTTTTTTGTTAATTGTATGAAATGATATTTTATTTGGATTAGCTTTATAATCATATCTTATTAAGTATAGGATGGTCACTTAACTTATCTGGTTTCAATGATGCTTCTCTTTACCAGTTGTTGTAGTGGTATGCTACTCTTTCTGGATTCGACAGCTATTTTCTCTATGCAAAAAAGTAACATTAGATATCAAGTTTTCATGCGGACAGACATAACCTGGCAAGACCGGGAATCGGCCTTGTTTCTCTGGATTCTATATCCTATGTTTTACCTCTGTGCCTCGGATGCCGCTATTTAGTATACTACACTGAAATGCATGTAGTTTCATTATCTTATATTTATGTTGTTTACAGGTATACAAACTATATGTGGATCAATTGTTGTTGATGAAAATCTAGAAGAAAGATAATTTGAACCATGTAAAGTGTGATGTTTCCATTGAAAATTGAACAAATTCAAAGATGTATAAAAAGGTAATGAATAACTTCTGATCATTCATTTCAACCCTGGTTTGCTCAGCCAGATACTCGTCTGACTATGAATTCTTATGGAGTGGGTTTGATTCGAAAAAATTAACATGTTACCTTTAGCCGCATACATTATATTTACATGCATATTAAGCTTGTTTGTTATTGCCAGCTTTTATACGATTTAATATTTGACTACATGTACTTACAAAATAAGCTTTATAGAGATTGCATCATGACAACAAGTTGCTAATTTCGCTGTCTCCATATTACTGACCCCCCCATTTTAGCCTCTCTTTAGAGTCTATTACTTGACCTCACAGGAAAAACCGTTTGATGAACAATATGCACCCTTTGCTTTTGATTAAATTGTTACATATTTTATTCACCGATTCATGGGACATTTGTTCTATGTTAGATTGTTAAATACGTATTTCTGTTGTATTTTAGTAAGAATGTATAGTTCTATTACATTAACCTGTCACAACTTAAATAATTACACGGTCACTGAATCTGTTACTTTTTACCCCTTTAAAACTTGATATAACCCCGATATTCAAAATCGTTGCATATAAAGTTAGATTATCAATAATTGGTATGGATTGGTGGCTCAATGGTTAAAAAAGGTTAAATAATAACACATTCAGTGACCATGTAATTATTCAAGTTGTGACAGGTTAATGTAATAGAACTATACTATTTACTCATTATTTTGTATTTTGTGCATTTTGTCATTTCGGGTCATTACTTAGATGACGACAACACCCCGGCAATGTAGCCGTTACCAAATTAGAATAACCCTGCGCATGCGCATACCGCCATGGAAATGTTGATCGAGAAGACGCGAATTGTCTCTCTCTTTCTTTTACAAAACTGTGCATCTTTGAATAACTTCCCAGGTATTGTTGTGGTGCGTTTCATTTCATAAATGTTCGTTCTTTATGTTGCATTGTTCATTTCGAGTTGTCATTTTTAGCTCGACTTAACGTAGGCGTCGGTATCCGCGGCTCATTTCTCATTTTCTGATTTAACTTTTTGTGCAAAGATTAAGGTTTTTGTGCAGTAAAATACTTTCTTCTGTATCTTTGTTATTTCTTAAGTTATTATCTTAAAACTTTAAAGATATGTTCCATACTATCAACCACATCTCATGTAACGCAGTTCATAACTCTAAACAATTTTTTCCAGAATTATCTCCCCTTGAACTGATTAAAGTTTTTGTGCACAGATTAAACTTTTTGTGCAGTAAAATACTTTCGTCTATATCTTTGTTAATTCTTAAGATATTAACTTCAAACTTTAAATATATGTTCCTTATTTTCAACCACATCTCATTTGACAAGGTTCATATCTCCAAATATATTTTTTTTTCAGAATTATCTCCCCTTGAACTTAGAATTTTCTTTAAAAAATGTTTGTTTTTACTGCAACTGTTTTATTTCTTTAGGTATTGACTTTAAACTTTAAATGTATGTTACTTATTATCAACCACATCTCATGTGACAAGGTTCATAACTCCAAAAACATTTTTTCAATATTTTCCTCCATAAACTTAAAATTTTCTTTAATTTTTTCTTATTAATTTACTGTAAATTTGTTAAGGTTTTATTTTCAAATTTTTAAATATGTATGTTCCTTATCATCAACCACATCTCCTGTGACGAATACTTTCTAGTCGAGCATGCTGTCTCCTCTGACAGCTCTTGTTACAGGAATTGTCAGTTGTTCTGTCATGTTTGGTAGTGACTGGATTTTGTACATATTCTAATTATGAGTTTAAGATACTTTATCAAAATTTGTTTTTCATCCCCCTTGAAGAAATGTTGTTTGCAGTGGTGCTACCAACTCAAGAAAGTCATCCCTATGCAAACTTCTTTTGGTTTGGCATTGCAAATATTTGTCATTACTTCTGCCATATAATTTATCTGTTCTGATTAACAGCACAATTGGGTTGGCTGAAAATCTCAAGCTAACAGTGTCCCCATCAATTGATTTTCAGAAAATATTTGTATTTAGAACTTCAGCAACATTTCTAATATAAATGGGAAAAAATCAGCCTACCTTCTCATATTGAAAATTCTTAGTTGCATTAATTACTGCAAACAAACAAATTTTTAAGATCAGCCTTATTTATTGAAATATATTTATGGTTTACTTTAAATTTCAGCTGATGCTAGCATTGTTTTAGTGAGACAATTAGATGAAATAAAAAGTTGTATGACCTGACAAGAGCTGTTTATTTAGTGTATTTATTTGTTACACTCAGCACAAGTATGGGGCATAAGGTACAGTTTCATTTATCAAACAGAGCGATACCTAAGGCCAACATCGGAAATAGCCACGGCCATAGTAGTTAGCATGTCTGACTTCAAATTCGGAGATAGCAGGTTTGAGCCTGGTTGCGGTAGGTCATACCCTATACATGAGTTGTCAGCCTCGTGGTCAGGTAAGTTAGTACTGGTGATAGAAGTGTCCAGGAAACCTATAGTAGGAACAGGTGGCCGTGGTATGTATATCCTAAGTATGTGTTGAATATGACATTTCAAGAAAAAAAATCATCAGAAATAGCAATATCTATGTATCACCAATTCTTGACAGATGATCTTTGCTATTATTATACCTCACTGGATTTTCCCTATGCTAAAACCCTATACCAGAGCGGGTGATATTTTGTTCGATCACATATGGTAATTTTATTTGCTATCTAAGGGAGACCACTTATTAAGGATTAGTAGCCGTAAATAGCCGCGACCGTGGTGTAGTTGTAAGCATGTCTGACTTTGAATCCAGAAGTCACAGGTTCGAATCCAGGTCATGGCAGGGTATATTAGTGATGTAATTCAGTTTTTTTATTTTACTGATTTTTTTTCTTGTGTTGTTATTTGTTGTTCAGAAAATATTTACATGTTATTGTTCATTTTTTCTCAACTGTCAAAACATGAATAATTTCACTGTGACTTCGTGCTCTTTGTCTCACACCCGTAATATTGAGATTGTAGGTAATCATTCACCGTGAAATTATTTGAACTTTGACAGTTTAGAAAAAACGAACAATACAGTTTTGTTCGGTATAATAACACTAATAACACATGGCAGTAAGGGCGACAGTACAGATAATCAACCGAGGCGCTAGCCGAGGTTGATATTATTTTCCTCAGGTTGATAATCTGTACTGTCACCCTCACTGCCATGTGTTATGTATATATTATTAGATCAAGCATTTTATAAAGCTGTAAACTCTATGATTTTTTATATTTCTGAGTTTTCATTTGAGTACTAAAATAAAAAAGTGGTTTGTTTTTAGTTCATTTTATATCTAAAATAACTTTTAACATCATGAGGACATTGTATTCTGGGGTCCTAGTGGCTTCTATTACACTCCTTGTTTTTCACCAATCTGAAAAAAAGCTATTATGTCAAGCCCTTTATTGTATGTTTATCATGGGTGAAAGTTTTAGATATTAATACTGATTTCAGAGTTTTGAGTATTAACTACTCTGTAATTGACTTGAAAACTGTCTATTTCAGTATTTTAAAGGAAGGGTTTTCATAACTTTCAACTAAAATCCTTGTAATATTATGTTATTTCAACCTGGGTCGATAGCGCAAGTTGGTAGGGTGCCTGGAGTTTGAATTTGAAAAAAGCTTTAAAGTCAAGCCTTGTATTGTATTTAATAATATTTAAATATTATGTTTGACCCTAAGATGTTTACAAATTTTGTCTATCAGGTTTGAAAGAAGTAAGCCAAGTACATCATAGACAATGTGTGGCCATTTGAAAGTGTAACTTACAGTTAGTCGATGTGTATAAGATCTGAGATATGTATGGACATCAGTTTCAACACGTAGACTGCAACATATGACAATCACACCATTTTAAGCTAAGTATATATACATGTATTTTTGAAGTCTTGATTTACACAATGTTACTATCTAAATTATAAATTGTTATATATTTTCAAATAATTGTGATACATTTTTTTGCATAATTGTTCAAAAAGTTAACATAACCCAAAAGATTTTTAAGTATTGATTTGTGTTAAGTTCATACAAATTTATTTCAGTTTAATATTGTAACTAGTTGTTACAATTTATATCAAATCACTCCTGAGGTCTCTTCCTAGTCTCCTGGTACTATGCAGTCATGCCAAAAGTTTTGTTTTAAAGAATTTCTGTTGAATATTTTGGAAATACTTAGATGGCTGTTTAGAGATTACTAACCCAATTTTAACACCCACTTGAACCCCCTTGTACCCAAAATTCAAATTGACATGAACAAAGACTGAAGCGATGACATCTTATACTAACCAATGATTGTAGTTATGTTTAGCTGTAATATGTAGGTATGCTTACTGTATATGTTGTTGTATATAATGGGAAGCTGTGCAGCACCTTTAACTGTCGGCATTCGGTGTGGCACTTTTGGTAGGGGCGCTACTGAACCATCAGATGCATTCCTTACGGGAACATGATGTTTCAGTATGCCATGGAGGTACTGCTTTTATACGCAGTTTGCCCTCAGGGGTGCGTCCACAGTTGTACCATTGGTAGGTTATGGCAGTTACAGGTAGATTACTAGTAGTGATAGGAAAGATTGTTAACCTCTCACTTCAGTAACAAGGACATAATCATTCATGACAGAGAGATTTTTATCTTTTGACATAGAAAGTGTAAAAATTGGATTGCTAATCTCTGACTATCCATCTCTGCATTTCTAAAAGAATCATCTTATATATGAGCCGGAAATGTTGTCATTATTGGGTACTACTAGAGGACCTGGTTGAGGGCATGAGAGAGATTGACATATCTTGTTTACAAGTTACTGTTTCTTTATTGAACTGAAGTATAAAAGTGAATTTGCATAAACTTTAGATATTTAAATAGAAAACAAATAATTCAGTGTCAAATTTACTGTATATATATTTACAGTGGTTTATTTTTTTTACTTTTCATGCATATGGACATGATGAAAATTGCTTTCATGAAGATTGATGTCTATTCTAGTCACAAGTTATGCTTAGCGAGGTAAAATTTCTTTTAATATTCAAAAATCACGTACTAGTAGTAGCCTGCAATGTTTTTATATGAGTCTGGATGTCCATGGTTTAATCCCAGGATGCAGGAATTGTATGCTTACATGAAAATTTGATATTTGCTTTTATTTTCCTCCTTAGATGGAGATGTGGACTACTTGTTGAAGAGTGCCAAGGGAAAGGGTCTGGTAAATCTGTCTGTACAGGGCTTGACATTCAAGGAATTCACAATTGACGGCAGAATGAACATTTGTGCTTAATTGCTTTAATAAATTAAACTAAAGTTTGTAGTGTAGCATCTGCATACTAATTGAAAACCTATGAACTGAAAATTTGAGTTCGGAATTAGCTTTATTAGATTACATTGTTATAAATATAGCTGAAGACTGAAGTGTTTATTTTATTTATCAATTATTTGTATTCACAGTTGGGAGAAAAAGATCTGCTTCAAGATTTGAGTGCTTCAAGAATGACATCCATGATTCAACAAAACTCAGCACAAGTAAAGATACAGATCACTAAGGATTATGTGATATAAGTTTATTGAATTCAGAAATGAACATTCTATGAACTTAAGTTTTCATTCAAAATGTTTAAAAGTAAAAGTGACTTTTTAAATAAGAATCTGCTTTTAAATTAAATTGTGCTTTTAAAATGAAAATGTGACACTAAGATATGAATGTGCCACATAGATAGAAATATTTGAATAAAAATGAGCCATAAAGGACAAACTTTTATTAATATTATTAAATAGTAAATAAGTAAAGAAATTCCAAAGAGTCAAGCATGATCTTCAGACTTGGTGAGTCATATTTTATATTTTTCTTGTTTTTGTTTCAGTCATTGCCTTTTATTCACAGGCACTAGCCAGCTTTATTTGAATTATAGATATCAACAAGATTAATCAAACATAGATTAACTAGCCAGGGTTAAAATTATAATCTCAGTAATTCTAATGAACTTGAAGAAATGTTCTTTAGTCTCAGACTTTGGGCTTGTGATTTAAAACAATGACTGATGTCTGACAACATTAAACTGATATATGATGTTTAGGATAATGTGAGACATTTTTGCATGATGTTCTGTTCAGTTTTTTCTTGCATTATTCTAAATGGCTTAAAACACATTGCAACATTTGTATAGGTTTTTCTTATAATAAGACTTTTATTAAGACTTTTAGGTTTTTTTTAATTATTTATAACGATCTGAGAGGGAGTTGAACACTGCATGGGATTTTCAAAAAAATCTTTGTAGCCATACGCCTTATGTAGGACTTTTTTCCAGTATTTGGAAAATAATGGAAAATAGACATTAAAAGAAATTTTAAGATTTAGAATGGGAAGGGGTCTGTAAATAGACCCTTTAATGTTTATATAAAGAAAAAAAGTCCTGTAATGTGACTAAAAAGTATCAGATTAATGCTGTCAGACTATTTCTCTATTTCATACATGCATTCATTTTTTAAAGTAACTAAAAAGTCTATTTTATATTCATGTGACTTGTCCATTCTAAGTACAATGAAATTTGAGCTGTTGATGTATCTTGAATTGTATTGTCTTAGATTTGATTTTCTACAGAAGGTTATGTCACTTATGTGTGGCTTGCTCACCTTGTAAATAAAAATTGAATACCTTTGTTCCTCTTGAGTGGAATTTTCTGCTCAATGAAGAAACGTGTTCAAACTACATGGACCTGTAAAGATGTGTTCATGTATAACTAACTATAAGAGTTTGGTGAGCTGTTATAAAAAATTTGAATACCTATGTTCCTTATTGAAAGGAATTTTCTGCCTAGTGTGGAGAGGTGTTCAAACTTCATGGGCCTGTAAAGATGTGTCCATGAATAAGACTTTTGATGGGCCATACATAACCTGATAGTAGATTTTCAGATCTCTTAAGACTTCTGCAATGGCCTTCCTTGAAAGTAAGACATTAGAATACCTATGTTCAATTTTAAATGGAATTATCTGCTCAAAGTTGAAAGATATTCAAATTATACATACTGGTAAAGAAAATTGTCCAGGAAAACTGGTTTGATGAAATGGTAGGACTTCTATATTTTGATAAACTAGGAATTACATGTGTTACTAACTTACTTACCAAATTTTGTTGAATGTTTATAGTTTATACTGATGTGGTGTTGGTAACTTGACCTTTAAAAACGGTCAACTTAGTTACTGCTAAGAGTGTTGTTTTCTTCTCTGCCTGCCATGGCCCAATGGCTTCAATTATCTTATTCACTAAAATTACAGTGTTACTGTATTGGTGAACAGGTCGCCTTTTGGCTGAAAACTCATTGGTTGCCTCTGCTCAGGGAATGGTTCCTCATCCAGTCATCCTTACTAAAGTGTTAGTTTTCAGTTTCCAGAAATCAATAGGTTTTTACAATGTACACCAAATATTCAGCACTAAAATGCTTTTAAGATAGAGTTTTTAAATATTCTACTTATTGCTTTATGAAAAATAATTTTCTATTTACGCATTTTAAGATAATTCCTTAGTCTGGAAACTGCAAGCAAACACTAAAGGATTTACCCAAAATGTACAGTTTTGTTGTTAAGATTGCTTGTTCTCTGTAAAATAATATTTATGTATGTTGTACAGTGAAACTTTGAAAAGCTTATTCCAAGGTTTCAATGCACTTATATCAATAATTCATAATTGTTGTAACTTGTATTGTGAATGTGTTATGATATTGATCAGTAATTAAAATAGTTGTGTCACTATTGTATAATCAAACGAACCATTGCTTGTGCAGAGAAGCAACCCTATGATTTTGAGCAAGAGGCTACCTGTTTACCTGTGCACTGTGCTTTAGTACCCTGAGCTTCTATTTGAAAACTTGACAACTGTAATCTTACCTTGCTACAAATAAAGCTAAATCTGGATATTTTAAAACAAAAATTGAATGAAATTTGAAAAGTTAGTAAATTTTGCCATTAAGTGATATATTTTTATCTTCAGACTTCTAACTAGTTGCTTGATATGATGCTGCATGGTCATGAAGCTCAATTAAAAGTGAATACAATCCCAGTCCTGTGTTAGTTGAAACCCTGAATGATCTTTGTTTTTATGAATGTTATATATTTATATTATGTATACAAAATCATTGTTACTACAGTAAAGTTCCAATACTAGGTGATTATAATTGACGATTCAACTTCTAATAGTTAAGTAGAGCTTTGGTCTTAATTTAGTGACTATTTTCTTCTTCTTCTTGAATTAAACATGTAGGACTTAAAAATGTAAAACGTTACATAATTACACAATTTGCTTTCATTAAAGTGGAACTTTACTGAGTATTTAAATTGCAGTAAAGTTCAACTTGGGACCATCAGAATATAGAGAAATGATATTAATGTAGGGACATTTTTTTTCTCAAGCTGGTTAACTTTTCAACTTAAAAAGGAATTAAATCACATATATTTTTGTAATAACCAATATTAACCTAGGTCTTCTTTTCACTGGAACTTTACTGTTGACATCCATGCCTTTGACTATTTAATTGTCATGTTTGTTTGTGTACTATGCTATTTATGTTGATTGTTGTATTACTTCTTGTCCTAGATATTAACCTGGGTTTTTTTTTCAAGATAAAAACAACTTGTGCACATTGACCCTAGACATATAAATATATTCATGACACTCTTCTGTATAGGTCGTTTGCATTAAAGCTGGACCCCTAAAATCATGAAATATCTCAATTACTATTGGATGGAATTAACTCAAATTTTGTATGTGATCATAACTAGCATTTTCCTTCACAAATCCAAAATTTCAGAATTTTTCTTTAATTACATAACTTACTTCCCATAGATATGCAATGCAAATTTTGAAGCCAAAAAGATACTTTTGTTTAAATGGGTATGTTCCATAATCAGAACACCCACATAACAGTAGATACAAAATAATAGCTAAATATGAGGCCCGGTTAGAAATTTTATTTGATAACTAAGTATAACAGTATATACAAACTCAAATATCATCATCACTGTCGTCTGTATCATCAAAATCTATACATATTCTACACGTATGATTTTAAAGACGGGCCTCTGCTTTACAATTCAGTAGACCGTCGAGTGTTTATTTAAGCGACAAATTTACAGTAAATGCACGGGAAGTATGACAATGTTATAATCAGAACAGCTTTTTTTACCTCCCGCCGGATTATTGATAAAAAATTCCAAATATTTTGCATTATACCTTATGGAAATCTTTTTTCTTGATCTTTTAAAAATTCTGAAAATTTAAATCCTAGAAGGAAAAATTGAAATAAGATTGTATTAAATTTTTTAGCAAAATCGCTGTTATAGTTTAAAAGATATTTACAGCAAATAGGGGTCCAGCATTAACGCAAACGACCTATAACTACTTTATGTTTAAGTTTAACTGAATGATTGTATGCATATTGTATTCAACTTTTATTGTTTAGTGACTTTTGTCTGGGATCAATATTCTCAAGCTAGATCTTGTACAGGCTGTGGGTCTGATGTCCGGCTGAAGGATATGCCTAGTAAAAATTTACTATTTCATTTAGTAGTTATTTATTTATTGGAGTTAATGCCATATCTACACAATTTAGGTCATTTCACGGCGTCCAGCGCACCTAACTTAGCTTTCCTGGACCATTGTCTATAACCAGTACTCACCTACCCTTCCACAATGCTGGAAACTTCTCCATATTATTTAATCAATGGAGAAAAATCGAAATTGTCAAATTTTCATGAAAGGGTATGACCTCCCTGGGTATTGTAATTATTGATTATTCTCCGTAGATCGTAGTTGAAGTTAAATGCTTAAATGTAAGTGGGTGAGCGAGTACTGGATTAAGTATCCAGGAAAGGTGATTAGGTGAGTTGGTCGCTGTAATTGAAAAATCCATGTTGAAAATATAGGTATTCACAGAAATTAAAGAAAAAATCTGTTGTTAATTTATAGAAGTAGTACAAACATTGTGTTGATTAAGTGTTGCATAATTAGTACTTTGCTTCAGATTGTGTGAAATTAGTAATTTTATTGTTAAATTTTATTTGAGTCGCATAATAGACTTAATTCGGAACTCAAATTTGTGGGGTTTTCCGTCCGTGTGATGTAGGTACAAACAAAGTTTGTTACTCATTATTGATGAAAATCACGAAATTTGGATTAAATTCTATTGTTCTTAGTGCACATGTTTTCATTGTAACAGTGAAAGTTTGTTTGTACTTACATGGAAAAACCCAAATATTTGAATTCGGGATATAGTCTATTAGTACTTTGCTTCAGATTATGTGAAATTAGTTATTTTATTGTTAAATTGTATTTGATTCTCAATGGTACATACATTTACACATATAGGTATTCATAGAAATTAATGATAACACATATATAGGTCATATTATACACGACGGTCAGCTCTTCCTACTATAGGTTTCCTGGACACTTTTCTATTACCAGTACTAACTTACCATACCATGAGACCGACAACTCATGTATAGAGTATGACCTGCTGCGACCGGGTTTCGAACCTGCGATCTCCGGATTCAAAGCCAGACATGCTAACCACTACACCATGGCCGTAGCTTTTTATCTATTATGGTTCCTAGTTTTTGATTCACAAATAAAATATAACAAGTCCTATTAATTTATTTAGAAATTTAATCACAAAGTTGGTACTTGTATGATAATCTTTGTTTCAATTTGTAGACTAATGAAACAAAATTCTGAAAAATAATTATAGAAAATTCAAAAAAGCTTCTTTTGTGTAGGTTTTGATGCACACAAATAGCTCCAATTCTTCACCATGTTTTTTTAATAAATACATTTTTGACTAGAGGTTTTTATTTACCTGACTTTAAATTCGTTGATGAATTTTGAAATTGAATCTGTTTATTCTTTGGTTTATCATCATGTCAACAAAAATTATGGTCATTTACAGTGGACCACTCACCTAACCTACCTTTTCTCAATCTTTGTCTATAACCAGTGCTTTATTTCATGTTTCTTTAACAATTGAGAAACAGATTGATTGACTGATTTTATTTCTTAAATAATTATTTGTCTGTGACCTTGACTTATTTGTTCTGGTTAGGGAAAATATTTGGTTAGGTGACTTGGCCGCTGTATTTTTATAACCCAATTAAGTGTTGAAAATGATTTTAGCATTTTGACAATTGTTTCATTTAAGTAGTTTATATATTTTTTTTAATTAACCTGATTTATGGATTTCATTTTTTTTAAAAAGCATATTTAAATTATAATTTATTGGTTTACTGTAAAAGACATATTATCATATTTTGTGTAGTGATGTATAAATTTAAAATGTAGTAATGTTAACAAATGTACTTAGTAGATATTGTATATCATTGTTTTTTCTAACATGCTGTTGTTAACTATGTTGATACAGAGCTTTTTTCAGTACTTTGGGAAGGGGCCTGGGGCCTTTTTATGTATAGAACATTTCGGGAAATTTTATCACAATTTCATAGAAAGGGGAACAAAATATTCAAGGTAAACTCCAAATTTGGGGAAAACTGATTGATTTTCAAGATATTATAAGAGGGGAAGACGCCTTTTAACTGGCCCGGTGATATAAGGAAAAAATGTCCGTGATATTTTATATAGGTAAGTTCATATGTATCGACAAGGTTCACTGATTGCGTGTTGTGTTTATGTAATATTATAGAAAAAAGTTTATACTCCTCTTATTTAAATAATACTTAATGGTTAAAAAGTGTCTCTAAATAGTGAAATAATTGAATTGTGAAATCATAATATTGAGTAAAATAAATTGTAATATGAAGATAATTGATTATTAATAATGAGATAATTAAATTATTTATTAAATTGTTGTAGAATGTGTTCTAAGAATTTGCTACTTGTTTATTTGGGTATTGCTGCTTTTTTATTTGGGTATTGGGACTTATTTATTTGGGTATTGTGACTTATTTATTTAAAAATGTGATATAATATTCGAAAGTATACAATATTTGAAATTGATTGGCCATAGAAATGACCATATTATTAATGTTTCTTGCTTCTGATTTACGATGATTTTTATCGTAAGATTTTTGTGAAAAACACCACCGACTTTTATTTTGGTATATATGATTGCTAAGGTTAAATTTTATGTTTTGTATCATTGTGTCTGAACAGATTATGTTAAAGAAATTGGCAAAAAGTTACATAAGAATTGTTTATATTTTCTCAACTGTCAAAGTATATACACTGCTGTCCATAAGTTTCTTTACACTTGTATTTTTTTTTCTTACTTACTTTGACTTTTTTGCAAAAGATGTTGAAGACTCATTTTTATACCCCCGCTTCGCAGAAGAAGTGAGTATACTGTTTACCCTTGTCTGTGCGTCCGTGTGTCCGTCCATCCCTTACAAAATTTCCACCGCAGTTTTCTCAGCAACTATAACATGCAGCAGGCTTATACTTAGCATATTGCTTCATCCCATAGTCCCATGTGGTGTAAAGTGATTTCATGCTCCTTGCTCATCTACTTCCTGTTTGTCACATATTTTTAGATTTTTGCGGGGGTATCACTAGTTAGCATTAGCTCACAGATTTACTTGTTTTGCTTTTTTTTATTGTATATTGAAATTAGATGAAAATACATAATTGACATCAGTGATCAATGTATAATTATAATTACGTACAAAACAAACAACATACATTTGTATAAAGTAAACAATCCTAAAAAACTTAAATGTATAAAGCAACTTGTGGATCCCAGTGTATAATTGTATAGTATATCTATGTAAAGTGCCCTCCAAAAGTTTTTGGACCGTTGAAATTCTGAAAAAAAAACACTGATATGCATAGCAGAAAACACAAGTGATTTCAATATCTTTAGACCATATTTGTGTAACATTGTTTAATTAAATCATTAGTTGATAAACAATGCTGACTTTAGAATTTGCTCTGATGACTCTTTCTTTATATTCATAAATGAAGATGAATCAGTTTATTTTAAAACATAAGATTTTGTCCAAGAACTTTTTGAGGGCACTGTATAAACAATGTATGCCATGTTTGTTCTTAAAACTGATGCTCCATGTGTTCTGTATAGTTTGTTTTCCTCGACTTTCAGAACTTGAATAATTTTACTGTGACTTTATGTGTTATAATGTTCTTTCATAACCATCCTTATTCTCATTAAGTGTGTTTAGCAGGCGCTGGTCCAGTAACCACTGTTAGTGAATGCTACAGGTATGGGACAACTCAACCTGTGGATAACTTAACCTTAAGTTGGGACCACTCAACCCCTTAGTAAGGATTGAGTTGTCTCTGGTTGAGTTGTGTTTCGGTTAAATTGTTCCGACCCTTACGTTACAGAAAATTTCATAACATACAGGGTAATTGAACAGGCTATAGTATTGGGTCTTTAATGAATAATTGTCACCTTTGTATTTGTATTAGGTAACACATTCAGTCACTGTGAAGTTCTTCAAATTTTGACTGTTGAGAAAAAATGAACTAGATATCTGTATGAAAGTGTTGATCAAAACAAAGAAAATTTTTAGAAAATTTTTATGGAAACTCAATGTAGATATTGTTTGCCTTATTGGATATGACACACTACCTTTTTTTAACAATAATTTCATTTACAAGAAGGAACTTTTTTGACTGGTCAGCTTGTGTGGTAATGATATTATATGAAAAACTTGCTATTTTATTATTGTAAAATTTATTTGTAAATACTAAACGTTCACATCTGTTTTTTGATCATGCATTTTTTGGACTCTTTGCTGAAATTGTCAAATAAGTTGTACAAATTTTAAATGTTTTTGATTTGTGTCAGGTCAATTATGTCAGACTGTATCTGCATGTAATGAGATGAAAAATATATGAATGGTATGAAGCTAAATCAGTGTCTATTAAATCGCCAAGATAAAAACATTGCCCTCTAAAAGTTTCTACTCAGTACCATTGTTTAAATTGCTACAATTTCCAAGTCCACTCTGAAGAATTATTATACTGTTGTTTATTTTTATTCATTATTCATGCAATACTCGCAGAATTTCTCTTGGTACATTTTATTTATTGAGTTGAAGCTAAAGACTTAGTGATCTATCAGTCTCCAAAACTATGGTCATTATAACTTAATGAACTTATATCAAGTTTGAAATATTTTTGTTATTTTATTTCCATAAAAATTGTATTGAATTCAAAAAGCAAAGTTTACATTAGTTCATAAGAAACTTTAGTCAGTTATTTCCCCTTGCACACTCTTCAAAATAGGAAGGTCTAATTATTTGGATTACTCAGATTTTACCCTTACTTTTCAATGATAATTTGCCAAATTTAATCTTAGATAAATTTTTTGTATATCATTTAATGTGTTTGAAATTCAAGCTTATTATTTGAAATTATAGAACTTCCTAAATTCCATCACTTCTGTGAATATCTTCATTAACAAGACAGATAGTAGATGAAATATTTTGTTACCCTAACATATGAATTCAATGATAAAATCCGAGGATACTAACTATAAGGACCTACTTACCAATTGGATTGCTTCTGATTTTGTCAGGGATAGATAACTGACAGAAGTCCCTAATTATAAACTGATTTTATATTTAAAAAAATCAATGGAGAACAATATAAATAGTAAATATGTGAAGGAACTTTGGAGGGCAGTGTATATACTTAGTAGCAATACCATGTGACTCTGAATTCACAAATAGCATTTCATCTGCAGTGCCAGTTTTATACATTTTGGAAAACATACACTTTTTTCAAATGTAACTTTTTATAGAAAATACAGTTACATGTTTAAAAGGGAAAATGTTAGTAGGTTTTCTAGAGTGTTCGGAAAAGTCTGAAAGTGGTGTTGGAGAAATGCTAAGCAGTAAGTAGTGTACTCTTTTTTTGCTTAGCTTGAAGTAGGTAAGAAAATCTGACTAAAATTGAAATATTAAAATCCAGAGTTTAGGACGATTGACAGTAGCATTTGTGATGTCATAGCCACATGGTATTGCCGCATACAATTATTTTCAATTTGTATATTTGCACAAAAGTATTATGATGTTTTTGAATGGTTAATATTTAGAACTTAAATTTATGGTTTAATTCAGCTGAAATATGTTTGTTTGTACTGGATACATCTGTGCAAAGCGATTTATTTCACATATTATTGCTGAAATGCATGCAGCACAAATTAAATCCTTTTCTGTGTACGCACAATTTTATTTAAACATTGTAACACACAAGTACAATGTCATCCAGTAAAAAACAAACATTTTCAGCTTGAAAAACCTATCTACTTGAGTTCTAGATCACTTTTGTTCATGTTGAATCAAATCTTTTGTTCATGTTGAATCAAATCTTTTGCTCATGTTGAATCAAATCTTTTGCTCATGTTGAATCAAAACTTTTGTTCATGTTGAATCAAAACTTTTGTTCATGTTGAATCAAATCTTTTGTTCATGTTACATGTTAGTTATTAATTTATTGTACATTTTTTCTTAACTGTCAAAGTTTGATTAATTTCACGGAGGATGATTGATTACACACTATCTCAATATAAAGAGTGTTAGACAAAGAGCTCTAAGTCACTGTGAAATTATTCATGCTTTGACAGTTAAGAAAAAACAATCAATACTCTCTTTTCTGTATAAACATTTACTAGAACAGTGACTTGCTCAGTGAACTGGACCATTAACCTTGTAAGAAATGAAAAGAAACTATCAAATAATTGAAAAATATTGAACTATAGGTTGTTTACAATACTTTAAGACAAAGTTGAACATAATTTAACAGTAATTCAGGTGATCCTGAACAAGCTATTTGAAATTGCGACAAATTTAATTACACATATTGTTAAAAGAATCTTTGTTTTACTTTATGCAACTGTCTGTAGCACATTTATAAACCCTGCTGATTTAAATACTTAATATTTGTTTAGTAATCCGCATACATTAATACAGATACATGTATCTTTTTTTATCAATTCTGAGTACAGATGATCAGTAGAAAGTATTTAAATCAGTGGGTTAATGTATGCATCAATACTATAGTACTGTTGTGAGTATTTAAATCAGTGGGTAGTGAGTATTTAAATCAGTGGGTTTAATGTATGCACTGGTACTATTGTAAGTATTTAAATCAGCAGGGTTAATGTATGCACTGGTACTATAGTAAGTATTTAAATCAGTGGGTCAATGTATGCATCAGTACTGTTGTGAGTATTTAAATCGGCGGGGTCAATGTAAGCATCTCTGATACTTGGAAATTATCAATTTGAAAGGATCAAAATATTGCTTTTGAAGATAAGCTCAATTTACAAAATAAGTGTTGTTTTTAGTTCTTAATATTTATTTTTACGAGTATGATAATATCATGTGATTTTAGAGTGTTTAATTGTTATCAACATTAGGTGGTCCATAAGTTAACTGATTTAAATACTTGCTACAGTACTTTTGAATTTACTTTCAATTAAAATTCATCTTAAAAGTTCTTTACCATTTTCTTACTTGGTCAAAGGACAAGGTCACTGAGAAGCGTTTCAAAAATAAAATGTGTTATCACATAGATCATTTGTACAGTTACGTAAATATTTTATGAAGTTGTTAAATAATTATTTCACTGTGCATTTGATAAATAAAGTTCATATATTTCAAAAAGTTGACTTTATTGTGAATCTGTATTTAATGATATTGTTTCAACTTATTATTTTGTTTTGACTGACCCACATTATACGTACAAATGACTGTACATAGTTGAAACCGATATTTAGCTGGCGATTTTTGTGATGTTAGTTATGCTTTTAATTTATTGATGTTTTTGTCTTCATGAAATTGTAAAACATATTGTTATTAAATAGTGATTCTTTATTTGACAATATTGTTTGATGTTAATATTTTGTTTATATCATGACTGACTGTAAGACAGTAAGAGACGAGACATTCACTGTGAACGTTTAAGGATCTGACTTAGTTTTTTAAGGCATTGACTTATTACGTTTAAGGTATTGACTTAGTAAATTAAGTATTTAAAGAGTTGATCATGTACATTTTGAGGGTTGCCTGCCAGATTGTAGTAACTTGCTCTTTAACACAATGCACTTACTACAGTCTTGCAGGCTACCCTTGATTTATGGGATTTGACTTCATTCATTCACGGGGTTCACTTTATACATTTAAAGGATTAAACTTTATTAATTTATGGGAATTGATAATTATATACATCACGTCATACATTTTAAGGCTTTGACTTTTTATATTTAATGGTATTGAATTAATTAATTGAAGGGATTGACTAGTAACATTTTTTAGTTTTGACTTGAATTTTTTATTTTAAGTATTGAATACACAGGAATTTGACTTAATTTCTTTACACTAGACTGACTCGACATTAAACTTCATATTTTGACTCTACCTTGTACTTACTTTGACTCGACTTTGTTGACTGATTCAACTTGACTGTTTATGTAACATGTTTTCAAAATAAAATGATAAAAAAGTTATGTTATTTTTTTTCAATATACAAATTTTTTATAAATTTTCCAGACGGTTGGGAAATATATGATTTCCAGCCGGTTGTGGAAATTTTATTTTTTCCAGACAGTTGGGAAATTTTATTTTTTCCAGACGGTTGGGAAAATTAGGAAAAATTATTTTTTCCAGACGGTTGTGGAAATTAGGAAAAGTTATTTTTCCAGACGGTTGGAAATTAGGAAAAGTTATTTTTTCCAGACGGTTGGGAAATTAGGAAGTTATTTTTTCCAGACGGTTGGAAATTAGGAAAAGTTATTTTTTCCAGACGGTTGGAAATTAGGAAAAGTTATTTTTTCCAGACGGTTGGGAAATTTTTTTTTCCAGACGGTTTGGAAAATGTTTATTTTTTCCAGACGGTTGGGAAATTAGGAAAAGTTATTTTTTCCAGACGGTTGGAAATTAGGAAAAGTTATTTTTTCCAGACGGTTGGGAAATTAGGAAAAGTTATTTTTTCCAGACGGTTGTGGAAATTTTATTTTTTCCAGACGGTTGGGAAAATTTTCATTTTTTCCAGACGGTTGTGGAAAATTTAATTTTTCCAGACGGTTGGGAAAATATTGGAAAACAAGACAAGACAATTTATTAATTTTATTTAGAAATAACAACATAAAAAACAGACAGAAAATCAGAAAAGTTTAAGATGCAAAATATCATTTCTATAGAAGTCACATTTGATATCTTAGACATTTTTTATGATAACAAACATCCCTTGACAGTTGACAGGGATTCAAAGTCTGCCTGAAAATCAGATTTTGAATCTTTATCAACTATTTAGTGATATTTGTTATCACTAAACAATGTCTAAGATACAAAATATGACACTAAATTGAAATGATGCAAATTAGAGTAGATATTTACAAGTGTTGACTATTATACCCCAATTATTCCACTTGCAAATATCTAATCTAAATTGTAACATCCCAACTTAATGCAATAGTAATTCAGGCTTTGAAATCTAAGATCATTTCAAAGCATGAATTGCTACAATACAAAAAGCGTAGTTTGTTTTGAGTGACATTACTTTTATAGATATAAACATGCAGAATTAACTTCTTTTTAATCTTTTAATTTAATTACAAATATTACCAAAAATATTCTTCTAAGTAGAGGAATTTGAACTCAAAACAACTAACACTTTTTGACATAAATAAATACTTGAATCTTACTTCAAAGTTTTCAAACAACTGATCTATCACCAGACAGGTACCCAGTTTTAAAACATCAGATTTGGTTTTCTAATAACCAAACTATTTATTCCTTACCAAGTTCTTTTAAGATAAAAATAAAGTTTAAAAAACCAAATACAATGTATAGATAAAAGAACTTCAGGTCAGTTCATAATTAATCTCGAAGAAAGATAACAGTTCGAAATGCAAAGTAAATGGCTTAGCTGTTCCGGTTCAGAAAAAAAAAACTTGGTAAGGACTGAATGTATCAACCCACCGATTGAAGTAAGATTCAAAGTAATTATTTAACAGATCAGTATTTGAACTAGCACAAGTCTGAGTGAAGTTAAAGTCTAAGTTAACAAGACTGGAGAGTCAGTCATTCTAAGAGTATCTTTAACTATTTAAGCAAATATTAACTAATTTTTTTTAAATGAGACAGCAAACAGCAACTAATGGTTTCTAAGATTCAACGAGACTCATGAAAATTAAAGCTAAGTCCGGCACACAATGGTGCCTTTAATTCCTGGTAAGTGTTCAAACCAGTACTAATTTTAAAAAAATATTAGATCTAGTTAAGAGTTGCCTGCAGTTAGTTCATTGCATTGAAGAGCCAGCTACTACTACAGTCTTACCAACAACACTCAATTAGTTTATTTATCTTCCAAAACAAAAATTCTATCAAAAATTCAATCCAACTTTGCAACAAAACATGTGAAACAAGTTAAGTCTGGGAGATAAAATGGTGCCTATTATTCGTGGTAATATAATTTTTTCTCAAAATTTAGTGTCAAGAATTTCAAACTAATAAAAACCAAATTTCAAAATCAATTTTTAAAATAATCTAAATCCATTTTCAAATTATTCAAAATCAATTTAAAATTATAGATTATTTCAATACAGAAAACCATTAATGTTTTATTTCAATTCAACTTCACTCATTAAATGCTTGTCCAAATACCCAATTACAATTTTGTACATAAAACACAAACGCAGTTTTCATACAAAAAGCAAAACAGGCAAACAGTTAACGCAGACAAGTTCAACACAATTTCAATACATAAACAGCCTAAGTACAAACAAGTTTTATTACTTCTATAAATTAACCAAAACATTTCTTTTAAATCCCTAGTACATAATTTTTGAAGATTTTTGTTCGAATTAAACTTTTTCTTCTAAACTCCAAAGTACACAATCTTTCAAGATTTCTTTTAATTCAATTTTACTTAAGAAATAACTTACAATTGTCTATATTTTGTTGTATAATAAAATATAGGCGCAAGCTTTGCTGAGCGTATGAATTAAATCATGAGTGCTTTAGCATGAGTGATTTAATAAGTGCTAAAATTTTATTTTACAACAACATACAGAAAGCTTTTTTCGATTCTAACATCTATATATCTTGGTATATTTTGTTCATTATTAGAGTATAGATGACATCACATTGAATAAAGAGTGAAAGCACATGTGCCTAAGTAATGATTAACGGTTAAGTCCGTTTATACAGATCCCAAACGCTCTTTTTTGTCCTGCAATAGTTTGGTTACTGGGAAAACGTTTAAATAGAGCACCAACGCGAACAAATATTTGTTCGCGCAAACAGCCCCCTTGATTACCTCTAGAGTGAAATTTTTCAAATGTTAGCAATACTTTTTTGCTATCAACAAATCAGCAAGTACTTCCCTGGCATTTTTTCCACAAATAGATATATGTACACCAAAACCATTTCCATAAATAATTTAATACTTTCTGGTTTTTTATTGCCTAAAAATGGACAAGACAGAAACCTAGATCATAAAAAATCGGAAAAAACAATGTACTATTTGACAAGTCACAAAAAGATTACAAGAACTCGGACAAAAAACAGACATTTGAAAACCAATCTAAGGTAAGATTGACAGCTATGTGATTGAAATAAAAAGTTCATGCACAGAAACACGTCTCTTTCCTTTCCTACATTTTGTGTACAAGTACAAAAGTACATGTTCTTCATCGCGGACTCCATGATTCCAAATGGTTAGATTTTAGAAAAAAAAAGTCGCTTCAAAAGCTGTCAAGGGTTTTCTGCGTGTGGGTTTGTGTTCTATTTGAATGGGAAAACTGCTCAAAATTCACGTTTGTGTTCTGTATAAATGAACCTTTAATCAGAAATCTAATACAAAAGTTAATCAAGAGTTAATCAAGAGCAAGTTCAGTATTGTTTACTTACAAACAATTTTTAAAAGATGTTTATTTAATTTAACTATTTGGTTCTATTTCCATAGTTGTTTTAAAACTTTTATATATATCTACAAAATAAATTTTAAATTCATCTCATTGAAACCAATTTATAGTGACTCTTTAAGTTCAACTAAGTACTATTAAGTATTAAATGACTAATTCATATTTCTTCTTATTGATAATTAAGAATTGTGTAGATAAAAATAGTATCCAGTATTGTGTAGATGTAATTGTTTAAAAAAATAGTATCCAAATTCAATCTATTTTTAAAATTTTAAAAGGTTAAGTCATGGATTTGTCTGGATCAGTAAAATTATTTTAAATAATTAAATCTTATATTATTAAACTATTTTTTTCTAATTCCCAAGTACACAATATTTTAAGATTTTTTAAATTCAAACCTTTTATATATTTTTTCTAATTCTTAAGTATTAATAAACAAGGTTGAAATTACCACGATGCATTTTTGTTTAAAATTGTTTGCTATTTTCAACTAACTTTACTGATTTGAAAATAAAACTTTTAAAAAGATATTGGATTATTTCAACTACTTCTTCTAATTTTCTAATTCCGAAGTACAAAATTGTTTTAAGATTTTTAGAATTTAAAACTACAAAATAAATTCAATTCATTTTGTTGAAACAGATCAATGCTGATTCTTTAAGTTCAATAAAAAAGTATAGTCCATTTTTTCACAACTGTCAAAGTTTGAAAAAAATCACGGTAAAAGATTATTCTCAATATCACGCTTGTAAGACCTGAAAATATTCCTGTTTTGACATTGATCATTGTGTATGATGGACTTGTTTGAAAAAAATAGTTTCCAGTTATATCAATTTTAAAGTTTTAAAAAGTTAAGTCATGAATTTATCGGAACTAGTAAAAATATTTTAAATTTAAAAGGTTCGTCAAGAACTATTAACTATTATTTGAAGATTGGTTAATTTGTAGAAGTAACACAATGACATATTTAATTAACAATACACAACTTAGCTCACAACATAAACATTCATTTATGATACAATAAGCTTGGACTACACAAAACATTGATAAGCTTTATGACTACACAAAACATTGATAAGCTTTATGACTACACAAAACATTGATAAGCTTTATGACTACACAAAACATTGATAAGCTTTAGGACTACACAAAACATTGATAAGCTTTAGGACTACACAAAACATTGATAAGCTTTATGACTATACAAAACATTGATAAGCTTTAGGACTACACAAAACATTGATAAGCTTTATGACTATACAAAACATTGATAAGCTTTATGACTACACAAAACATTGATAAGCTTTATGACTACACAAAACATTGATAAGCTTTATGACTACACAAAACATTGATAAGCTTTATGACTACACAAAACATTGATAAGCTTTATGACTATACAAAACATTGATAAGCTTTATGACTACACAAAACATTGATAAGCTTTATGACTACACAAAACACTGATAAGCTTTATGACTACACAAAACATTGATAAGCTTTATGACTACACAAAACATTGATAAACTTTAGGACTACACAAAACATTGATAAGCTTTATGACTACACAAAACATTGATAAACTTTAGGACTACACAAAACATACATTAACTTAAAGACTTAAGATCATAGAAAATTAATGTTAGAATCTCATTTAAATTTCTTAAAAAACAAATGTAGCTATAGAGAACTTGACACTTTTTAAATCCCTTAACAATTGAAAAGTTGATGTTCAAATTATTAAATATGATGGAGTGGTTTTAATCAATTTTTTCATAAAATGTAAGTACAACAACCCCTATTCAAAGCAAACTACTCTTAAGTGCTAGTCAAAATAAAATAAAAAAACCCATCAGCCCTTACTAGAGTATCTTAATGAATTAAAGTATCTACCAGACCCTTTTTCACCAGTACAAACAAAAAACATCAAAGACAACCAGTCTAATTCAAAATTAATGGCTCACCAGCCCCTTTCTAAATTAGTAGAGTGCCTACCTGACCCTTTTAAAATGAATAAAAGAATTCTCTAGGCCCAATCATTATGAATTCAAGTCCATCAGTTAAATTCTAAATAAATTTAAGTGCCTACCAGCCCCTTTCTGAATAAGTTTAAGTACCCTTAAGTCCCTTTCTAAATCAATTTTAGTATCCATTTGCTTTCTACTAATTTCTATCAGTCCCTTCCCAAAACATTCATGTGCCTACTAGCTCCTCTCTTAATAAATTAAAGTATCCACCAACCACTATCTAAATAAAATAAAGTGCCCAGGGGCCCCTTTCTTAGATAAATTAAAGTACCCACTTGCCCAAAACAAGTTAAGTAACCACCAGCCTTTTTCTAAATAAACCAGCCCTTATAAAAATAAATAAAAGCAACTACCACCCCTTTTCGAAAAATAAACTGAAGTACCTGCCAGCCCCTTTTAAAAATTTTAGTACCCACTAGCCCTTTTCTTCATAACTTAAAAGTATCCACCAGCCCCTTTAAAAAAATTAAGTTCCCTACCCCAAGCACCAATCAAAATAAATTAAAGTGCCCACCAGCCTTTTTCTGAATAAATTAAAAATAATAAAAACAAGTATCAATATGCCCTGTTTTTTATTCATAAAGTGCAGCGACCCTTTTTGATTTGAAAAAAAAATAAAGTGTCCAACAGGCCTTAGTAATTTCAAAATAGTTCAAGATTCCATCAGCCCCAAATGTTTTCAAATGAAAATTAAGTTCACACCAGCTACATTTGTTTCCAAGAAATCTGAATGCCATTCTAACATTTATTTTTATAACCTTAAGTTTATTCAAAGATTCCATACCATGCTCTTTAGTTGCTCAGACTGAAGTCCTGTGGTGCTTTTCACAAAAAGTCTTACGACAAAAATCATCGTAAGTCAAAAGCAAGATACATTAATAATACACTTATTCTTGCCTTATCAATTCTAAATATTAAACAAATTCTGTAGAATTGTGTATACTTTTTAAATATCATATCATAGTTATATTAATAGTCAAATTGACTTAGAAGTGATAATTATATGAAACTGACTTACGAAGATTTTTTTCGTAAGAATATTTGTGAAAAGCACCACTGATTGTCAGGAGTGATTTAATCAATATTGTCCAGATGCAACTTTCTTATTAGAACATTGTCAAAGACTGACCCAAGTGTGTCCTGATTATTTAATGTTTGATTACACAAAACAAAACTGGTTTGACTTCAGTGTTAACTAGTGTGTATTGACTCTCAAATGTTTGGTTTTAACTTGATGTAAAATAAGAAACTGTTCGATGCACATTTTTTTTCTAAATTAACACATTTATTCAACGTTTTAGTATGTTATTTTTTTCAAATTTAGTCACTCAAGCCCATATCTAATTTGTTAAAATACACTTAAATTCTTTCAGCTCTTTTAGAAAGCTATGTATAGAGAACAACTGGCCTAACCAACTTTCCTGGACATTTTTCTTGACCAGTACTAGCTTAACATTTCACAAGGGTTAGTGCAATATGGAAATTAAGTTTAAAATTCATTAAACCTACATCACATGAAGTTGAAACCTAACATTAGAGAGTCAATATGCATAAGTAAATACACAAGTCAAAACATTTTGTGTTACGAAACAATACATTAGAAATTTAATTGGAAAACAAACAAATTTGTTCAACATACATCACAATATCAAACTAATACAGCATCAACATCAAACTTTAAGTACAGATTGGGTAACTAACCAACATAAGTACAAAAAATCAAGTACAAACTGTGTATTGAGCCAACATTAGTACACAACTGTCAAATACAAATTGTGTATTGAGCCAACATTAGTACACAACTGTCAAGTACAAATTGTGTATCAAGCTAACACCAAGTACAAGACTTTCATGTTCGTGTTAAAATTGGGTATTAAGCTTAAATAAATTTCAAGTACATATTGGGTAACAAACCAACATAAGTACACAACTTAATAAGTACAAATTTCGGTGACAAACCAACATAAGTACAATAAATTCTAACAACTTTCCCATAAATAATCATGAATTCAATTACAAGTATGTAAATCATCTCTTCATTTCTAAATGTTAGTCAGTAGCTAAACACCACAAATACTCATGAAACAAACAAATATGATACAAAAACAAAATTTGACAAAGTTTTTTTCAAGGTTAGTTTTATTAAATAAATATATTATAAATACATGTACAATACATGGTTATTAACAAAACATGGTACATATTTTATGTATACGAAATTCAAATACTAAGTATACTCTCTTTAAGGCAACAATTACAAGTTAACTTACAAATATTGACCAGGTTCACTGTATGAATGTGCAATGCAACTAAACTGAAGTAATAATAAATGATGTATAGTGCCATATATTAATAAATAAATGAAGCGATGCTAAGTTCTGAAGTAATTAACTTAAGTAATTAAGAAATAAAAATGTAATTAAATCCCAGCTAAATAATTGTCTCTTATAAACAATAAACTATCACACAAAAATAATATTGCAATACAAAAGTAAATAAGTTGTAAAACAAAAATAACTAAGTTGGAATACCAAAATAAATATGCAATAATACAAAAACAAGTAAATCTGTGAGCTAATGCTCACTAGTAATACCCCGGCCAAAATGTAAAAATATGCGACAAACAGGAAGTAGATGAGCAAGGAGCATGAAATCGCTTTACACCACATGGGACTATGGGATGAAGCAATATGCAAAGTATTAGGCTGCTGCATGATATAGTTGCCGAGAAAACTGCGACGGAAATTTTGTAACGGACGGACGCACGGACGAACAAGGGTAAAACAGTATACCCCCCTCTTCTTCGAAGCGGGGGTATAATAACCAAGTTGCAATACCAAAATAAATTAGTTATAAGACTAAAATAACAGAGTCTCAATACCAAAATAAGTAAGTCGCAATACCAAAATAACAAAGTCGCAACGCGATACCAAAATAACAAAGTCGCAATACTTAACTTAATAAGTTGCAATATCCAAATAAATTAAGTCGCTATATCAAAACAAATTAGTTGCAAGACTGAAATAATTTAGTTGTTTTACTAAAATAAGCAAATTGCTTTACCAAAAAAGTTATAATACTAAAATAACAGAGTCACAATACCAAAATAACAAAGTCGCATCACTAAAATAAATAAGTCGCAAGACTAAAATTAATAAGTCGCAAGACTAAAATTAATAAGTCACAAGACTAAAATTAATAAGTTGCAATACAAAAATAAATAAGTCGCTATATCAAATAAATAAGTTGCAATACCAAAATAACCAAGTCACATTCATGATTGACTTGCAATGATGAAATAACAAACTCATTACAATAAAATAATTAAGTCGAAATGATTATGAGATCAACTTACAATTATACTTTGAATTAATTGTAAAATGATGCTGTGAATTGTATTTTTGATTTTTACAAAAATAATTATTATCATGAGATCACTATGGTAATTTATTATAATTCTACCAACTATATCTAAAATAGTAAATTAAGTTACTGTCTTGAATATTGCACTATTACCATCATCAGAGTCATCAACAACAACCATATCACCATCATCATTATGAATGATCATTTCCCATTTTTCAATGTCATTATATCCCTGCCCTTATTTTTCTAGAAATTTTTAAGTTCACGCCAACTGGATTTGTTTTAAATAAAATTAAGTATCCAACACTTTACTTCTTTAAAAAAAAATAAGTGCCCAAAGGCCCCATTTATTTAAACATAAAAAAGCGCCAACCCCATTTAATTAAAATAAACTAAGTGTCTACCAACCCTTTCCTTGAAATTTCAAGTCCCAACCTATCCAATGAATTTATAAAAATAAAGAGCCCGCCAACTTAATTTGTTTAATAAAATTAAAGTCCAAACCAATTCAATGTTTCAAAAAAAATTTTTAAATGCCAACCCGATTTGTTAACAAAAATTTTAGTACCCATTCTGATTAAATTTAATTTTTATGAATTAATTATCTAATTACTAATACTTGTACTTGATAGCTAAATTAATTAAATCAATATTATGACTTCACATCTTAATTATTTTTCAATTTATTTGGCATTATTTAACGACAGTATTATTTAAATAAGCAGGGTATAAACCTTTTTTATAATATTGCACAAACACAACAGGCCACCAGTGAACCTTGTCCATACATGTAAACTGACCTATTAAAAATATCAACATAATTAACATTGGCATCTTAGAGAAAACAATAAAAATACAATATATACAAAGTACATGTATGATCTTTATTACATCTTAAGTTTAAAAATATACATGAAAACACAAAATATGATAAAATAATTTTTTTACAACAAACCAATAAATCTTAATTAATATAGGATTTTTAAATCAAATTAATAACTAATTAAAAGAAACAATTATCAAAATGATAACATAACCTTTTTCAACACTTAATTGGAATATAAATATACAGCGACCAAGTCACCTAACCAGCTTTCCTGGATAATTTCCCTTTACAGTACAAACAAGTCAAGGTCACAGACAAATAATTGTTAAAGAAATAAATCAGTCAATTAAATCTGTTTCTCAATTGCTAAATAAACATAAAATTATGCACTGATTACAAAGGTCGAGAAAAAAGGTAGGTTAGGCGAGTTGGCCACCATAAATGACCATAATTTTTGTTGACATGATGTTAAACCCAATAAAAACACAGATTCAATTTCAAAATCGATCAACAAATTCGAAGTGTAGTAAATAAAAACCTCTAAACAAAAATTTATTTATTTAAACAAAAAGGTGAAAAATCAAAGCTTTCTGTGTGCATTAAAACCTTAAAAGTACAAGCTATTTTGGATGTTTTAAAATATTTTTCTGCACTACCTTTTTTCATTCGACTAAAAATTGAAAAAGTAGATCATACATGAACTAATTTTGTTAAATATTTAAATAAATTAATAGGACTTGTTATGTTTAACAAAGTGAAACAAAATCTAGGTACCGTAACAAAGAATATTGAAAATCCATCTAATCATCCAAAACAGCTTGTTTTGTTTATAATGTCTTTATGCACACAAAATAGCTTTGATTCTCAACATAGAATGAGCAATCTGCTGCATTGTAAAATTATGGAAAACTGTTAAGGTAGAATTATCATTATCATTCTATTTATTATTGCTTTCTTCAAAAGTCAATTAATATCATAGTACAGCTGAAAAATTGCACCACCTTAATTTCAAAATGAACAATACTTGATCAAAATCACATTCTAATGACCACAAAATAATAATAATTAAATAATATTATTTTTAAAAACGTCTTTGATAAAATTTATTTATTTATTTATTGGAGTTAACGCCGTATCAACACAATTTAGGTCATTTCACGGCGTCCAGCGCACCTAACCTAGCTTTCCTGGACCATTGTCTATAACCAGTACTCACCTACCCTTCCACAAGGCCGGAAACTTCTCCATATTATCTAATCAATGGAGGAAAATCGACATTATTGTCAAATTTTCATGGAAGGGTATAACCTCCCCAGGTGGGATTCGAACCCGCACCCCCTCGGGCAAGAGTATCCAAATCCCGGCGCGCTACCAACTGCGCTATCGACCCGGGTTGTCTTTGATAAAAAAGATGGTTATAATGATAATGAAGACCAATGACAATGATCATAATCACAATAAGGATGATAATTATATGAAGATGAAAATAATAAAATGATGGTTATAATAATAATAATTATGAAGACCCATGATGATAATAGATGACAATGATAATAATGATGATGATGATTATCATAATGACAATGATAATGGTGATTAATAATAAATGATGATGATAATAATGATGATAATTAAATTGATATTTGATGATAATAATAATGAAGATAATAAAATATATTAAATATAATGAATCCTATTTAGATATGGCCGAATTTCAAATATAAAAATAAAATCAATTAAAAAAAGAAAGTTAAATAACTCAATTCAATCAATGATTCAATAAAAAATAATAAAAGGCATTTTCAAACTTTTCCGACTTAATTTGCAATATTGAATTATAATACATGGAATTCTACCTTTGATTGAATACTTCAAATTGTTAGCTCATAAAAATACAATGCATTTCACAAATACTGATGATGTTATGAGTATATTTAATGGTCAGTGGTGCATACATTAACCTGGCTGATTTAAATCAAACTGTTTTGTTAGTGCGTACAGTGAACATTTAAATCAGCAGGGTTAATGTATGTATCACTGAGACTCAAATAAAATTTAACAATAAAATAACAAATTTCACACAATAATAATTCAAATATTGTACAACACATAATCAACACTATGTTAGTACTACTTCTAAAAATTAACCACAGATTTTTTTATTAATTTCTATGAATACCTAGCTTTTCGACATGGATTTTACAATTACAGCGGCCAACTCACCCAACCCACTTTCCTTGATACTTAATTTAGTACTCACTCACCAACTCACATTAAAAACCAATATCTTCAACTACAGAGGGTAATCAATACTAAATATTTGAAATTTTCTTAAGGCATAAGTTGCAGCCAGACATCAAACCAAGGAGTTGGACTACAGTCTGTACAAGATATATATAGCTTGTAAATATTGACCCAAGACAAAAGTTACATAACAATAAAATTTGAATCCAATTAGTTTACAATAGTTCACTTGAACATAAGTGTAGTTATAGAAGAATGTCATACATTTATCTGTCTCGGGTCAATGTGCACAAGCTGTTTTATTTTGAATCAAGCAGGTTAATTTCTAGAAGTAATACATCAATCGACATAAATAACATATTATAGTGCGTAAGAATTGACCCCGATATGACCTTTCGCATTTGCATCTAATAATTATCTACACCTATCCTGACGAAAATCAGTACCATGCGTATTCTACACGTCGGCAGTGATTGTTAACTTATAGAAATATAATTTTGGTTAAATTTTAACAATAATCCTCAAGGCTTGGTGTAACCCAGCATAAATACTACATTCCTATTCAATGTAATGAATATTCTTGTATTATTAAAGGTCAGGTTGGGGTCAAACTTTAAGCACAATACACAAACATACATGAAAATTATTATATATAGTCAAAAACATGGATGAAAACAACAGTAAAGTTCCATTGTAAAAAACACCTAATTAATTGCAAAACAATGTGATTTTTTTACTTTTTGAGGCCACAACAATTTGATCATGTGTTCTATGGATCTTTCTTGAACAAAATAGGGTGAGAGAGCGAAGAATTTTAAAAAAATCTTAATTCAGTTGCTTTATATCTAGCGGTTTGACCAAATTTTTATGAGAGAACGAGGAAATAAAAAGGTGTTTTTGTAAAAACCGTCAATATTAGGTGCGAGCGAATCCATAGAACACATGATAAACTTGTTGTGGCCGAAGTTCGAAAAGTTATCCAAGAGATAAAAAAACTGTCCCTATACTAAGATCATTTCTCTACAAAAATCGTATATTTTGATAATCCTTAGTGGGGAACTTGACTGTACATTAAATATACAGTGAAGTTCCACAATAAAGCCAAAGATAGCAAATTGCGTAAATATGTAATTTTTGACATTTTTAAGTCCTACATGAAGAAAAAAGGTCCATAAATTAAGACCAGAGCTCTAATTAACTATAAGAATCATCAATTTTTATTGCCTAATATTGGGACTTTACTGTGGTAACCATGAACATTTAGTATACTAACTACATAATAAATACAAAACAAAGATCATTCAGGGTTCAAACACAGGACAGGGATTGTATTCACTAGTATAAGTACATTGAGCTTCATGACCTACATAAAATCAAGAAATTTGTTAAGATGTTTCTTTGGGTTTTACGGCGCACCAACACAGATGTCATAAGATTAAAATCCATGTTTAAGTTTGATTCATTTTCAAACTTCTCAAGATTTAGAATTATTTAGTCAGCCAAGACTATAAATGTGTTAGTCAAAGTTTTAAAGGTGGATATGATATACACCATGAAGCTCGGGGTATAGTGCATAGGCAAACAGGTAAGCAAGGGGGCTCGAAAATCACAGGGTTGCTTCCCCGCACAAGCAATGGTTTGTTTTCTACAGATTTTACAATAAAGACACAACAATTTTAATAACCGATTAATCATTATCATCACAATACAAGTTACGAATTATAAGTTCATTGGAACCTCGGAAAAACAAACACCCTGCAGAGACATTTTGCTTAATTTCCGAGGTTGCAGATTTCCAAAGTTCAACATATTTTACACAGAACAAGCAATCTTAACAAAAAACTTCACATTTAGGGCCATCCTTAAAAATGAGTTTGTTTGCAGTTTCCTGATAAAGGAATTTTAAAATGCTTAAATAGAAATGTTTTTTTCATAAAGCAATAAGAAGAATATTTAATAACTCTTGAAAGCCTTAGCATTTTAGCACTTAATATTTTTGAGTACATATTATTTACCGTAAAAATCTATTGACTCATGGGAACTGAAAACTAACTCCTTTGTAAGGATGACTGGATGACTATTAGTAATAGAGCAGAGGAACCATTCCCTGAGCAAGAGGCAATCCCTGAGTTTTCAGCCAAAGGCTACCTGTTCATGAATACACTGTGAAAGCTAAGTGAATAAGATAAAAGGTACCAAAGACAAGACCAGACCGAGAAGAAAACAACACTCTTAGCTGTTACTAAGTTGACCGTTTTTTAAAGGTCAAGTTACCAACACCACATCAGTATAAACTATAAACATTGTAAGTAAGTTAGTAAAATATAATTTCTAGTTTATCACATAATTCCTAGTTTATCAAAATTCAGGAGTCTAAGTCTAATGAGCGCTGTATAAAACCACTTTTATAAGATAATGTATGGCTACCAATTCACCAAACCAGTTTTCCTGGACAATTTTCTTAACCAGTTCATATATTTTGAATACCTTTCAGTTTCTACCATGAGCAGAAAATTCCAATGTGCATAGGAACATAGGTATTCTAATTTCTTACTTTCAAGGTAGGCCATTTAAGAAGTCTTAAAATCTGAGAATCTACAACCAGGCTATGTAAGGCTCATCAAAAGTCTTATTCATGGACACATCTTTACAGGTCCATGAAGTTTGAACACCTCTCCACACTAGGCAGAAAATTCCTTTTACAAAGGAATATATAGGTATTCAAATTTCTTATACTAGCTCACCAAACCTTTATAGTTATACATGGACACATCTTTACAGGTCCATGTAATTTGAACACGTTTCTTCATTGAGTAGAAAATTCCACTCAAGAGGAACAAAGGTATTCAATTTTTTATTTACAAGGTGAGCAAGCCACACATAACATTCAGTAGAGAATCAAACCTAAGACAATACAATGCCAGATACATCAACAGCTCAAATTTCATCAAGAATGGACAAGTCACATGAACATTAATTGGACTTTTTGAGTAGCAATAAAAAAATGAATGCATGAATGAAAAAGATTAATAGTCTGACAGAATTAATCTGATACATTTGAGTCACTTTACAAGATAACAGGCCCCTTCCCCTTCTTAATCTTAAAATTTCTTTTTAAGTGTAGTTTCCGCTACTTTGGAGTTTACCTAGGATTTTCTTTATCAATAATAATGAAAAAAAATCCTAAATGTTTTATACAAAATAAGGCCCATGGCCCCAGATATTGAAAAAAATGTTTCAAGCATACGGCTACAAATAATTTTTGATTTTTTAAAGATGTTTTTTAACTCCCTCTCAGACTGGGATTATTAAAAAACATTTATTTAATCTTATCTATAAAAATGTTGCAATGCCTTATAAGTCATTTAAGATAAAGTGAGACAAAACTGAACAGAACATCATGCAAAAATGTCTCACATTATCCTAAACAACATATATCAGTTTAATGTTGTCAGACATCAGTCATTGTTTTAAATCACAAGCCAAAAGCCCGAGACTAAAGAACATTTCTTCAAGTTCATGAATATTACTGAGATTATAATTTTAACTCAGGCTAGTTAATCTATGAATGTTTGATTAATCTTGTCAATAATCATAATTTAAATAAAGCTGGCTAGTGCTTGTGAATTCAAGGCAATGACACAAACAAAAACAAGAAAAATATAAAATATGACTCACCAAGTCTAAAGATCATGCTTGACTCTTTGGAATTTCCTAAATAATCCACTATTGAATAATATTAATAAAAGTTTGTCTTTTTTAGCTCATTTTTATTCAAATATTTCTATCTATGTGGCACATTCATATCTTAGTGTCACATTTTCATTTTAAAAGCACAATTTTATATAAAAGCAGATTTTTATTTAAAAACTTAATTTTACTTCTAACAATTTGTATGAAAACAAAAATTCATACAAAGTTCATTTCTGAATTCAATAAACCTATTTCACACATGTAGTTTTTAAATCACACATCCTCAGTTATCTGTATCTTTACTTGTGCTGAGTAAGCGATGTCATTCTTGAAGCACTCATATCAGCAGAACTTCATTCCCCAACTGTGGATACAAATAATGGAGAAATAATATAATTATAACAAACACTTCAGCCATAATAAATCATTATGAACAAAGTAATCTATGTAACACAAAGGCACGCTGCCAGAACAATAGAGCTCTGTAGTGGTTATTTGACCAATGAGAGTGTGACTGATCACCACGTGATCATTGATACGGTCTGGTGGCCCGCAGCATGAGTTAGTTCGGAGAGTTGCTATCTAGCTTCGGGAGAGAGCGGACATGTTTTTGTAAATATGTTAAATCTATATTATTAATAATAAGTTATAAAACTATGATGAGTGTTCGTCGTTATATTATGGTTGATTTTGAGATTCTGAGTTAGTTTAGTATCTGGACGGTGGACATGTAGTGCCACATCTTATAGAACTAATACAGAACTCAAAATTGTATGTTTTCAGTCAGTATGCAGATGATAAAACTAAAAATACAAATTTAATTATTTCTTTCTTCAAAGTCGCATTTAACACATATATAGGTCATATACACGACCGCAAGCTCTTCCTACTATAGGTTTCCTGGACACTTTTTCTATCACCAGTACTAACTAACTCTACCACAAGGCTAACATCTCATGTATTGGGTATGACCTGCCTCAACCGAGATTCTAACCCAGATCTCATGATTCGAAGTCAGACGTGCTAACCACTACGCCACGACCACACAAATTTAATTATTCAAGCAATTTAGCACAAATATGCGTTCTGCAGTCAGCTGATGGCAACATCCATACATGCAAATTCCTGTAATGTCAAGCCTTGTACTGACAGTTTTACCAAATTCTTTTTCCTGGGCACTTTTATTTCAGTACATGACTACTAGTCTTTGGGAAAATAAAAGTAGATATTCAAATTTCATGAACGGGTACAATCCCTGCAGCTGGGAATTTTAACCATGGACATCCAGATTCATATAAAAACATAGCACGTTACCAATGAATGTGAAATATGAATATCAAAAGAAAGTTTTACCTTGCTAAGGGTAACTTGTGACTTTAGAATAGACATCGATCTTTACAAAGGCAATTTTCTCCATGTCAATTGTCATGAAAAGTAAAAAACATAAACCACTGTAAATATATATACAATAAATTTGTTGATACTGAATTAGATTTTTGTCTATTTATGAATTTAATGTCAATACAAATTTATTTTTATACTTTAGTTTAATATTGAAACAGTCACTTGTAAACAAGATATGTCAATCTCTCTCACACCCTCAACCAGGTCCTCTAGTAGTACCCAATATGACAACATTTCCAGCTCAAATATAAGATGATTCTTTTAGAAAGGCAGAGATGGATAGTCAGAGATTAGCAATCCAATTTTTACACTTACAATGTCAAAAGATAAAATTCTCTACGTCACGAATGATTATGTCCATGTTACTGAAGTGAGAGGTTAACATATCTTTCCTATCACTACTAGTAAACTACCTGTAACTGCCATAACCTACCAATGGTACAACTGTGGACGCACCCCTGAGGGCAAACTGCGTATAAAAGCAGTACCTCCATGGCATACTGAAACATCATGTTCCCGTAAGGAATGCATCTGATGGTTCAGTAGCGCCCCTACCAAAAGTGCCACACCGAATGCCGACAGTAAAAAGTGCTGCACAGGTTCCCATTATATACAACAACATATACATTAAGCATACCTACATATTACAGCTAAACATAACTACAATCATTGGTTAGTATTAGATGTCATCGCTTCAGTCTTTGTTCATGTCAATTTGAATTTTGGGTACAAGGGGGTTCAAGTGGGTGTTAAAATTGGGTTAGTAATCTCTAAACAGCCATCTAAGTATTTCCAAAATATTCAACAGAAATTCTTTAAAACAAAACTTTTGGCATGACTGCATAGTACCAGGAGACTAGGAAGAGACCTCAGGAGTGATTTGATATAAATTGTAACAACTTGTTACAATATTAAGCTGAAATAAATTTGTATGAACTTAACACAAATATATACTTAAAAATCTTTTGGGTTATGTTAACTTTTTGAACAATTATGCAAAAAAATGTATCACAATTATTTGAAAATATATAACAATTTATAATGTAGCCAGTAAAATAACATAAATTACATGTATATATACTTAGCTTAAAATGGTATGATTGTCATATGTTGTAGTCTACATGTTGAAACTAATGTCCATTATATCTCAGATCTTATACACACTAACTGTTTAAAGTGGCACTATCCTATGGTCATACATCTTCTATGGTGTACTTTGACTTTCTTCTTTCAAACCTGATAGACAAAATTTGTAATCATCATAGGGTCAAACCTTATATTTAAATATTATTACATACAATTCAGGGCTTGACATTAAAGCTTTCAGGCCTTTTTTTCATGTGTTGGGGAAGTAGCCTGTAGCCTTTTACAAGGGGAAAAATGGCGCGCGATAATTGGAAAATGGGGAAAAATAAAACTAGACTATTTAGATCTATACTTAATTCTTGTAATCATATTTCATTTAAACTGTTATTGTTTATGTTTGTTGGGTGGAGATTTAGTAGCTTTAGAGGTATCATCATCAATAGGTGTTGAGTCAATTCCATGTTCAACCAAAAGGACATCAGGTTCTTCATTCAAAGGTTCCTGGTTGTCACTGGCAGGGGTACTGTTAGTTCCTTTGTCATTGAAATCATTACTTGGCTTTTCAAACTAAATGTGTTGTGTTTTCAACTGATTAATACCTGACTAGGACTCATCTTGATGTTTTGAAGTTTTTAAGATAACAAATTCAGGGTACAAGTATTTCTTATGTCATTTTTTCATATTTTTTGTATTATTGCGCCAATTCCGTAAGTAACCCAACAATTAGGGACTTTAGTCAGTTATTTTTCCCTGATAAAATCTAAAGCAATCCAATTGGTAAGTAGGTCCTTACAGTTGGAATCCTCGGATTTTATCATGGAATTCCTATGTAAGGGTAACAAAATATTTCATCTAATATCTTTCTTGTTAATGAAGATTTAAACAGAAGTGATGGAATTTAGATAGTTCTTCAACTAAAATATAATTAAATTGAATTTCAAACAAATTAAAGGATATACAAAAAAGTTATTTAAGATTAAATTTGGCAAATTAACATTGAAAAGTAAGACCTATCTATTTTGAAGAGTATACAAGGGGGAATAACTGACTAAAGTCCCTTATTGTAACATGCTCGGAAAGACATACCACGTGCGTCGGGAAAAAACAAACAAAAAATTTTAATTCACTGCCGGTTTGGGTGCGAATAATGTAGGGGCGAATGTGATTGAGGACGAAATATTAGCAAGAAATTACCGAACTGGTAATTTGAAGGACTCGTAAACTTGATAACTTATAATTTGATAAACTTATTTAACGAAATGACCATGTTCCGTTTGGGTAAATAACCGTTTCGATAATTAAATCCTGCGAGATTTCCGGTTTCTCTTTTGCCGTATTTTCGATGTTTATACATAGTTTTAATATATTTTGAAGGGGAAATTGGTTGTTGAGGGGAAAAATTGGTTTGTTTTGGGGAAAAAAGATACTTATTTTGCTTGGGGAAGACGCCGTTTAACGGCGTCTTGTAAAGAAGGAAAAAAAGGCCTGGCTTTTTTCAGATTGGTGACAAACAAGAGGTGTAATAGAAGCAGTGTTAGAAATAAGCACTTGCCCTGCAAAAATGTATTGGCAAGTTTGTTTCAATTTTAGCTGCTCTGCTGGGCAAGTCAGCATTTCTGGACTAAAACGCTACTTTTGCATAAAAATTCATCAATAGAGAATTTCATTGGTTGTAATCTGACTGAATTCAATATATTTGTTCTCGTCAATATTCGAAAGTTAAAGAACTGTAATGCAGAAATAAAATGTTTCTTTTAAAAAGGGTAATAAATCATCAAAGTTAATTAATACTGTCAGTGTTCATTCACAAGAAATGTAATGTGGAAACTACATGAAAGTAAGCTTTAAAAACTTTAACACAAAAATTACTACGGGAAATAATCCATAACAAAGCCAGATAGACTTGTGGTTACTTTCTAATTCTGTTCATCACATGGTATGTTATCATTGTTTGAAGTTTCATGAAGATTGGACAATAATTGGCAGAAATATAAACTAAATTGACAACTTCTTAAACGCAACCGTAAAAGACACTGGACACCCACCCATTTTTTGCAGATTTTTTTCGTGGAAAAATCTGGCTAAAAATAGATGATAATAGATCGCAATTTCTGATGACATCCTTAGGTATCATTTTGTTTGATAAATGTAATATTTAACTGTACCTTATATCCCATACTTGTGCTGAGAGTAATTAACAAAATACACAGCTCATGTCAGGTCATATAACAAATGAACATTTTTACTTAATCCAATTGTCTCACTTTAACAATGCTAGCATCAACTGAAATTTAAAGTAAACCATATATTTCAATAAATAAGGCAGATTTTAAAATTTGTTTATTTGCAGTACTTAAATGCAACTAAGCCACCCGACTAGCTCAGTTGGTAGCACACAAGTCTACTGATTGTGTGGTCATGGGTTCGATTTCCAGGTGGAGCATACATTCGTGGAGCTTGGTCATGAAATTATTTCTACGGGCATTCTCCCCTACTAATGATTCTTAATTATGTAGGGCAGTTGTCAGTAACAGACAAAAGTATGCCCTAGGTAGTTGGTTCACAGCTAAATCCAGAAATTTACCCTTTAAGTTTCCAGGACTGAGTAGGTTGACTGACTGCCGTTATATGACCTATACATTGTTTCGCTACGGGTTTACCCCCAACAACAAAAAAAACTTTATGCAACCAAGAATTTTCAAAATGAGTAAGTGCTACTAAGTAGGTTGAGACTTATGAATGTGTAATTTTCAAAACAAATATTATCTACAAATCAATTGATTGGGACATTGCTAGTTTCAGATTTTCAGCAAACCCTTATGAACGCAGAAAATCATGAATATGACAGAAATAATGACAAAAATATTTGCAAAGCCAAACCATTAAAGATTTGAGTAGGGATGATTTTCTTGAGTTGGTGACATCACTGCAAACTTTTCTTCAAGGGGGACCCAAAACAAATTTTGACGAAGTATTTTAAGCTTATAATTATTAGAATATGTACAAAAGCCAGTCACCACCAAACATGGCAGAATGACAGACAAATTCTGTAAAAATAGGAAGGTATGTCTAGATTTGCAATTGAATTTTGCAGTGACTGACAAGCTATCTCACCATAGCAGCTGTCTTAGACATTTTTGATCAATTCCGGGCTCATTCTTCATTAAAACTATTAATCTATAATAGAAGAAAATGGATATTAAGTCATAAAACATGTAATAAGCGCCCCAGGTGGAAAATCTACACAGAATTTGGTCTTTTCACTAAGAGTCAACAACTGGAACAGCATGAACATTTAAACTTAAATAACTTTAAAATACATTTACTTACTATAAGCAGACTATGAAATGTAGACAAACATCGCTTAGGTAGTCTTTACATCACCAGGTTGTCTATACATCACTCAGGAAGTCTATACATCACTCAGGTAGTCAATACATCACTCAGGAAGTCTATACATCACTCAGGTAGTCTATACATCACTCAGATAGACTATACATCACTCAGGTTATCTATATATCACTCAGGTAGCCTATACATCACTCAGGAAGTCTTTACATCACTCATGTTATCTATACATCACTCAGATAGTCTATACATCACTCAGGTAGTCTATACATCACTCAGGTAGTCTATACATCACTCAGGTAGTTCACAGAAGTGAATATCTTCACAGCGATTTAACTGGTTCAAATCCTTCAGATCTAAAGACCACATACATCATTTTATATCATAGACCAATAAGTTTCCTCACATCAACTGAACATTTACTGAAAACAAAAGTTAAACTTACAATTGCAGCAATTTCAAGTTTAAGCAATTCAGTTTCATATAAAAGAACAGTAAATCATGAAATAATTAACTTTTCTTGGCTTTTCAAAAGTAAGCTGATGACATAATTGTTGATTTTGACTGCCATTTTATGTTTAATAACCAATAATCTGGAGATTAAACTTCACCCATATCTTTCATGGAAAGTAGTTTTCATGGATCACTGTTCCAAAGTAAACCAACGATTCAAAAATTGAAAGTCTTTGGTGGTTTTGGAAAAATGGTCGCTACTTGGCATTGGGAATGAAACTGATATTTTAACCCATGAGCTGAAAAAGCCCTGTGACAACCTCTCCCTCTACACAGGAGAATAAATATAAAGTACTAAAATTGACATGAGAGATAACAAGTAAATCTGTGAGCTAATGCTCACTAGTGATACCCCCGCCAAAATCTAAAAATATGCGACAAACAAGAAGTAGATGAGCAAGAAGCATGAAATCACTTTACACCACGTGGGAGAATGGGATTAAGCAATATGCAAAGTATTAGGCTGCTGCATGTTATAGTTGCTGAGAAAACTGTGATGGAAATTTTGTAACCCACGGACGCACACACACATGAAGCACAGACAAGGGTAAAACAGTATACCCCCCTCTTCTTCGAAGCAAGGGTATAAAAATCTATCATTAATCAGATATCCATATACCATGTCACTAAACTTATTAACATGATTTACATACTGACATTTTGTAAACAAAAAGTTCAAAAAATGGCTCCAACGGTAACTTAAATTTTAGTATTTTCCAGGGCAGTGGTTGCATGAATTCTTTAACAAGGGAGCCGAAACGGCACAGTCAACATATTAAATCTACACAGATTTTTTTTTCAACCAAGTATCAACAACTGGAACAGCATGAAAATTTTCACTCTAAAATAGACTTTAAAATACATAAAATATACTTACTATAAAGCGGACTGCATCAAATTTAGGCATATAACACTTAGACAGTCTATAATCTACACAACATTCAGGTAGTCGGCAATAATTAATATCTTCAATGATTTAGCTAGTTTTAAACCTTCAGTAAGTGATGACACCAAACAACGTCTTTTATCAAATTATCAACAAGTTTCCTCACATCAAGCAAACAATAACTGAAAACAGAAATTAATCATACATTAGATCTAATTTCAAGTTTAAGCAGGATTGATTTTATTCATTAATTATTATTCACTATAACAATTTACAACATTAATTTTTAAAGTAGGTTACCTGGTTTGACTACAATTAATGTATTTCACTTGCTAAATGTTTACATCGCCCAAACCCAAATTTAGAAATTAGATTGTCAGGACCAATATATCAAACTTTTATAGCAAAACCTGTATAAGACAATTGATAACTGTAACTAGTCCAACAAGCTCCCTGAACAGTGTCAGTATTGATGTCAACAGCGATTTACTTTTCAGTATCTTTCAGGACAGGGCTTGAGACTAATATTTAATCCCATTTCATTCTATGTTTTTATCAGATAAAGTCCGCCAAATGAAGGTTGATCTGTAACTGATAAGCATTTTCTAGTTGTTATTCTTTTACACTAGATGTAGTTTTCGTATCATACCATCAAAATAATGAAATACGAGTTCATAAAATTTTCATTTTTGGAACAAAAATAAAATTATGAATTTAATGAAATCAATTTTACTAAGTATTTTGCTATTTTTATTATTATTTATCATTATTTAATGTCAAGTCCTGCAGGGGAGCATACTTGAAGTATGTAACATCATTCAATTTTGGTCATAAGCCGAAATCAGTGGTCCTTCCAGCCTAAGAACAGGCCAAGATCTCAGTGGACCATTTTGGCTGTTTTCCCCCAGTCTTTGCCAATCAGATGAGTGGAAAGGAAAAACTCATTTATGCCAGCAAAGAACTCAACCTTACAATAAATTTTTATCCAATATGTTCCAGAAGACTTAAGCTATAAACCTTTGCCAACTAGATACCCACTAGATTTTTAATTATTTATTTATTGGAGTTAATGCCGTGTCAACACAATTTACGTCATTTCACGGTGTCCAGCTAGTCCTAAATATAAGACCTTATGTAACTTTTTTATCATTTGGACATTTTTCTGTTACGTAGGGTTTTATTTTAAACATGAAGCACTTTCATCTTAATTGCAAAGTGTAGCCAAGCAGGGCTCGACATTAACTTTTTTTTTAACTTGTCCTGTCGGACAAGTACTTTTAAAAAACACTTGTCCTGACCAAAATCCAACTTGTCCTGACCTTCAGTTATATTGCATATGTATGTTTTATTTAAAATAACGAAAGATTTACTCAGAACAGAACTATTTATTTAACTGAGAATAAACAACTAACAATTAAGATATACATTGTTTTGACGGTGTTAAGTCATAACTTTTAGTTCATTTAATCGTTTATGGAAAACAGATACTTTACAAAAGTTAACATTTTTGGAAAGAAAATTTAATTATGCATCCAAAGATATTACTTTTAGTTTTGTATCTTCCTTTACAATAGAATAGCTAGCAAGGTCATTGCAAATTAGAAATTAGATAATTGCAAAAAAAGAATCCGACGTTTTTTGGCGATTTTTTTTTCTGAAAAAAAATCAACGACACCACCAAAATCGGAAACGGACATAATGCGCTTGCAATAGTTGATTTTCTTATGTTGAAAACGGAATTAAAATATTCACATCAGAAAAAAAGTTACATGTGTATTTGTAATGCGAGGTAAAAAATCCGATTTTACCTAATGCTTTTTAAGTTTATCCACACTTTTAACACGGACGTCATTTCCCATGACAAACTTAACTAATTTTAATTAAATTTCAACTTATTACTTCCTAACATGATAATAATTACACCCTCTACAATTGATTTTCTGTCTAACTACACGTATTGACAAAGATAAGCGGCGACGATTTTCTTTTGATCAGAAAAGCACCGCTCCATATGACGTATTTGCCACGTGCCATATTGAATAATTTAAAAACGCACCGCAATACAAGATAAACTTTGGGACCACAAGTATGATAGAACATTTATTCGTCGACGCAATTAATTTAAAGAAGGGTTCATATCAACAACTTTCCGTGTAGACATGTCCCATTAATCTCTCCTCGCATTGATATTATAACAGCATACATAAATAAATAAATATACAAAAAATTATCTCCGGACATAAAGTTTATCGTATCGTAATTGTTCTTTATCATAAGTTTCATTAGAACATGTTTGTCCCTATTATTAATTAGTCATTTTTTTTAAATGAAATTTAACAGTTTTTTTCAAGTCGCGATTTATATGCATTCTTCACATGTAATTGTCGCATCAATGACATATCATAATAAACTATTGTTTGTAACAGTTTATTTAAAAGTGTTGTGAAGTTTAACCAGATTTATAAACTTTGCAGCACTAAGTTATTTTCACGAAAAGGTCGTTTTGTAACAGATAAAAGGTGTTACAAATATTAATAATACAAATAATAATGACAACAATTATCAACGAAACATTCAATAAAAGAAATGTTACAATTTGTCATTTTTGATTTACCAACAATTGCACTTGAATGGAAAAGTGTTACAAATTAAAATGAAAATAAAAACATTTTGAAATTAAAAAAATATTCGGCAGAATAAATTAACTTTTAAAATAGCGCGAATTAATTTCCAGGCAGTGACCTTGATTTAATAACTTGCTCAATCTAACACCAAGTCATCTTCACCTGCTGTGCTTATCGTTACGCTTATCGATGAAAAGATTGTTTGCATACACATAACGGATATACGCATCACGCAGCGATCAGAGGTTTAATACAAGTCTGTCGGCATATCGATTGAAGTTTAGGGGACGCATATTAGCGGCAAAATAGTTACGGTTATATAAGACATTCGTACAGAATGGGTTAAGACATGCTTTTCAATATCCCAAACTACTTGTCCCGTCGGACAACTGGCTTTATAAAGTACTTGTCCGGACCTTGGTTTCACTTGTCCCGGACAGTCGGACAATGGTTAATGTCGAGCCCTGCCAAGCTTTCAGTGACGCCATACAAGATTGCACTGGTATGATCAAAACAAAGATATCATTGAAATATATGTACGTCGAAACATGAGATCGGAAATTAAAATTGCATTTTAATGTCTTGATAAGGACCAGTCTTTAAAATCTTTATCTAATAGCCTAGATTCTTGGAATGGCGACTGTGTTTAACTTTCTTGATTGGCTGAGAGGCCATTTTATGGTTGCTATGCAAGGTGTGTTATAGGGATTAAACGATGATCGAGTATAATCGAAAATCGATCGTTTGCAGGAGAATCAGCGACAATCAATTACAAATATATAATAATCGATTATCGCTAATTTTTGGTAGTTTATTTCCATTATAAATACTCACTGCCGCCGCCGCGCAGGGCTCGGCCGCAAGGGCGATAATGTCACATTGTGTGTTACTATATCGCCCTGTCAAAACACCACGGATAAGTCCACTTCACCGAGTATTTCCGATTTCGGCGATTGAATAATATCGTGAGGACGTCAATTATTGATAACGCTCCGCCTAGTTAACACCCACAGCAAATCAGAGCGTCATTTCTCAACATAGAAAGTCGATTAGCCAATCAGGATCGACGGTACGTAATGATCTAGCAGACTCGCAGTAAAACGTTGCCTTAGGCAGTTTTATGACCGTGACTAGCTAAGTATGTTTATGACACGTCGGCGAGGATTAAATAACACGCTTGACCCACTAATTGTACCCCCAACTTAAACAATACAATGTGCAGTCGGCCATGCAAAAGGGTAGAGGCTTGCGGAAGCAAGGTTTTCACATGTTCCCAAAACAATGCTAGCATACCATTTCCCCCTCGTAAAATCATTTGCCGCATATTTTATCAAAAGAATAAAAAGTTTAATTTAAGTGTTTAGCCTGAAAACGACACATGTAAAATGAACCTTTGTTCAAAAATACATACGTTCGATGGCGAGAATAAATGACAAGAAGTGTTACTAAAAATAGATTCGTTATGTCATGGACACTATCCATGTGCTCGCTATTTGTGACATTGGTAACCAGTTCACACATTAATCGATACGCTTATCACTCAATTAGCAAAGCAGTCAAATTTAGTTTACAAACAATTCCATTTGTCTCATATTGGGGACGAAACGGATTAAGTTAATTTCCGTTAACAGTCCGTTCTTTCACTACTAGTCGAATATTACGAGAGTACACTATATAATGATATATTGTGGCTATAGAAATTAAAACCCAGTTCATTTCATAATGATTTCTCAATTACACAATTGAACAGATCGTATATTTGACCTGAAAAAAGGCGATGGACTCGTGAAACATTCGTCCTCCATAACTTTCGTACCCAGGTCCGCTCATTATATTTTTTGAGTGAAAAAAAAATCAAATTTAAGCAAAGTTAAATATGTACAAAAATACAAATTAAACCCATAATATGATTACTAATATTCTTGAATTTATAAATACTCCACTGTAGCAGTGAAGACTGATACACAATAACAATTATTATGTAAAATTGCATTTTAATCTTTGAAATGATTTCAATACAATTATAGCTAATGAAGGCACAAAGTCACTGAAAGATGCTTTCATTTGCATAGTACAAATAGATTAAATGAATTAAAGATACAATTAACAACAAGTCACATAATTTTATTACTTTGACCAGCATATAATAAACAATATACTGGAAAAGAAATACATCAGCAAATCTATAGTGAACAATAGGTTATAGTCAGGGAATTAGATATGTTATCTATGTCTCTGGTTATAGTTCAATGAAATTTGGTGTTCTAGTAGAACAAAAGTATTTCAAACTAATAATGGCTGTTATAAACTGTGTTATAAATATATATATATATATATATATATATATATATATATTGTTCATAAATGTCATACATTAAAAAAACATGGATTATGAATACACTGTAAACAAATATATTTAACACATTGAATAAATACAAAAATGAAGCAATATTATCCCAAACATGATAGTTCACCTTTTTGCATGAGTGGAGGCAAACCTTAACCCTCATGTGTAGCTTACTAATTAGTTGTAATATTGCATTATACAATTATCTGACACCAATTATATTGATGTGCTCATTTTTATTGTTATTGTTAATGTTTCGATTATATAATCGATGATTGATCGAAAAGGGTTGTCCGATTATTTCCGATGATCGATTATGATTTTTTTCCGATTATGAAACCCTAGTGTGTTATCAAAATGGGGCTTCATCGCACTTGCTTCCAGTTAACTTTCTTGAACGATAAACTTCGCCTAATGAGATATGAATCGATTAAACTAATGTGAAATGCACTTAAACATCGAACTGGTCATTTATATCGAACAAAAAATCCATTTACAACGGTTATATCCCAAAACAGCTCTAAAAGTGTCATATTTCCCATAGTAAAGCGTTTCATCCCAGGGATGATGAAAAGTCCTTGATTTTTTTCGTCCCTGGCGATTTTTATGCGTAAATAGATATGTTTACATCGTAAACACAAACACTGCGTACCCTAGGTGACCCTTCCTGAGCCCAGACCTTTGTCAATTTCAGAGACTCTTTGTGATTAGTTACTTGTACAAATTCTACAACACAGTCTTGTATTGTCCTTTCCTTTGCAGACTACGAGCTAAGAAATTTTGCTTCCCATTCATAAATGTTTTTTTTTGGTTAATCGACCACCAGTGTGCCTTAAATCAGACTTAATGTTAATGCATAAAGCACGATCGAAAGAATTCTTGACGACTAAGTTTATCAATTCAGCAACGAAGTTGTAACTGTCAGTCACCCTGCTTACAATAATTTCGTTCAATATGTACTATTTACGATATTTTCTGACTAGTTATCAGCCTTAAAGTATGTAAAAATATCATTTTTCTGTGATTACTTCTCAAATGTAGACTTTCTACAGCCTTTTTGGACGCTTGATTACAGATGCTTGAATACGAAAACACCTGGATGAAAATGATCAACCATATTCCGCGACGCACCATTGCATTATATGTGGCCCTATTAGGCATTGTCAACGATTTTTTGCGTAACCCGATTTGTTCAACGTTTTTCGATACGTGTTAAAGTTATTTTTAAAAGGTATTTCATACCTTTTTATTGCGTAATTACGCATATACGCTCGTTATCTGTTGCTCAGTGTAGGGTCTTATATATAGGACTAGACGTCCAGCACGCCTAACCTGGCCTACCTGGACCATGGGTCTATAACCAGTACTTGCCTACCCTTCCAAAAGGCTGGAAACTTCTCCATATTATTTAACTATGGAGGAAAATCGACATTAATGTCAAATTTTCTCGGCAGGGTATGACCTCCCGGGTGGGATTCGAACCCCCCACCCCCTCAGGCATGAGATTCCAAATTCTAGTGCTACCAACTGCGCTATCGACCTGGATTCCCACTAGAAACCAATATCAAGGTAAGTGGAAGAATGAAGGAAGTTTCACAACATGCACTACTAAGGAATGTTGGTCTTGCATTAGTCCTATATAAAAGACCCTCCGTAACTCATTTCACATTGGGACATTATTCTGTTACGGCAGGGTCTTATCGGCTTCCATATAGTTTGATGTAGCAAAACGTGGACAGATTTAGTGCACGATTTAAACAATTGTAATTTGTTATTATTACGCAATTTTCTTAACAAACTCTATTAGACCGCTAGTATATACAATAATTTACCACATTGTAATATAAAAATTACTATAAGTCACTTCAGCAAGTAGAAATATTCCATTGTTTCCGTCAAGTCCAAAAAATTGTGTCTTTCGTTTTAATAACAACGCTAAATTCCACATCACACAGTACCATTTCCGGAATCATCACTGATAAACGCCAAATTAGACGAACCAAGTCCGGATTACAAATTTGATTATTTTTCATCTTCGGGAGACAAAAAAATATAGCTAAATGTAACAAAAATTGTGTTAATTGAAATTGTTAGAAAGTTTAGAAAGTAGAAATTTTGTTTCAGCGACGACGAAAAAAATGTTTAGCATAAATGTTTTGAATTTGTAATCCGGATTGGAAACGGATTGTACGTGTGGCGTTTATCACGACCAATCCGGTATTGGTTACGGCATAAAGGGCATTTAGTGTTAAAGTATTCAAAACGAAAGTCTGGATTTTTGAGTTACGGAAACAATGGATTAATTCTACAAAATAAGGTTGGTTATTTTATAACTTATGTTATATGGTGGACACACGGGTTCTCGCACCTCTAAGGACTCAATGAACCATTTCTAATTAATGCAACAATACTTTCAGAAAAATACATTAAAAACGAACCTTTTAATCTATATTCCATTTGTTTATCATATACTTGCTGATATTTTATATTTAAAACAAACCCAAAGTCTTCCAAAAAAAACACGACCATTTCCTGAAAACTGTCATGGCGGCTAAAAATAGATGACCTAATTTCGCACTTCTACCGTATTTGGCTCTTTGTGACGTCATAATTAGCTGCCACATGACTGTCACGTGACTTTATGAGCAAGGGCTACCTGCCATGTGCTTTTTTTATTATAACATACTTTTAAACAATATTTAATGGATTGTACTGACAGAGCAGAAAAAGGTAATAAGGATTTACTGAAAAATATTCACCATCACAAAATTTTCATTCTAAAAACCTGTTTCTTGCGCATTATTCTAGTTTGACAGTTGTAGTTGCGTTGATTGTTTACTTGACATTGTGCACATGAATTGATGACGTCATACGCAATAAAATAGCAAAGTAAACAACTTTTTTATGAAGGACCGAAATCAGGTGAGGAACGAGATCAGGTGTTTGTACGATAATATGTTAGATAAATGTGTCTGTTAGTGTTAGGAATGGGTAAAACAAAAATATTTTCGAAAAATATTGAATTATGTTCGCTTTTGTCGCGCGAGAGAATCCTTGCGCATTTTGCTACATCAATATATACGGAAGCCGATAAGACCCTGCCGTAACAGAATAATGTCCAATGTGAAATGAGTTACGGAGGGTCTTATATATAGGACTAGTCTTGCATTGGAATACAAACCAAGACCCATTGATTCTTCTTAAAAATTCATTCAGACTTCAGTTAATATTTTAAGAAAAAATAGATCCCTAAATTCAGCACTTTCAAAATGGTAAAAATCTGCTAGAATGTCATTTTTCGGCGTAGCTGTCTAAGCTGGATTTTGACCTACATTTCTGTATAATGACATCTGTCTGGGGATTTCGGAAATCCGCCGTTCTATTGGATGATTTTATAAGCACTGAGAATGACGTACGGGGGAAACAGAGAAAACCCCCTCTTCGATTGGATGGCCCTGACACGCGCGAAAAAATAAAGGCCACACTATTGTAATGCAGTGTTTTACGAAATTTTGCTTCGTTCGTAGATAATTTTTTTGGGTAGACTTCTATTGCTTTCCAAAGTGTTTTTTTATTTTGTAACAATAAAAAGTTACGTGTCAAACACAATATTTTATGGGTAAAATGAATTACGTCTCCAGATGTGAACCGGTTTCTAGTAAAAAGTCTGACATATAACCCAATAATCATTAAATTAGCCTCACTACGTCCAGTTTCCGGGGTTTACACTTTGAGAGTCACAGCTCCACATATACACCAGTTCATTGTTATTGTTATGATGTCTATAAATAGTAACAAGGAGCTGATAAATACTACAGGTAACCGTTCGCTGGTTGGCAAGAAATGATAGCGAGTAAATACAATGAAAACACAGTAATTTTAAAATTGCAATTACTAAGTCATTTTTCATCAAACGATTTTGCATTTTATATCACTAGAAAGGTCTTGAAATTCATATTTTGAATATCTAAAAATTATTTGTCAAAAAGAATTGTTTTTTGTTGGCGAGTGTTTTAATGATCTGCCCTATGAAACATTTAATATTCATAGCTCGAAGAGTTATGTTTAATCAATTTAATCGTGCGGTTAAAGTGCTACTAGGGTATCAGTATTTTTTGTGAGCCACAAAATAAGAAATCTAGATGAATCGGTCTAGTAAACGCAGTTGTACCCCTTGTATATAAGTATATTAAAGGTATGTTGGAAAAGTCAAAGGGAGGTAACTTGACAATTCCCTGTGGTTATCAGTGTACGGCAATTGCATTGGCTGTCATATTGTTTACGGTAGGCAATCATGTGCCAAGTCTGCGAAACTGGTCTGCAAATGTTGTTGATGAAGTGATGATGCGTGGTCACAACTTGTATGAGCAAATACTAACGGAATCTGGCAATCCATCACCACGTCAAAAAATAGGTTTTAACATTAGTGGTCCTATGTAAATGGCTCTTCTGTGACCTTTGACCTTTTCCTTAGGTGAGCACCCAGGGCCCTTTGGGCCCTCTTGTTTTTAAATCGACGCCGTTTGTCTTTTTTAAAGACATTTCTTGTTTAAGCTATTACCATCTGCTCATAGAACTTTGAAGTAACTCGGCTTGAAACTTTCTCAAGCACTGAAGCAGTGCCAGTCAATTAAGGAATTTATCTTTTGACAGCCAACTCAAGTCCTCCAATTAGATTTTAGAAAAAAAACCACGAGCCTTTAACAATTTGCGGATAAAACCAGTGTAAAATCACCAACTGAAAAGCAAGGACTGTTGGAAAAATTAACATGGAAAGACTCAAACTTCAAAGAGGGGGGGGGGGGTCGGGGGATCCCGGACTCGCAACTGTAATGAATTATATTTCATTAAATCCTTCAAAATTTCATTTAAATCAAAACACAAATAATATGTTAGAACTACTCACAGTTCATAGCTTCATTTGTTTCAAGAATTAACACCTAAGCAAGTTTTTATCTTCTTCCATTTTCGTCGTCAGCTCGTGTACACAGTGAAATGCGCGGCAATTTTTTTTCACAGGAAATCACACATTAGTTGTTCTTACGGGAGCACGGGCGTTGTGATTTAGTGGTCTGTGGCCAAAAGTAATTTTGATCGTCGGTTACTGTTATTGACAAAATGTGCGGCTTTAAAAATATTTTTGAGGAGCTACAAGTTTTCTCAGAGACTTTTTCAATTTTCGATATTATTTTTAGACAATTTACATTGAAAACGGACGACTAAAGGTGGTTAAAACAGAGTACATGTAGCTTAAAATAGCTTGAATAGAAACTAAGGAGCAAGGCCCATGCAATTTTGATCTTTGTAATAATAATAATAATATTTATTTGGCATAGTGTACACATGGTAAAAACATACAAACATAAATATATAATATGTAATTATGAAGTTAAATAACGACGGGTTTTATCAATACCTATTTTAAGAAACGCATTTAATTTTTTCAATTTGATTGATTATGTAAATACACCGTCCATGTTGACAAATTCTAGTATCTTTTTATATATTAACTTCTACATCTACATTAAAACGTCTTCTCAGTCACACGGGTGGTTACAGGTCAAAGTAATAAGAAAGAGAATGTTAAAGAATACAGGAAAATAAGATTAGCTTGATAGTTCAAAGATAGAGTTGTGTTGAAAGATGTGGCCAGCTACGTTTTCTCCCTATCACTCAGAGCTTTGAGAATAATAAGACTTTATCTGTAGCTGGGAACATACTGCATGTCTCTTCTGAGAAGTGTAGTTGTCTCTTTTGAGAAGTGTAGTCGAGACAGTCATTGCGTAAAATATACAAAGTCAGGGGCTTCTGCTATGGTTTGTGGTAGTTTGTTCCATAGTGAGATAGTTCGAGGAAAGAAATAGTTTCTGTAGTATGCTGTAGATGTAATAGGTAGACGTAGTTTCTTGTTGTGACAGGATCTTGTGATGACAGATACTTTGGGTCAAGATCAAGATCGATCAATAACCTCTCGATACAAAAACGGTGCAGCCAATGTCAAGCAATAATTACAATTACATTATGAACTAAAATTCAATATAATATACCCTAAGGATTCTGAAAAGCATCATGAATCAGCATCGTAAGCCTAAAGCAGAAAACATACTTATTATGGTCATTTTTTGGCCAAACAATTCCAAATAATATTGAATTATATAGTATATATCTAATATCTTATAAATGATTATAGTAATGTGTACAATCCTTTTAATTTTGAAATGCAAATTTATGAAATTGTCCATTTGAACAATATTTACACCTCTCAAAAACATCAGTATAAACAGCATGGCAATGGAGGCATAATCTGTTTTAGACTATATTATTATCCATGTAATTCAATCTTGTAACCACTCCTATTGCCCGACTACTTTATTTTTTTGCAGATGTTCATTGTATATACCTTAAGGGGAGAGCCATTACTTAGTTACAGAACTTGTGGCTCAACCCGATTGCCGTGTATACACATAGTTATTTGTTATTATTATAATGGTTGTATTTCTGTAATTGTAAATATGTATTACGGGCAATGAAATAAGTTTAAACTATAAGTATGGATTCGTTTGGTTTCAATGCGCACGAAAGTCTTTCTGTATTCCAATACTTTGATTTAAATAAAATGACCTAAACCTAATGTCCTTTTTACGGAGCCCCTAAAGTGACATTTTGAAATACTTTTTTATTTTCACAACTATTTCGTTTAAACGTAATATTATTTAGTTTTTACGAAATATTATTTCGATTATACGAAATATTATTTCGATTAAACGAAATAATATTACGTTTAAACGAAATAATTATTTCGAAAAATCGAAATAATATTATTTCGAAAAAAAGACATCGAAATAATGTTTTCGTTTTTTCGAAATATTATTTCGTTTATACGAAATATTATTTCGTTTAAACGTGATATTATTTCGTTAAATCAAAACAATTTTTTCGATTTTTCGAAATAATTATTTCGTTTTTTTCGAAATAAATTTTTTTTTTCGAAATATTATTTCGTTTTTCGAAATAATCATTTCGTTTAAACGTAATATTATTTCGATTAAACGAAATAATATTTCGTTTATTCGAAATAATTATTTCGTTTTTTTTTAAATAATTATTTCGTTTTTTTTTCGAAATAATTATTTCGAAAATTGGAAATATTATCTAGTAAAATCGGAATAATATTTCAATAAAACGAAATAATTATTTCGAAAAAAAAAACGAAATTATTTATAATTATTTCATTTTTCGAAATAATATTATTTCGTTTTTTCGATATAATTATTTCGATTTAACGAAATAATATTACGTTTAAACGAAATAATATTTCGATAAAACGAAATAATTATTTCGATAAAACGTAATAATCATTTCGAAAAATCGAATAATATTATTTCGTTATATCGAAATAATTATTTCGAAAAAAAACGTATAATTATTTCGTTTAATCGAAATAATATTTCGAATAAACGAAATAATATTTCGTAAAAACGAAATAATATTACGTTTAAACGAAATAGTTGTGATAATAAAAAAGTATTTCAAAATGTCACTTAAGGGGCTCCGTACCTTTTATGATACGATAAACTGTGATATTTGACTATCAATTTTAGAACTTGATGAACGGCTTAAATAAGATAACCGAGGTCAAATTTTATCAAATATATATATTTGTTATTTAATACTAAATTATATGGTCAGCTGCGATGTAAAATGATGTCGTCCGATTGACATTTTAAATTTCTACGTTATCCTTTGTCCGGTTCTCAGTCATACTTTGGCAGGTAAAAGCACGTCAGGCAAACCATAATCATGGCCGCGCCCTATGTAATGATTTAGATATTGGATAATTATGTTTTCAAACGAGCATTTCTCACTACAAAGAGTAGTCTCCGACTAGAGTAACTACCGTCAGCAAATGATCATGCAAGATTAAGAAAACGTAATACCTGTATAATAACTGAGGAGGCCGCCATGATTCCCGTTTGCCTGACCCGATATTGGTAGTGGTGAGGGGCAAATAACCAGACTAGAGTATTCCATACTTATAAGCGCCAAGTACAAATTGATATTAAGTACCGTGCTGTGCTTTGTACTGCATTTCAACAAAGATACACTCAAATGCGCGGATCAATCGTGCTATTCACAGTTCCCAGTCAGACCTGAATATCTTGACCTGAGCTTTACCTACCAGCAAGTACAAAGCGCACATTGCCAATGGCTTGCATTATATCCTTGATGCTTTTCGTTTGTTTGTATGTTGAACGCCGTAGCAACACATTTTATAGGTCATATCACGGCGGTAAGTGAAAGAACTCATTATACCCCCGCAAACGAAGTTTTCGGGGGTATACTGGAATCACCCTGGTGGTTGGTTGGTTGGTTGGTTGGTTGGTTGGTTGGTTGGTTTGTTGGTTGGTTGGTTGGTTGGTTGGTTGGATATGTGGTCTGTCCCAAAAAATTAATACATTTGTAGTATGTTTATTTCTTAATGTATTTTAATAGAAGCTGTTATATACCATGACTTAATGGTGTATACAAAACTCATGTAACTATGGAAACATATCTCACTTGTTTAAAATATTTAATGGTGTTATATATTTTAAATCTAATTTGATAACTGTATAGTATGCTTTTTTCTAAATAGATTTTTTTCTTGTCTTATTTTATTTTATAGAATTTGCACAGGCGTTTACAGTTGATGTTATATGCATGTTATATCAATTCCAATTCAAAATGGCCGACTTGCGGCCATCTTGATTTTTTTAATTTAATTTAATAACTGCATGCTTATTTCTTAACAGATTTTTTATTTTTCTATTTTATAGAATTTTGCACAGGCGTTTACTTTTGATGTGTACATACACTTTATATCAATTCCAAATTCAAAATGGCCGACTTGCGGCCATCTTGAATTCTTTTTAATTTCGTTTAATTACTGTATGCTTATTTCTCAACTAATTTAGATAGAATTTTGCACAGGCGTTCACAGTTGATGTGTACATACACTTTAACTCAATTCCAATTCAAAATGGCGGACTGGCTGTCGTCCTTTTTCTAAATTAATACAGTCTTATTTTGACTTATTACCATACATATTTTGAAAAGAAATTGCATACAAGGTCTCACTAATACAGTTGATCAGGATGACCATTCTTCATCAATTTATATTCAATATGGCTGACTGGCAGCCATCTTGAATTTTTATTTAAATTACTGTATAGTACATGTATGTGTTTTTTTTACTCAATTTTATCCAAATTTCGCTCCAAAGTCTTTATTGATGTAGTTGACTTGTACATGGATTTACTTAGGATACAAATTCATTATGGCAGACTGGCAGCCATTTTTACTTTGTTTAAATAACTGTATAGTAAGCTTATTTCATCACCAATTTCTTCTTGCTGAAGTCTGATTGATTTATTGATTTATTTTAACTTTACTTCTGTGAAAATAATGATCGGTAATTTAAGCTTTCTTATGGGGTATTTGTGAAATTCTTGATACAAGATATTGTAAATACTAATTGTTTGATTTAAATTGTGTACATTGCTGACTACCATTTTTGCAATTGCCTTATTTTTTACTTATTTATCAAAAATTACAAACACATTCTACATTTTGCTCTTCTGGTTACAACATACTCATGATGAGTTTAAATGTGATCACTCTTTGTCTGTTGTTCCACTTTACATTCATAATGACCAAATGGTGTTCATTTTCATGTAAAAAATCATTTGACATATGACAACTCTGTTCATTTTGCTTTTTCATAAATCTATAGTGAATTACACTGTAATTTGCTGTTTATTTCCAATTTGATTTTTGCATCCTATTCTTTTCATGGTTTTTATGCTTCTTACAACATTTACCCTTTTGGACTTCCACAATGTTGACTTGCTTTTATCTTGAAATGTTGCTGTTGCGGGGGTATTTTCGCCACTGGTGGCAGTTCTAGTTTTTCCTGGAAAGGCTAAATCTCTTGATTTAGCTGTGAACCAAATACTAAGCGCATACCATCGTCACTGACAACCTGATACATAATCAAAAATCCTTGGAAGGAGGGAGAATGGCCGTAGCAATAATTTTATGACCAAGCTCCACGAAAGTATGCCCCGTCCGGGAATCAAACCCACGACCCCTCGATCAGTAAACGTGCGTGCGTGCTTATAACTGAGCTAGCCGGGCGGAACTATACTTGATGCGGAGAGGGGAAAATGATAGTCTTTGTAAATAGTTAATGACAAAACTCTATCGAAGCATGTTCTAATAATTGTGTCACTTGAACACCCCTCAGAACTATTCTTATACACAATGAAAGGCAACGAGGGCTCCCAAGGCATCCGAAGGCTCGTAAATAATAGCTATTCGAGACTCTCCGAATCTCTACAAACATACATTTATCAAAGTGCTTGACGTCATCCTTGTAGAGTCTGTCTCTTGTATAGGGGTGTAAAAGGTTCTGGAAAAACGATGCGGTTAAATACTGTCAGCATTCGTTTTGTCATATTTACCGTGAAATGTTATACCTGTATATGTAGAAGTTAATGGCCTTGTGGAAGGGTAGATGAGTACTAGTTACAGGCAAGGGCACAGGAAATCTAGGTAAGGTGCGCTGGACGCCGTAATAAAACCTGTACAATATGTTGCTACGGCGTTGAAACCCAACAAAATGTAATAAATAGTGGTAGCAGTAACATTTACCACAACGTTAAGAGCACACTATTTTGTTCACAGACGATAACAGCTACTATAACTTAAAGTGAGATGTTATTGAACGAAGTATGGTTGTATAACAATGGCTGATTAGTCTTGTATAACTAATTAGATTAGGGCATATACAGTGCCTTACAAAAGTTGTAGAAAAAAGAACTAAATGTGAAATATTCATTATGAAGAAAGCTTATTCAAGTTCAATCGTAAGATTTTAACTAATAATTTCTTTTTTATATTGACTTGCGACCGTTTTGCACAAAACCCGCGATATGTAGATAAACTATACAATACTGTTTTTTGGGACTCGCTCAGACGAATCTTTGATTCTTTTGGGCACAGGTATATTTAAATAGGTTTATATTAAGACCAGAATTTTGTATCAGGCCTTTTGAGGACAACTGTATACATGTATATAGAAATCTACACTATTCATTTATATTTATGTAAAGTTATTACAGCTCGTTTATGTCAGGGTCTCTACATAACAGGGATTTGTAACGAAGAGCTTTTATGAATTTTCTCGGTCGTCACTGTCTATAACTTGCTGAAACAGGCTGTACAAACTATTCCAGAGTTTAAAAACTTGATTTATCTTTTTGTACGTGTCGTCCATGCAACTTGTTAATGTTTCTAAAGTTTTTGACGAATTGTTTTTGCAATAATGACCGAAAATATGACTTTAGTAAAATTGGGCTAAAATTGGCAGATCGGCGGGAAGAAAATGCATTATATGAAACAGTCTGTGAGCGTAATTTACCTCAAAATCACATAGAAACACATTTTCCCTAACAATTATGTCAATCTGAATGGTACTGGTACAAACTTTCATGTGAATATCTTGATTTAAATTGGCCGAAATAATAGCGACGACAGTGAAATTTGATGAAAATCTATTACATTAAATTAACGTTACAATTCCCTTTTATATAAAATCCCTGTTTATGTAAAAGATGTGACTATAAACATAGTTGATGGCATATTTTAAAAAAGCAATACAATGTATTTTGGATTGAAGCATTGTAGCAATATAATAATTTAAATGCCGTTAGTTGAGACATAATTATTTTATGGAATATCGACAAATACATATACATGTACGTTAATAGTAAGTATATGTCCAAGACGACTGAATCGGTAAAATAATATTAGGGCTGAAAAATATTCGATTATTCGAAACGTCACCGAATATTCGAATAATGAAAAAAACCGAAAACGAATATTCGAAATGGTCATAAAATGGGCTTTTTCAATTTTTGTCATAGCAAGTTACTAGTAAAATCGTAGTTTGATGAGCCTATTTAAAAGCATGCATGTTTGTTTGACACTTGTCAATTAATTTTATGGTTATGATCCATAATTAACTTTCCAAAACCTTGATTATAGACAGATCATGAAGAATCAATGCAAGATTCATAAAAACTCCAGATTAATTCTGTATAAACCGAAGTGGTCTAGCATCCATATAAACAAAATTAGACACGAACAGCATAATATATGGCACTGACATACTTGGAATCTTTTTTAGTTTTATAAAAACAAATATTCGAATAAATTTGAATATCAAAAACGAATATTCGAACATCAAAATTTGTATTCGTTCCCAGCCCTAAATAAATGCATGCATTACATTATTTACCTATTTATTGTGCAACTTCAATTACATAAATTTGAATGATCTCATATACAAACTGAACTTAAGTCGACTCATACATAATTTCATGGTGTGCACACACTATAAAATAAACATTATATTTATAGTTTGTAAACTAGATTAGAGTGTGTACACACCATGAAATTACATCCATGTGTGACAGGTTAAAGGGATATACAGACAAATGACTGTGCCAAAAGTATAGAACCAAGTTTAGTCTTTAAAACACTATTAAGAACGTAAGAAATCACTTAATAATAACATTTGTCATTTATAACATTCAACTGAACAAATTAAAACATGTGGCAAACACATTGTTGAATACGAAAGTAGGATACTGAGGGAATCACTAAGCTATTTATAGATTTGTTATATGTCGTACTTGCTGAAATTTTCATTGGTCGCATCTTGTTTTTTTAACATTCTTAGGCGGTAAGGATATCCTTTTTAATAAGATTATTTCAATGCTGCTCAATAACAAGCTTTAATGTCTTTTCATCAGTAATGCATATTTTAACACTAATCTATTTTTAGCTAACCTGACTCACGTGGGTCTAGTTAGGAAACACCCCTAATATTATGAGAAAATAAAGAAACATTTTGCCAAGTAATATAACAGTGTGTCTGTTGCATTCTCAGTTTTTTCATAAAAAATATAATTAAAAATCAGAAAATATGAAGTTGAACTTTTGCCAGTATATCCCTTTAATAAAATAGGACCATACATATCAAGGGTAAATAAATAATTTTACAAATTTATATTTGATATTGGGTTCGATGTATATGTACATTCAATGTTAAATACCGCGGCTACTATTTAATTCTACTAAGTAATTCCTCGGTCAAATTTTAAGTGGAAACAAATTGACTTACGGTATAAAGGACGCATGATTAAGATCGTTTAAAATTTCACGATGATTTTACATATACATACGATACTTTCATTGTGTGATTGATACGTTTATTTTTGACCATGAGTTGACATCGTTGACCTCAGTATTTAAAATTTACATGTAGCATTTAAAGGTTAAAAAGGCCTATACGAACACAGATGGAGTTTATTAGTTCTAACGGTTTGGATAATATTATGTATTAAATATAAAAAATGGAGTCAACTGAAAGGTAAAATTCGTTTTCATAATTACATGAACACAGATCACGTGTACGTTGGCAATTGCATAACTTGGCAATAGGACTTTGTACTTATTGGAGCGTTTGCTGTTGTTTTATGCTATTTTTCAGTTACATGTATTTAACATTGGTCAGTCATCAATCTCCGTAAACAGAGATCCTGTTCTACTCGCGTTGTCGTACTGGATCTCTACTCAATGCAAGGTCACGTCGAGATGAACTTTGTGTTGACCAATCAATGCGTAGCTTTCATCTAGCCGAAAACACTATTAATCACATTTTGATTTCGTAATTTCTATTTTTAGACCAAGGTTTGCATGCAAATTTAACAGCGGTATTATTCACAGTCTGCGATTGGGTGTCTCATTTCAAATTGCGTGAGGTAGACGATATAAACAAGTTACGTATCATAACAATTTCGTCATGAATATTATGATGAGAAAAGGTCACCTGAACGTGACCTTCGTTTGGAAAAGGCCAGATCTAAATTAGCGAGTATGCGAGCGGTAAAATTTTAGATCGGGTTTTAATCAGATTGGTCAGTCATCCAATGCAAAGTAATTTATATTTCCGGACCTTATCAGATTATACATATATTATGTAACACATGCAGTTCTCTGAATCCGACGTTTGGTCTTTGAGTATGGCGTACTGTCCGTTTTTTTCTCAACTGTCAAAGCTTGAATAATTTCACGGCGACTGAACGCATTGTTTTTGTACTGGTGGCCTAATTGTTAATAAATATATCATGACTAAAACATATCATACGGCATAAGAAGCTTCACTCGATCATTACACACACTTTCGGAAAGTCATGAATGTATCATGACGATAACTTTAACAAACGCATTCACCGTGAAATTATTCATGTTTCGACAGTTAAGAAAAAACGAATTATAATTACATTGAAATCAAGCGACGATATTTTCAGTTAAGACAATTGCCGTATAGTTCTGATTAGACGCAGAAGGAGGTGTCGTAGATGATATGCTTCCAATTTTAATTCGAGATTTTTTATCGTATACTAATTTAATACCGCTGGATTATGAAACCAGTTTTTACAACTTAGGTGCACTTTCGAATCAGCTTCCTGGTCCCCGAGTTCTGACCTAGTAGGATAAAGTTTCTTGCTAAAGATATCATGAGGTAGGTTTTGGGTGGGATTCGAACCAACACAGAGCTGGCTATCAAATGATTACCAATCCGCCCCGTCCATGCATAAACCGGCAATCGTGGCCAAAAACGGCAATTTACGCATAAGCGCGCCTACCCCTAGGTATGCCCTATACGGACGCGCAAACGGCCCCTCTGGTCCCCGGAAGGGCCTCAGGTACCGGAAGTGGCACATTTCCTGACTCGTCTGGACCATAGGAAGCGACTGAGGCCCAATTGGGGCCGATCCCAGAGAAAAAGTTTTTCAGCAAGAAAAAACGCATGATGTATACATCAGGGAAAAAGTCGATTTTTGGTGGAAAATTTTTCCCCTCGTTTTGTGCCCCAATGGCCCCGAGGGCATCCGCATGGACGTATTTGGGCCAAATTTCTAGCATAAACCGGCAATCGTGGCAAAAAACGGCAATTTACGCATAAGCGCGCCTACCCCTAGGTATGCCCTATACGGACGCGAAAACGGCCCCTCTGGCCCCCGGAAGGGCCTCAGGTACCGGAAGTGGCACATTTCCTGACTCGTCTGGACCATAGGAAGCGACTGTGGCCCAATTGGGGCCGATCCCAGAGAAAAAGGTTTTCAGCCAGAAAAAACGCATGATGTATATACATCAGGGAAAAAGTCGATTTTTGGTGGAAAATTTTTCCCCCCGTTTTGTGCCCCAATGGCCCCGAGTGCATCCGCATGGACGTTTTTGGGCCAAATTTCTAGCATAAACCGGCAAACGTGGACAAAAACGGCAATTTACGCATAAGCGCGCCTACCCCTAGGTATGCCCTATACGGACGCGAAAACGGCCCCTCTGGCCCCCGGAAGGGCCTCAGGTACCGGAAGTGGCACATTTCCTGACTCGTCTGGACCATAGGAAGCGACTGAGGCCCAATTGGGGCCGATCACAGAGAAAAAGTTTTTCAGCCAGAAAAAACGCATGATGTATACATCAGGGAAAAAGTCGATTTTTGGTGGAAAATTTTTCCCCCCGTTTTGGGCCCCAATGGCCCCGAGGGCATCCGCATGGACGTATTTGGGCCAAATTTCTAGCATAAACCGGCAATCGTGGCCAAAAACGGCAATTTATGCATAAGCGCGCCTACCCCTAGGTATGCCCTATACGGACGTGAAAACGGCCCCTCTGGCCCCCGGAAGGGCCTCAGGTACCGGAAGTGGCACATTTCCTGACTCGTCTGGACCATAGGAAGCGACTGAGGCCCAATTGGGGCCGATCCCAGAGAAAAAGTTTTTCAGCCAGAAAAAACGCATGATGTATACATCAGGGGAAAAGTCGATTTTTGGTGGAAAAATTTTCCCCCCGTTTTAGGCCACAATGGCCCCGAGGGCATCCGCATGGACGTATTTGGGCCAAATTTCTAGCATAAACCGGCAATCGTGGCCAAAAACGGCAATTTACGCATAAGCGCGCCTATCCCTAGGTATGCCCTATACGGACGCGAAATGGCCCCTCTGGCCCCCGGAAGGGCCTCAGGTACTGGAAGTGGCACATTTCCTGACTCGTCTGGACCATAGGAAGCGACTGAGGCCCAATTGGGGCCGATCCCAGAGAAAAAGGTTTTCAGCCAGAAAAAACGCATGATGTATACATCAGGAAAAAAGTCGATTTTTGGTGGAAAAATTTTCCCCCCGTTTTGGGCCCCAATGGCCCCGAGGGCATCCGCATGGACGTTTTTGGGCCAAATTTCTAGCATAAACCGGCAATCGTGGCCAAAAACGGCAATTTACGCATAAGCGCGCCTACCCCTAGGTATGCCCTATACGGACGCGAAAACGGCCCCTCTGGCGGAGGCCATATTTCGTTCATTAACCGGCAATCGTGGCCATTTATGCATTAAATGGCCATTTATGCATAACCGCGCCTACCCCTAGATATGCCCTATACTGACGCGAAAACTTTTTCTCTGGGACCGGGCCCAATTGGGCTTAAGTTGCACCGTATGGTCCAGACGAGTCAGGAAATGTGCAACATCCGGTACCTGGGGCCATTCTGGGGACCAGGGTCCCGTATATGGTCCACCTAGGGGTAGGCGCGGTTATGCGTTAGATAGCGTTTTTGACCACGATTGCCGGTTTTTGCCCAAAATTCGCCCAAATATCCATCTACGGATGCCCTCGGGACAAAATTTGGTCGCCTTGTTTTGTATTGGGAGTATAACGATGGTGAAAATTTTACTTTCTTTATCAGATTATTAAATATTTATCAATAAACAGGATTTTGTTCCACATACTTTTAAAAGACACTCAATTGTATGTTTAGAAAAATAAAAAAAAACAACAAAAGATCATGATTGTATAAAATATTGAATACTTTTATTATGTATACGCATTGTTAGTTGGTCAACCATTAAAATTAAATAATATTAGAACATTTCTTCATTAAACAAAAGCTAAACAGATAATCATGGATTGCTCAAAGTATTACAGATAAATTATCAAGTGATTAGTACAGTAAACTAATGCAGTATTGGACTTTTTAAACTTCACATGTTGGTTGTGTGAAAACTGGCAAATGGCTAATAAAATTTGGTCAAATATTCGAATGTTTTTTTTGTTGTTGTTGTTTTTTGTGGCGAAAATTATGCGCATCTGAAAATATAATAGATTTAAATAAATTGATAGTTAATGTAAGATTTATTTTCGATTTAATATACATTGCATAGAACATCGTATGTATAATCTTCAAACTACTGTAACCCCCTATATAAAGGCATTTCCTGATAATAAGTACATTTATACGAAATGCTAAAGACATTAGAGATTACATTAAAAATATGTCCCAGAGTATTATTGCTAAAATTGATGGAAAATACTGGCTTAGAAAAAAATGCATACGAAAAGTAAACCACCCTTGAGAAGCTTTCTTGATCAAATGAAGAAACAAAAACTGTCGAATAACGCAGGGTTTCGTTCAAGATTTTTGAGAAATGCTTGATGTCTGAAGTTTGCTTATATTCAAGGTTAAAATTCGAACAAAGTCTTAAATCTAAACTTATATCAATATCATATCGAAATAGCCATGTCCCAACAAATGTAATGTCCATGAATAAATGATATCCTTATTTTCATTATATGAATATGTCTTACTATACTTAATGAACTTAGTTTCAAAATCAGCCAGTTAAAATGCTTTTATATAATCTAATACTAAACGAGCTAAATGCATAGTTTTCAATAGAGAACAGTCTTCCAATGAGATATTTTGTGTAAAACCTGGTTTTGTTTTAAACTAAACAATCTTACATATTCAATTTCAGAACATTTTAGTATTCAACATTTACACTGGATTTCATTTTCTATACAAAAATTATTGCATAAAACAGTTATACATATACAAATAAAAAATTAAGTATATATACATAGAGTGGGCTAACATACATTAGTATATAGGGCAAATATTTTAAAATGCATCAAGATGAATAACTCATCTTTATAATTTCATAGCGCAGCAAATTATACATTTGCGTCATTCATAAATTTGCAATTCAATTGCTAAGTCACTTTGAAACACATACAATTTTCACGAGGTCAGAAATCAAATTGAAAAGAAACACTTGATGTCATATGCAAAATGTAAAGTATGGCTTTGTTGAATGCTTCATTTACAATTACAAAATGAACCAAATATCTTAATTGATCACCATAACACTCTTTGATAAGATCTCCATAAAAATTTGAACTTTAGCATTATACAGTCAACAATTTTTCTAACTTCATTCACAATTAATTTGATACACTTTTGCTTCATAGCTTATAGAAAGTTGAAAGTTTTCTATCTATAAACATATAACGACTATACCTAAAGAAAAAAGTTGGTATTTAAACTAGGAGCTATAGTTATTATGAGAAATGTCCGAAGATATTGGCTGACCGAAGTGGACACACACACAGTATTAAAATTCGAAGTTGCTTACATAACACCGACACATAAAATTTATTACAAATGTATTAAGTACATTCAAATAGAATTACCATGATTGTCAATCAGTTCAATAATATCAGGCAATAAAATATAAAAAAAGTTTTTTTTATAATACACCAATGCATCATAAAAAATTACCCGGCAATAATTGTGAAGTTAGAAAATGTGTAGAGTATAAATGCATGTTTAAAAGAAATATTCATGAATTTAATATTTATCTAAAATACTTGTAGCATCAAGTGCGAGATAAAGGTCGTTTAGGATAATGTGAGACAAAATTAAACCACATTCTTTGTAAATAAATGTCTTATATTATCCTACACGAGCTAACTCGTATTACCTTAAGTTTTTTTCTGACCTCGGTTAGCAAGCTAAGGCAAACACCCTTGAAATGAGAGCCATATACGACTTCTCCATTTTCAAAATCATTGTTATAATCTAAATCGTCATTACTTTTTGCACAATTGTCAATGACAGAATTGACAATTCCGTCACTCAGTTGATACTTGGCACACGACAAACTTCGTGGTTAATTAAACCAATCAAAGTTTTTGTTTCGATACACACATACGCAACGTTCATTAGAACAGTTTACACTAATATCCAAGCGGCATAATAAAAGCACATTTTAACATATACACAATATATATAAAACTAGTTTGTTCTTGTTTTTCATCGTACAAGAGTAATTGTTTCAACAGTCATACAAGAGTTACGGTTCTTGATAAGTATGCAAGAGTTACAGTTTGTTTTACAATTATACAAGAGTTGCTGTTCTTGACAATCATACAAGAGTTATAGTCCTTGTCAATTACACATCTATCGGAGTGTTTACCCTATTATTTCATTACCGTTTTCACAAGTTGTACGTATAACGTCTTCTAAAATTGATGTTAAATTGCCATAACCGTCTACTCTAAATACGTCTTGTTCTGCAGACGCTATCTGTGACACCTCGGCATAATCTTCCATATTCACAGCAATGGAGATAATTCTGGCTCCAGCATCCTTCAGCTCAGTTGCTGCCGTCATTGTATCGTTTTCATTTACATTACCATCGCCGTCAACAATCAAGAAAATGATATTTTCGGCATCATATCGATCGCCCATAGTTGGAGTTGAAATTTCTTGAGCAGTACGTAAGGCACCGGCGGTGTTTGTTCGCCCAGGTCGATATCTAGCATAATTAATGGCGTTCAACATTATAGGCAATCTATTGTACCGACCTAAAGAAAACACGATTTGAACTTCAGTTCCGAAGGTTATTAAAGAGAATTTGTTGTAGCTGTCCTTGCTGCTAAATTCTTCGACAATATTTGATACAAAGCCTAATGCTGATTTAAAGTTGCTTTCACCAATACTCTCAGAACTGTCGACGAGGAAGAAGATGTCCTTAACTGACACACAGGCTGTAAAAAATAAAAAAATAGTTATTTATTTATGAGGTTTAACCTAGTGTTTCAATATTGAATAGTTACATTAATTCCCCTCCTCAATTAAATGTTCACAACGGTATTGTTGTACTCTCTATCAATAATAGAGTATTTTAAATAAGCGGGTTTTTATGTATGAGCCACTAGCTATTGAATAAATTAAAAAAACAATAATATTTTTTACGGTGGGTAGCACAGCTAAGCTACCTTCCTGGACCATTGTCTAAACTAGTTCTCACATACCCTTTATTAAGCTCGGCAACCTTTCGATATACATAACTATCGGAGGAAAATTATTGGCATATTTAAAGTAAGGATAAAACCATCGGGGAGGGATTTGAAACTGTTCCTTCTCGGGAACCAATATCCCAAATCCGCTAGGGTACCAGCTGCACTACTTATCCGGGTTTAAAAAGGAGAAATTATTATTATATTATCTTTAGACAAATGATCAAGACTTAAAGCTAGTGGTTAAACTGAAGACTTGAGACAGTTGCTAGATATTTAGATATCTATGCTACAAGTACTTATCCGCACTTTTATTTAGCTATACCACATCTATAGAATAAAGCTTTTAATCGTAAATGTACCATGAACACTCTTACATTTCTTGCAATAAGAGAAACATGTGTAATTATGTTGATATTAAGATTGACAACTTACAATCGGCACAGTTAACGCCACGGAAACCAGCTTTACATTCGCAGAATGGTCCATTAATGCCAGGAATACATATACCGCCATTTTGACATGGATTCTCATCACAGACAGAAGGATCTGTAAAAATAATACATTCAGTAATAAAATTACAGTAAAGTTCCATCAAAATTTGTGGTCTTATTAATGGAAAGGTCTTGTAATAAGGACCTTTTTCTTCTCAAATTTAGCATTTTAGAATTAAAACTCACATGATTTAGCAATAACCATGGTGGTCTTCATCTATTCAGGGTAACTTTACCATGAGAATTGAAAGTTTACATGAAATAATACCATCTGATATGTAGTATGTAAAATAATTGCATTTAATGCATTTTCACTGACATAACAGCCATCTACCCTGGTCATCGAGCTACTAATATATATCTATCAATCTCACTGGCCTTTCGCTCCTCTTTGAGGAAACCAACATACTGTCGCATTGGAATTATACAACCCTCATTTTTACCTGGGTAGACTGAAGCAATAGCAGACTAATTTTAATGCATAAAGAAATTACAGGATATAGTATAGATTTACCAGTTAGAGAGTAAGGCTCGTCTATAGACACTTAGCTGTGTATAATACTGAGTAGGGAAACACCTAACTGGCATTGGGCGTTGTCCCCTATATTATAGTTCTTAAAAAGAAACTCGAATGTTAAATGTACAAGAACTATTGGATATTTGTGTATGGTTATGTTAGACACTCCAGCATGCAGCACCATGCTTATGCTTATTTTAAAACCAATTTTGGAATAAAATACATACCTCTGCAAGTAGCTTTGATGATATTACTAGAGATGGTTTTAAGATCTTTGTAATCACTTAATATAAAAGCATTCTTAGATGGAGGATCACTTGCTATACCATTAATCTCAAATGGATCAAATTGTCCAATACCAACAGCATACACATGTACACCTGAAACAGTGAAGGTATCAATTCATATTTATTTACTTTTTATTGGATTTAACGCCATATCAACAAAAAGTGTGGTGTTTTTCGCTGGCTTGACTAATTTCCCAAGGAATCCAAGGTCTATAGAGCTACTTACAGTAATTTTATAGTTTTACTGTTTTTTAATCATTCGTGTTTCATGTACATTTTTTATGTATTGAATAAATTCCCTTTCTCTATCATTAATAATCACCAACCTTTCAACAAGGCCAACAATTCTACATATACCTTATCAATGGTGGACATTTAACACAATTAAGACAAATCTTCATGGATGATAATAAAATACTTTTCAATTGATATTCGCTTTGTATATAGGACGTTTGTGGTACTTATTATAGTCAACATCATAATTTAAAAAAATCTTATATACTATTTACAATTTTAAGTGACTTTTGAAGCAAAACGCATCAAATGGTTTATGATTCTGTTTCTAGTAATTCTAACATTTAAAAAGGATGCTACATCAGCAAAGCAGGCAACAGATACATATATAGCAACTAATACACGTTTGTTTTATGCGAAATCCATTATTGGTATCAACAAGAACTTGGTTTATCCACAAAGGTACTTCATTTATTCATTCATTTATTATATTCGAATGAAGAAGTCTGGTGTACATACCTATATCTTTAAGTAATTGAGCTTCAACCAATGTCTGGTCTGGATTTACATTAGATACTCCATCAGTAATAACAACCACTGAAATATAAGATAAAATATGTTGTTGTAAGTACTTCATTAATAAAACATTAACCTGAAGTCATCTGAGGGTAGTGTCAAACCCTTCGAGTTTTTTTGTCATAGGGTTTAACGCCATGAGAGCCAGTGCACATAACCTGATTTTCCTCTACATTTGTCTATATCAAGACCTAAATCTATGTCCCAAGAAGCTAATAGCGTCTCAATTTTCTTATAATAGGAGGAAAATTACACTTTTGTCAAAGATTCATGAAATGGTATATTCCTGGGCCAAATTCAAACTTGTTCCTTTTTAGAAAACTAGACTCGAAATCCAGGTAATCTGCACTTATGTTCAATTGATATAACGTAACAGTATTTAATAGTATAGTAAAAGTACATTAAAGTTTTTTCTTCTTTTAAAAATGTAGTCAACCATATTTGTCAAAGGAGCATATATGAAATATGAACAAACTAGAAAATGTTGTTTTGTATCCATAGATGCAGTTTTAACACATTCACTCACAATTTCTTACATTTCAAAGTACAAAGTGATATTAAGGACCACATACTAAACCTGATATTTATAAGAAAGAACTTTGTAAAATAGCCAACTTACAGAAGTCTTGTACATCAGGTCTATTGCCATTTCTATCACCAAAGTAATGTTCTCTTACAAGTTTAAGACCAGCAGCAGTATTTGTGTTACCATATTCATAGTTAATACCGGCTATAGCATTCTGTACCTCGTACAAATCATAGTATTTGCTCATGTAGAAACCATGCCTGTAATATATAGCATTTATCATAAATTTCTATGTTTTAAAACAATTAAAATTCATTTAAATCCGTCCAGTAACTACAGAAGATAATCGTCTGACAAAGATTTATTTGTAAAACTTCTATAAGTAAAGATTTACACATTGGTACATTTTTTCATTTTTTGTGTTGGGTTTAACGCCATAGCAACACATTGTATAGGTTATATCATGACGGTCAGTCCACATACTTAGTGTTTCTGGAAAGGCTAAATCTATGGGTTTAGCTGTTAACTAACTACTAGGACATACTTTCGTCAGTGACTGACAACTTCCCTACATAGTTTAGAAACAATGGTAGGAGAAAAAATGGCCGTAGAAAATTATTTCATGATCAAACTCCACGAAAATATGCCCCACCCGGGAATCAAACCTATGACCCCTCGATCAGTAGACTTGTGCGCTACTGACTGAGCTAGTCGGAGGGGTCCGACAAATTGGTACTTGACAATAAAGAAGAAATAAACAAACCTTGTATTAGAACTGTAAGTACATAAACCAACTCTAGTTTTGTCTTTACCAATCTGGAGATCACTGACCATATTATGTACAAATTGTTTAACTCGTCTAAAGTCGTCATGTCCTACACTACCACTTGAGTCAAGTAAGAATATAATGTCAGCTCTTGCTTGACATCCTGTTAGAAATAAAAGACGATAAAATTAACTCTTGCATAGCTTTATGGATTTTGATCACCTCATCTGCTACAGAATTCAGAATGACAGTTGTTAAATAAAATCTAATCTTTAAATCTAAAATCTTTAAGGACAGTCAGGAAAACTAGAACAAAAGTCTAAATATTTTTATAGCAAACCATATGAATTTAGTCACTTTTGTATACCATCGTAAATTGTACCAGTTATTAAGGTCAAGAGAAAAACTTCAACCAGAAGTAAAATGAGTAGTGTTTTCCTTCGGTACAATTTTTACTTCTAATGAACGGATCGACAGCCCCATTCTGTTAAGTTCTGGATTACATCTATAGATACGTAAAATATATATGTTCAAAATATTTTCATAAATGATGACTTACTATTTTCACAATGTCTTCCAGCATAACCAATAGCACAAGCACAATAGTAATCTCCACCACGTCTTTCACATGTACCATTATTTCTACATGGATCAGATGCACAAAGATCTTCATCTAGAAAAACAACCAATATTAATGCTTATTAGGCATAGTGTACACAAAGCAGGATTACAAAAAAGCACATTTTTTATGTGAAAATTTACTATGACAAGTACATTAACAGCAAGGGAAGCACAAAAAGAGCAATCCCTTGTTTCCAGTGCATCCTTTTTTTAGAAACAAAAGTAACAAGTAAATCTGTGAGCTAATGCTCACTAGTGATACCCCCGCCAAAATCTAAAAATATGCGACAAACAGGAAGTAGATGAGCAAGGAGCATGAAATCGCTTTACACCACATGGGACTATAGGATGAAGCAAAATGCAAAGTTTCAGGCTGCTGCATGGTATAGTTGCTGAGAAAACTGTGACGGAAATTTCGTAACGGACGGACGGACGGACGGACGGACGGACGCACGCACGGACAAGGGTAAAACAGTATACCCCCCTCTTCTTCGAAGCGGGGGTATAATGAGTTCATAGTCATACCACTAAGCTACTTTCTATGATAAACACATTTTAATTAACTCATGTTTTGGTAACAGCTACATGGTTATAATAAATATATTCTAATTCGATGCAAGGTCAATTTTTTCATTAAATGTGGTTGAAAAAATAACAATTACAACACAGTTTGATCTAATAAATTCACAATCTTAATTAAAACCATTAACAATCTAATGGAATACATGTATATATATATTTGTATTTTGTTGTTAACAGTTTGTTCATAAAGTGTATAACCTTTTAAAAAAGTAAAGTGCGGTTTAAAGTCTGCTTCCTTTACAATCTTGTACGATATCTCTTGGTCATTGAAATCACCTCCAGGCAGGTGATCACTGACGGTATCCATTTAGACCCGGGTGAAGTGGAACAATTGTATGTTAATTTCTTGCTTAAGGAAATTAGCAGTGCCCCTAGTAGGTTCGAACTCGGGGCCTCTAGATCCCTAAGCTCGCGTCCTACCATTGGACCACTGCTCCTGTGATACAAAAACTTAAATTACTATATATATATATAATTACACAGAAAAGGAATAATTGATTGGTTAAATTTGATTGCTTTTAATTCTATGGACAAATTACCTCCTAAAAAGTCGTAATAAAGGGTATAACTTACCATCACACATCATTTCCACAATGGCATCAGCTACATTGTCTAGGTTTTTAACACTGTCAGCAAACATAGCTCTATTATCAGATGGTAGGGACACAGCTGATCTCATGTATTCTTGTTCATTATCGGTTAGTCCAATACCTTGAAACAAATAAGAATCATTGACATTTTAATACCATTATCACGAACATCATGTTGTTTTCGGTAGTTCATTTACTAGTAATGTTTCATAAAAAATCTAGGTGTGCATGTATGTTTGCCAATAAAACATGTCGCTCATTTGTTCAGAGTTACTCATAATTGCATTCCAATGGTCCATGAAGGTATATTGAAAAGGATAAAGTTGAATTAATTTAACCTGTGTGTTACATAACCACATTGGTAATTGAAATCCTTGGCCTGGTCTTAAAAATATATATAACTACTAAATAACAGCTCTGCTATTAAGACCATCTCATTAAAGAATGGGTTTAATAGCAGAGCGATCATTTTCTTATCAAATTAAGCACTTTTGATTTCAACATAGTAAAAATGTATAGTTTTGCAAAAACCTATGTAGCTCTTTAGCAACCTTAAAACATATCTTTGTTTTTGGGCTGTGTGGGAGGTATGTATGTTTTACTGTTGTTGTTCCTAATATACTTTCAAACTCCTTTTCATATAGAACTTATTGAATAACATGGTCTGCACTTCAAAACACTTACCGACACCAATTACTTGAGTTCCCTGTAATTTTAGTTTACTAGCTTCATTAAGGATGTCATTTTCATGTCTCATACTCTTTGTTATAAGTATAAGGTAGTCTGGTTTATCACGACTTGCTCCACGGGTATTGAAGATTCTATAGTTTGCCTTAGCCAAAGCTTGAGCAGGTTCTGGGTCACCACCATGCACTCTGGAAGTTAAATACGAGTACATGAGTAATATTTTAATAACACTAATGCATAGATTTGTAAAATAAGTCAAGTTACCTAATAGGTAATATAATATGTATGCAGCAACTGTGATTTATGCCAGTAACATTTAATGTGATGATAAAAAAATATAAAGTCATAAATCTCAAAAAGTTATCAAATATAAGTGTGCTCTTACATGATACCGATGTTTTTAGTCTTAAAACGAACATTTTGGTACCTAATTTGAATTAACCATCTAGTTTTTAAAAAAAGTAAAGCATTATGTCTGCGCAAATTAAAGTGATCTCAAATGGCTAAACCAAATACAAATAAGCAATTAGCACAAGAGCAAACTCACCTGAGTCCAGCAATACCAGATCGTACAGCCTTCTTTGATTGTCCATCCGTGAAGTCGAGGATAACCTTAGCCCAATCAGTAAACTGTACCATACCAACACTGAAGCTGTTACGTTTAAATGTCATACGTTTTACAACAGACCTCAAGAAACGTCTAATCTTCTTTAACTCACTTCTTGTAACATATCTTGAAGTATCAATAGCGAATACAACATCACCCTTAGCTGTGCAACCTAGAATATGAAATAAATAATTTTTGTAATAAAGTTTTACAATCACTTCACATTATAAATCACTGATTTAAGCATAAAGAAACTAAAATCATTTGTCAATTATGGTCATTTAACTATTGCTTGTTAAAACTATTTCAATTAACAGAACGATTTTCTAAGTTTAAACAACATTTTCATTAAAAATGATACATCCGTACATTTTAATACATTTTGGGCTTTTATCACAAAATGGATAATTAATCAATCCTATTAATTACCTCCCTTTTATATAATCATCACAATAGGGGGTTTATTACAAAACGAATTGTAACATTGCTTCGATAACTCTGTATTATGTCCTTATATCTAAATAATTCGTTTACTTGAACAAACACCTAAAACCATTATTGTATCGCAAATTAACAAACAAAACATTCTTCTTTGGTCCTTCTAAATATTCGGACTTACAAAAGTGATGAAAACACTTACGGTTCTGGCACGTCTCTCCAGTGTATCCTATAGGACAATCACAGCTATAACCAAATGGTTCATTAGTACATACACCACCGTTGTTACATGGGCCCTCAGCACAGAAATCAACACCTGGATAAAGAAAAGATGTAACTATCACTGACGAAGCTTATGTCCTACATACACATCGACAAGAACGAGATCAACATGCATTACAAAATATGTTATATGATTCGAATAATGTGTTAAGATTTCCCTACAAATTTATCAACATTGTTGAGCCATGAAATACTACATTTAATAACAAGAGCAGTCAATTGACAGTACGTTCAACTTTACGACAGTATTGCTTTACTGATTTATTCAAGTTTAATGCTTTTCGATGAATACAGTCTTTCAACTGGATACAGCTTAAATTTCAATTTACTTCAAGAATTCAATATTTATTATACGGCACGATCTGTTTTACTCCAAGTAACATATTTTTATGCTCTAGAGTGAATATGTAAGTGAAATATAATGAAAAGAAACACAGTCAATTCAATTCCTACCTTGATATAATGGACGAAGTATAACATCAGTATTTTCAATCAATCCAGGTTCATCATCAATCTCTATTACATTGATTCCTTGATTATGTGCGATATTGTCTAACTCGTATCTCTCTCTGAGGTTCACACCAATAGGAATGACCCTTACACCGGATGAAATTGTTAACTCTGCCTCTGGTTCAGTTTGATCAGCCATTACATCATTTGTTCCATCGGTGAGGAAGTATGCAACATTCTTGGCATTTGGTCTGTCTCCACTTCTACCGTTAAACATCTGTGTTCTTAGAGCTCGGAAAGCGGCGGCCATATTGGCACGTCCTCGACTGTATGAGATTTGATCTAAGGCACGAATGTTGGTCTCAGTGTCTGTATGCATGCCTGGAATAGTTGTCCAATTAAAAAATATAAGTATAAGTATAATCTAGTGCTGGCTTCTACACATTTAGAAGCTGTTTTTTAACATTATGTTTTTCATCTGACGCGGCATTAAATGTTTTACAGTATAGACACGGATACGCTGAAGACCTTAAACTACGCATAACCACAAATATTTTTAATATATATTGTAAATACAAAATTATGTATGGTCATTTACTTCCTTAAAATATCGTCTATTAGAGTGTCAAAATTTCGCATACAGTTGAACATGCAAGTACCTTTCTTTGTCTGTTTCTATCTATTGTTCAGAAAATGAAATACTTATTATTACATTTGTGTCAAGGAAGATTGTATGGTAAACGATATCAGCCAATACATCATAAAAAAACATCCTATTAACAAATGTCTTGACCATTTACTAAAGAACACGTACCTAATCTAACTTGAACCATAGCATCTGAGCTGTATTTCATAAAACCAAGGTTGATATCACAGGAATCTTTATTCATTTGTCTAACCAAATGTTCGGCATACTCCTTCAAGCGACCAAAGTTATATCTACCAACTGTATCAGAGGAGTCAAGCACAATGACGACATCAGCAGCATCACCGCATCCTGAAAGAAGCCAACATGTGTCAGGTCACAAATATACTTTATATGTTTTACATGTAACAATGTTAAAAGTCTAAGAAAAGAAAGGTGTAAAGTTTGCTCCATGTTCAGCCGACTTTACAATCTTGTACGATATCTCCTGGGCATTGAAATTGTATTTAGCAGACAATGCTTCACATGACACAATTTCACCTTGGTGGAATGGAATAACTGTGGGTAAATGTCTTGCTTAACAAGCTTAACCATTGCTTAAATTAACAGTGTACCTAATGATATTCGAAACCTTGCGATTCTTTACCTTGTGTCTGAACCATTGCTCATACAACGTAGGGAATTAGAAAATACTGCACGAATTCTTTAGAGTCGTATCATTTTTATTATAAGTTTCATGAGCAATTAGCGACTGGAATTTATTCTGTATCATATGAATTGGTATTCTATATTTAATTTGTGTGAACAATACTAGCAGTATAAATGATAAGCTCGTGTAACTTAAAATAAATAATGACAGCTACAGGTGAAATCAGAGCTAGTGACTTAGGTCACCTCCGTATTTCAAACGCAAAAACGTCAGTGGTCATTCCTGTTATGATTTTGTCATTCATCTACCAAAAGAGCATCAGCGAGTGAAATAGTTTGCTAACCAATATCATAGACCTTCATGGACCAGGATAATTCATGGTCGGAAAAAGAGCAAAACCTTCTAGTAACAAATTCCAGATCTTGACATACATGTAATGTATAGAGTATTAAAGACTTGACTTACGTTTATCACAAGTTGTACCAAAATATTCTGGTGGACATCTACAATGGAAACTACGTACTCCATCATAACATGTACCTCCGTTCTGACATGGATTGTTCTTACATAAGTTAGAATCTGAAATTGAAATATGAAAAGCGTATGAGAAGATCAATATCAAATAAGCAAATCTATCTCTTCAATCCTCAAAATTCTATTGATCATTTTCAAGAATGAGTATTTGTTAGTTGAAAAAAATAGTGTCAAACTTATGGCGTGTATTGCTATATATAGATAACATACCTCTCAATGAGATTTCAGGTATTACATTTGTTAAGTATGTCATTTGTTACTACAAAAAGGTTGAATCATTTAATGTGGTATTAGTCGTTAAAAGGAAATTTAACGACATAGGAATACAGTAACTAGAATCGTTAAATAATCGGAATAAATGTTTCGTGCTTCCAGACATTGGCAAAATAGGCAATAGTGTCCTTAAATGACTAATATCTTTAGTAAATGCAAATTGTCTTTTAAGTTATATACAGTAGTACTATGTTATGTTTAGTGAGTGAAATAAACTGTATATGATTCACAATTGTCAACACATCAGGAAACTTCTTACCTGAGCATAATGTATCAATCAATTTAGCTTTAACTTTTTCCAATGATTTATAATCAGTTACATAATACAAGTTTTCATTGGTTGGTGGTGAGGTTATACCATCTAATTCACTAGTCTCAGAAGTGAATCCTACAGCCACAGTGATAATAGACACACCACTAGCTTTCAATGCGTTAGCTTCAGGAATTGTTAGTTCGTGGTTAACATTTGATTGTCCATCAGTGACTATGACAGCGATGTTAGGAACGCCTGAAACAAGTAAATGTATAGCATTTAACATGAATTTCATATTAACTTGATTAAAATCAATAATGTTTCAAAGTTATTTTGAATGAGATGCTTTACAAATTGTTTAGCTGCAGTAGAGGTAAAGTATATTTGATAAAATTCAATTTCAAGTGTTGCAAAACACTTCCCAAAGCTGCAAAATTAGATTTATGTCGCCCTATAAGTTCTATAATATCTTAACCCATACATTCACCTAAGCCTGAACACTTGCTTCATAGTTGAACAAGACGGTATTTATCATATGGAAGGAAAGTATATAAAATGATGTCGCTTCCTTCTTGAAGTTACACCACTAAGGCCATATGTGATTGTATTATAATGAAATAGACTTGTTACAGTCCAAACATACATAACAACTAAAGAGTGAAAGACTACCTCCTTGTTAAAATATTGGATGGAAATGTCAAAGTTTGCCAAAAATGTCAATTTCCTCCAATAATAAGGTATATGGAACAGTTTCCAAACTTGTAGAAAGATATGTGAATATTGGTCACATACACGGGCCAACAAAACCAGGTAAGGTGAGCTGACCATATTTTCTGTTAGCACAAGGTAAAACCTAACCAAAGAAACAATGAACATGACATCATACCTGGTCTATCTCCAGCAGATTCTGTGAACATTTCAGTTCTAGCACGACGTAAAGCATGGGCTGTATGTGTATTACCGTACATGTAAACAACCTGTAATGTATACACACCACATATTTTATATCATAGAATATATTACTATATTGCCATACAATGAGTTATTAAAATATAAATGAATGACATATTTCTATCTCAGAAATATCCTCGATAGAAGAAACAGGTTGATTAACTGTAAATTTATTGTAATTGTTTTCCTTGCGATTTAAATTCAAAATTCGTTTCTTAATATTCGTTAAGAATGTTTGTGGATTCACATGGTTTAGTTAAGTAATATGTACAAATATTTGATCACCTTAAAATATGTGAATTTATATTTACTAACAAACAAAAGTTATATGTAGACTACATTGCCTGTGTTAATAATTGTACTTCCAAAATAAAATAAAAATATATCATGGAAAACAAGTAAATCTGTGAGCTAATGCTCACTAGTGATACCCCCGCCAAAATCTAAAAATATGCGACAAACAGGAAGTAGATGAGTAAGGAGCATGAAATCGCTTTACACCACATGGGACTATAGGATGAAGCAATATGCAAAGTTTCAGGCTGCTGCATGGTATAGTTGCTGAGAAAACTGTGACGGAAATTTTGTAACGGACGGACGGACGGACGGACGCACGCACGCACGCACGGACAAGGGTAAAACAGTATACCCCCCTCTTCTTCGAAGCGGGGGTATAAAAATTAAACATACATCTAAAGTAGGTGGTAGAAAAAGTACTTTAAGAAAACAGTTGAGAATCAAAGAAGAAGATGACAAATACTTAATCAGAGAAAGAGCTAAATAATGTAAAATTTATTAAAATTATTCAAAATTTTGCAATTCACCACGTAAAGCAACAACCAACACAAAGAAAGGACAATACTCAAGCAGGTCACATTTTGAATGAAGTGAGAAGCATGTTTGTCTCGTACAGACAGACAACAGATAGACCATGTGCTGTGGGTGAAAAGAGAGCAATGTGATAAAAGAAGATATAACGAAGCCGTAGCTGAAACATTACAACACTTTGAACTTCTGTGCTTTGAACTAGTTTGTGCTTTGCGACTGAAAACACCTAAGCAGTGTTCAATGCTGTGTCAAGACATTTGCTAGAATCTATGGTGATTTGTAAGGATGCGCAAAGCAGTGAATACAACAACACTTATTTTGATCTCACTCATGTAACAAACATCAGAATATGCTGAGAGAAAAACATTGAAGAAATAGATTAGCGGTACTGATACAAATGAATAGTAATCATCCTCAATAACCTAGGGTATTATTATTAGTTAACGATAACAACGTACGAGTTTCCAATGATTATTAATCATTGAATCATCCTGGATATTATTAAAATAGTTGTTGCTACCAACAAATAAATATTACTAAAATTAGTTGAAAATTCTGTAAATGACACATACATCTAGCTATAGATCTACTAAAACATAAATTGTTACTAGATAATTAATAAAAAAATAAGTAATTTTGATTTAATTTATTCCAATTTCTTAATAATTTCTTAATATATAATGTAAATATTGAGTTAAATGCCATTATAATAAACGTTATTCCAAAAACCCATAAGAATTGTTAAGTAAGCGATTAGCGTAATCAATTAACTTAACAATTAATTAGATAATCAATATATAGATTACCACATATTTGATAAGTAAACGCATATAGAAATATTTACTAGTAAATAATGTATTAATTTATTAATGAAAATATTAGCTTTAATGTTCGTAGTTATACCAAATATTATTCATTATTGGCGGTTACAAAGCATATAATTTTTATTATAACCCTTTATCAGTACTCATTCACAAAAAGGGCTACAGTGAACATAAGCCATTCAAGCTGAAACATTTCACTGTTGAAGTCCATATACATCTATGATACCTCAATAGTTGTATGCAGGGCAAATTTACCCGTGCATTGCACAATCAAATGTTCCACGACCCCATTACCGAACTATAGAATCATACAGCGAGAAAGAGAGAGTCAATAATCAGCAACATCCCAGAGGTCATAATAGTTATAAGCTCAATTATTGACAATGCAATGTTCCATTTAGAAATTCTGTATACACATTTATTAATGGTAGCATGCAAGTAATGCAAAGAAATTTAAATTTAAGTTCCTCTGAAGCTGAGGTTAAAGTAACTGTCAAGATCATGTTTTGTCTTTGTATTTATTTTGATAAAGTCAATACAAATCAAAAGTATGCTTCATAATTGGCACTTTTAGATCTAGTTATTTTAACCTCAGATACGGTCTCAACAGTAATTAGTTTATCACCATTAAGATATGAATGTTTGTCACTTATATCAGAATAATCTGTGTAAAACAACAAAATCATGTCATTATAAGTTTGCAAATCATGTAAAAAGGTAATTCTAAATAGTTTTTAATTTATTATTTTACTACAACATTGTGAAGCATGACTTATTACTTCTAAAGTAATTGCATTTTTTAAATTGAATATTAACTGTTAGTTTTAGTGTTCTGATAAGTCTGAAAATCTGACAAACATTCATTACTATTATTACAGACCAAATATAAAAAGCATAACAAAGCGAAAAATACAGTTAAAAACAAAACATAAAATCATACCCTCTGTAAAAAAACAAATAAAAAGAAAACAAAATAAATTAGAAAACAGAATATTATTATTATACATGATTAATACATTTCTATGTAATCACGACTATTATTATTCAGTTGTACTACCTAATTTTACTTATTTAACTAGAAAAAATAATCAGCATTGAAGGTTACATTTGTATAAACTTTACATCGTCAAAGGGTTTGTCGCATACACGTTTTGAGTATCTTTGACTATAAGAATGCTAGCATGCCCCCTTAAATCCCAAATGAATATAACTAGACAAAACTAGCATTCGCTTAGACGGTTTGACATCGCTAATGCAAGTGGAATGTTACATAAAAATAGCATAGCGAGCACACATATATCGCTGGCAACATTGTATTCGACAACACGTGACTATTGATGGAACTGCAACATAACTAAACGATAATAGGCTTAGGAAAAGTAGTTTGAATGCAATAAACTATGAGCACCACTATATTTCAATTGTACAATATTTGTATGCTGTCTAAATCATATCTAAGTATAGATATATCAGTCTATATCATACTCAGAATATGCTATCTAAAACATTCAAAAGAAGCCCAATACTAATATGAAACTGACTTAGCCAATAATAGTTCTGTTAAATACTTTTATAAGATTACACATATCGTAAATGCACAACATGACCCATATGTCAATTAGCAAAATAATTACAGCAATCTTGCAAGTTTTAATCAAATTATCAAACAATTCTTTTTCCATGCTTAAGTAGGTTTAATAATTATTATATTTGATTATAGTATAATATAAAATGTCACTCAGTTAAGTTTAGTTTATATATCTCACAAAACAATACACTCAAATAATTAAAACAAATGAAATGAATGCACAGCAAATAGAGTCTGACAAAATTAAACTGATATGGGTTCCTCCTTTTGTTTCTATTGCATAGTTCATACAAATGAAATTGCCAAAATAGAACATTAGTATACATCTATGTGTGTCTATATCACATATACATAGTATAAATATAACATTGTCAGACGTGAACAACTTTAACTATTGCCATGGTAATATACATGTAACATGTGGATAAAATTGTTCAACTATGGATATTCAAAACATAAGGGTGGAATTAGTCAATTGTATATACCCCAAAACGGAAGAGTGGAATTGGTCAATTCTGGGTAATCAAAATTTGATTTTAAGTTAGTCATCAGTTAAATTAAGTCAGACACTTTAATCAGTTATTAAATGCTGGCTTGCCAAGTACACAACGTTCTCACCTCCACCTGTTGAAGGCCAAGAAAACAAAAAAAACACAATGACAATGACTTGGTACACTAAATAACATAATACATAAAAGACCCAGACATTAAAAAGACGTAGAAGTGTAGAACCTGACAAACTGTATATGGCTAATGAATCCACACATACTTTAACAATCATAATAGCAAGAAATCCATTTTATGTTTTTTATTCTAATTGCCATACCATACCATTTGGGTTCGACAATAACGCTGCCATGCACGCTTGGTAGCAGGGTATGCCACACCTGTGATTCGACCTTTCGTAAAGACTGCTAAACAATCAAAACTTTCTTTATATATAACCTTACTATATCTTTGAATGCACTACATATTTAGAAAAATATATTTCTATATAACCAAACAATAACCGAACGCTCATATGCACTGCTTAAATGCTTGAATGCCATGGATTGCGCTTTGAATATATAACTATATCTAATAGTTTACCTTACGCATACGCTTGAGGATAATGTCAATCATTTCTAAGATAATGCCAATGGTTTCAACGACAGTTTTAAAGTTAAAATCATATTGATTAATCAATAAAAAGTTAATACACGACTATTATTCTCAACCATTGTTTCTATCATTAGTAACACGTGTATTTTTACAACATTTAAATTGTTATCATAAAACATATAATTTGCCTAGGATTAAAATTACAAATTTGAAATGAAATTACACAATAAAAAAATTAATTACTTTATGTGAACACAGTATAATAACACATAAATTTAGAAAGTATGTGATTGGATTATAAAAACATTCAATAATAAAACTACTAAAAAGTGAAAAAACAACAAATAACAGTATATGATTATAATAGATGCACATGTTCATTTGGAGTTAAATGATTATTAGTTCTTACATAAAGTCAAATTCTCAAATCGGAAATACTTTCAAATCATAAGGTTCACTAAATACAAAACGATTCACGTATCTTGAATCAAAATATTTCAAAGGGTATACTATCTTGAAGAAGATATTTAGAAGAACCATGAACATCTATTAAAATACCTTCAAAAACATTAACAACAATAACGCGCATGTTATATATTGTATTATAAAATAACGTTTCACATAAATAAATAAAGACATTAATATAAGTGTGTAACATTTATATATACATAATGTAGCAGTGTTTATTATACTTCCAAATATACAATGTATCTACCTCAACCTTTAAAAGACAATCGATAACTAATTAATACTTCATACTATAACTTTTTAAAGTAATGACTGTTACGTGGTTCCAATCGTAACATCTTTGAGTCATATAACCGCAGTCAGTTAAGTTGCCCAGTTATAATCAGAAAAGTTAATTTTAGTAGTTTATAATAATTTTATTTCGGTAACAAAGACATGACACAGGACATACAAATAGTCAATAACACAGTATGTAAAATGCCATATGCCATGCACATCAATACCGGAGACGATACAGTTTGATGTACGAAGTTAAAATCTTACTACACTTTAACCTCTTAACTTAAATTAAGCAGTTTTGAGATAAAATTAAATTAACGACACTTATCATATAATTGATTACAAACAAAATGATATAGTAATAAAAATGGTTTTATTAATCGTGCTCAATACATTAAACAGGAATTTATTACAAAACCAAACTTAATTATATTATTATTTTCTTAATTAAACTAAGGTTATTTACAATTGAATATGTCAAATTGTCACATATGCTGACTAGCTTACAAGTGGACTATGTAAACATCGTTCAGTGAATCTTAAAGTATATTATGAAGTCAATGTTGCTTTAAACACGGACATAGTCTTAGTGTTTATCACTTGTTACTCAACAGTTATGACAGAAAGTTTAAAAAAATAGTTTTGTTCTAAATAATCTACAATAACTTATAACCATATTGCTCTAGTTTAATTTGAGCTTAATTAGTATATTTCATATACACCGCCATTTAAACGAAGGAAATGTAATCATAAAAATTCTTCTTTGTTACACAAGTATTTAAACATTTTTATGCTTAACATTTCCATTGTTTTAACGTTGTTTCAAAATGTACAAAGAACAAACTAATACAATAATGGTCAAACAAAGTGTACTAGATAAATGTATTACCATGTATCAAATGGAACAGCAAAATTTCATACCTGAGTTAAAGCCGATTTCAAGTCAGATTTTGTTAAGAATTCATTTAAGTTGAAATCAAGACGTGAGGAATCACTGAAGGTTTGACAGCCGACTCGGAAATCGCCATTATCAATATCCAATTGGTCGATAATGTTATACGTGAAGTTGAGTACACGGTAGAAGTTATCTTGTCCAACGGAACCGCTTGAGTCCAAAATAAATACAACGTCTCCACGAGCGACACAGACTGAAATAACATATACATAGGTGCTTTTCACAAAAAATCCTAAGATAAAAATCATCGTAAGTCGAAAGCAATTGAAACATCAATTATACAGTCATTTTTTGGCAAATCAATTCCAAACATTTATGAATTATGCAGAATATTGAACACCTGTTAAATATCATATCATACTTATATGTTTATTGTCTATCTGACTTTAAACTGCAAAAATTGTGGAATTGATTTACGATCACTTTTACATAAGAATGTTTGTAAAAAGGTGCAACGGTTCATACCATTTCCTGTTAGGTTGATTGTGCAAAAATAACATTATTTATTATAATCTCAAGCTAACTGAATAACATTGAATAACAGGGAAGCTTTTTATGTTTTTAATGCAATATTTATTTATAAAACCTTTGTTTTTCTTAAGGTCACCACAAGTTAAATCCTATGTCAAACTTGTTTGCCAACGCTTGGATCTTGACACTAAATATGATATCTGATATCTAAATATGGTTTAAAGTTTGTAAAATTTAAAAAAAAACTTAAATTGCTCCATTTATCTACCACTATTAGTCAAAATCTAATGCAACTGCAACCAAGATAGCTTATATGGACAGGCAATGTATGTACCAGATAGAAAAAACATTTGTAACAAGCATATGAAAAACAGTTTTGCCATGTAAACACCAATTTGCTATTGATGACATTAACTTTGTTTATCAAGCGCATATCTTTATTTTCTTGAAGGTTTTCTAATGGAAATAATGGAACAAACTTTTATTTATATGTTACAAAATAGGCATTTTCCTTTGATCATTAATATATGTATGGATGCTTATCGTGTATACTAATTTATTTAAAACAAGTTCTTACAACTTAGATCAATCACTTTCGAGCCCGCTTCCTGGTCCCCCAGTGAATAATAATAATAAAGTTTCTTGCTCAACGAAACAATAGTGTTAACCTTTGAGTGGCTTTTAGAATAATAAAATGTTTATTAAACAAACCTCCAGGTTTTCTAGTTGTTGTGACTTCAACTGGACAGGGTGATGGGCGAGGAGAACCTGTAAACATAATTATATAAGGCAGTTTTTATCTCAATCATACATATTACATGTTTGAGGTACATTTTTGGCATATTATAATCTCAGATATCAATTTTGTAACTAAGTTCAACTTCAAAGCAATTCTATGCATTTTTGACAAATCTATTACACAACAATGATAATTGTAAATTTACAACATTTATGTAAATAGCATGATCGTGACTTTGCAATAAAATATAGTTGCTACAACACTAACGTATGACGTGTTGCTAGCACCAATTTTGTAGCATTTTATCATTTAATATACTACAACAACGACACACTTCCGAAATAAGAACCAGACCGAGACATACAAGGCTATTTTAATACTAAAAATGATTCTAAAACATATTAGGAACAGCAACAATAAAAACAGATGTTCCACATAGTCAAAAAGCAAAGGGGTAGATGTTTGTAAATTTTCAACCCACAAACAAATACAAATTAACATGAAACTATAGTAGAATTTACCTCTCTTAAGTTGATACAACATTAACCCTGGCATTTCACCCATCTCATCCTCAGAACGAATCAACAATCTGTAGTCACTTGTTTTCAATGAGGAGTAAGCATCGAGTTCATCAGTATTAGGTACCTCACCAAATCCAACAGCGAACATTCCTGTTCCTCCATTCTATTGTATATACAGAAAATAAATAAACATTAACAAAAAAAAAACAGATATTGAAAGATATTCAGAATATTGTGTTGATTACACATCGCTTGCACGAGTTTTTTTGGTGAGCTTAAATTTAAGTAAAATACTGATTATGTAACATTTAACAATCCTCAAGGTTTAACTTAGAATATTTTTTATTTTGATTTGGTACTTAAACATAATAAATAACATAAGCTCAAGTGAGCTTTTAAACCGAGACTTAAAGCAAAACATCATTTATTTAAATCCAATGCAGCATTTATTGTCGTGAAGACTAATATCTGCTTACCTGTATTGTACAAGCTTCTGTGGCAGCAGCAAATGGATCTCTACTGTCATCACCACCAGTTAAATGTATGACATAATTCTTAGCAAAATCTCTGTCTCCATTTCGTGCTGTAAACATCTGGTTCCTAACAAACTTGAACGCTGCCGCTGTGTTCTTATCGCCTGGACGGTAACCAACCTGTACAAAAAATAAGAACACTTGTAATATTATTGCATTGCCTGAAAATCCGAAACGATCAATATAATAAATGAAACAACATATTTCATACCGTACATACTAATTAATTTTTCAAATATCTTAAACAGTGAACAACTGCTTGGAAGCTTATTACATTTTATAAAGATATATGGAAAACATTTTGTCCACGTTTAAGCAAACAAAAATCTACTATAAGGATAATATGTTCAGAAAATAAAGAATTACTAAATCATCTTAAAATATGACAATTGGAATAAATTAGATTACACCGTTTTTGAGTATTGAAAACCTATTTACAAAAACAATATACAATGTCTGGAATTCAAATTTTGGGTTTTCCGCCGCGATACAAAAAAACAAACGTTCACCGCCAGAATGAAGCAAATTTGTACCGGGCCTTTTAGCCATAACTTAGAACCGCCAGTGAACGGAGGGAAAACCCCATACATTTGAGTCCCGAGTTAGATATATTCAGATTAAATCACTCACAGCATCGACAGCAGCAACAACATCAGCTTTAGTATTGTATCTGTTAAGATCAAATTGTCTGTATGCTCCGTTACTGTAGATCAAAAATCCAACTCTGCAAACAATGAAAAGATAGCGTTAGCAGTTAATATAATAACAAAAACTCACAAACTCAATAAAACACACGTATAAATTAAACTACAGTTTTAATCTTCTAAACAAAAAAAAATACTTACACGTCAAAATAGGAAATGTAAAAAAGGTTCTTTAATACAATCATCTTTTTTGCAGATAAAATTCATATAACACAGTAACTTTTCCTAATTGGCATATACATGTTATTTTCCTTAACTAATTCAGCTCTCGTTTAAAAATAGAACCTAGCATTTCTTTTCCCTTATGAAATACTTCTATATACTCTGAAGGATTTGATATTTCAATAATTGATGATAACAACAACTACTCTTCTACCAGCACAGCCAAAACAAAATAAACACACCCAGTAAACATCGCATTTAATAATTATTAGACGCTAACATTAGATGACGATAACAAATTTAATATTACCTGAATTCCTCATCATCAATGCTCATTTCTCTTATGACATTAAGAGCGTAGTTTTTCATCCAACGGAAATAACTAGGACTAACTGATGAATCTAATATGAAGATAACATCATAGCCAGTTGTTCTTACAGCTGAAAAATGGAAATGTATCTAACAGTTATCCTATCAACGTATGTCTGACTATATTTTTATACTGTTACGGTACTGTGAGAAAGAAAGTCAAAACTGTACTTTGAATAGAAAGTAACAGAATAGTTCGGCAACAAACCTTAAGGCGAGATAACAAACAATTGAAAAAATAAGATGAACGTTAAATGCGTAAAGTGGAATATTGGATTTTTGACAATGATAACGAAAGGTCAAGAAAAGCAAATTGAGATGACGGGGAAATACTGTAAACTTATAGCAACTTTCCTTAATAAAACAAACTGTTGACATTAAACATCAACATTAAGGCATATGGGCATATGCAATAACTATTCTAGAAATGTTCGAAGTTGCGTCGCTACACAAAATTTAAAATCTAAAGAAGCATATACGTTTCTCCAATCAAATTCTACCAGGTCTAATCGAGATGAATGAATCCGTGTGGTGTCAGATTCTTAGGGCAAGATAAACGAGTAATAATGAAATAAAATGTCTTGAAAATTTAGTTGGATGAGTAGAGTACTGAGCAGTGCCGATTAAAATAATATCACATAAAATAGAACAGTACCTCTTTGAACATTAATTGTAGCAGTATCTGTTGATGATTGTCCTTTTTTATCTTTAACTGTTAACTCGACTACATATCGACCTTCTTTCAAACCATCAAACGTAATTCTGGATGGATCGGTAGAAATTTGTGTAACTCCATTCATATCTCCAGAGATTACTTTCCAATCATAAATTACAATACCATAGTCATCAACACTCTGACTTCCATCTAAGGTCACGGTATCTGTTGGCAACAGAATGTCATAATCTCGTCCAGCGTTAGCAACTGGTGGCAAATCTGGAGCTTAAATGTAACAAAATTGAACACTGTTGTTAACCATATGCAGTACATAGCAACTATAAATGACTGAATATTAGTAAACTATAGTGACTTTTGAATAAACACTGTACTCTCTCATATATTTTCTTATATCATAGCTGTTAGTTTGTGTCAAAAAATGTACAGTGATTTTAAACAAACAAAAACTCTATAGTTGTTTTATATTCTAGACAGATAAAACTCATAGTGCATATTAAAACACTTTAGCCGGTACATGATGATATAAATATCTTTTGATAAGTCAATTCAAAGGGCAAAATTCGAGACAAACTTAATTTAATACAAACTGTCTACAATATATTTTTAATGTATAGCATTCTGTCCCTCATTTGAAAATGAAGTTTTTTTGTTTAGCAATGTTGTATAAGTTTGTCTTGATCAACTATATAAACTTAAGATGATCAATGATAATAAAATACAAGCACACTGAAAAATTAAGTAGTACTATTTAAACGAATTCTGCTTCTGGTTCTTAGGTATCGTGTATATTTTGTTTTGTTTTAGATGGATTTTAACGCCGTAGCAACACATTGTATAGGTTATCTAACGGCGTCCCGCGCACCTAATCTAGCTTTTCTGGATCCTTATCTATAACCAGTATTTACCTACCCTTCCACAAGGCCGATGACTTCTCCATATACCTCATTAATGGAGGAAAATTAACATTATTGTCAAATTTTCATGGAAGGGTATAACCTCCCCGGGTGGGATTCCCGGCACGCAACCAACTGCACTATCGACCCGGGTTCGTGTAAATTAACAAGCAGCCATAAACATATAAATTATACATGCTGTTTAAATGAATACTGATTCTATGATTTTAAGTAACGTGTAAATGAACAAGCAGTCATAAATACATATATATATATACTATATACCTGCTATAACAGTTACAACAGCAGAATCTGAATCACTTTGTCCTTTTTTGTCTTTTACAGTCAAGGTGAATGTATACTGCCCCTCAGATAAATTATCTACATTAAGATTCATAGAGTTCTCTCCTCTCAATCTTACATTTCTATCCCGTGGTGATGTAAGCACCCAGGAGTATTCTACAATACCCTTATCGTCAGTGCTACGGGAACCACTCAGATCAACAGTGTCATCAGGAAGATAAATATTTATATCTTTGCCTGCATCTGCCCTTGGTGGTAAATCTGGTTCTATGAAACACACAAAAGCATAGGTAAATATACATGGCAAAATAAATACACATCATATAGATGTTTTAAACTTCTTATAGTTTTTATGCATTCATTCTAAAGAGTCTGTTACAAGCACTGGCATTTCATAGGCAAAGAGCAATGTGTTTGAAGAAAAATGGCCGACCATTTGGAACACTAAATGTGTTTAAATAAAAACATGGGCTATGTATTGAAATAGTTTAGAAATGTACATATAATGTTCAAACAAAGAAATTGTAAGGCGTGCTATTTTGAAACATAAGTACAAACTCTTAGTTAAAAGCAATGAGCAATATTGTTTGACATCTCAAATTGAGCAATTAGTTTACACATAAATCATCAAAATCTACTATATGTATATTTTGAACTCTTCAAATTTTGCACAATTTTTTCCAATCTTGCAAATATCTTTCTAACCCTAAATACATGTTTTGAGCAAGTAAAATTCAATAATCCGAAGTTCCGTGTTAGAAACTCGGCATACGAATAAAACGATTAAAAATAAAGCTATATAAATCATAAATATCTACAATAATTATACCTGCCAACACAACAACTTCTACTGAATCAACATCTGTTTGACCAGCGGCATCTGTGACTTCTAATTCAAATACATATTCTCCTTCCTTCAAGTTTTGTAAAACCAAATCTTCATTGTCATTAGGGAAAACTGTAACACGTGGTCCAAGAACTTGTCTCCAAATATATCTTACAATGCCTTTATCGTCTGTGCTAAGTCTGCCAGATAATGTTGTGGAGTCTTGAGGTAACTGCAGTCTAACATGCCTACCAGCATTTGCCGTTGGTGGTTCATCTACTGAGAGATAAAGATATGTTTTATACATGTACGGAATACTTAGAAAATACTCGTCCATTTTGGTGAAAATAGATTTTTGTTTCACCAAGTGAGCTAATACATAAAACAAAATTTCCCAAAGTACCATTGGCACGAGTTAAACTATCAGTTTCTTAGCTCTGGAGATGAAATACAAATCTGATTCAAAATATACAGATTATTCTGTTTTTACATTTTTCTGTACTCTGTAAGATGTGTTTTACTTATTTGTACAACAATTACTTCATTTTGTTATTTATTTATTGGAGTTAACGCCGTATCAACACAATTTAGGTCATTTCACGGCGTCCAGCGCACCTAACCTAGCTTTCCTGGACCATTGTCTATAACCAGTATTCACCTACCCTTCCACAAGGCCGGAAACTTCTCCATATTATCTTATCAATTGAGGAAAATCGACATTATTGTCAACTTTTCATGGAAGGGTATAACCTCCCCGGGTGGGATTCGAACCCGCACCCCCTCGGGCACGAGTATCCAAATCCCGGCGCGCTTCCAACTGCGCTATCGACCCGGGTTACACTTCATTTTGACGATATATTTCAATTTACATATTGCTTATATAAATATATTTTAAGTTCATCATATTATTTATTGAATAACACCGCATTTCAATTTAAAGCATGAAAAATCTTTTGTTCTTGATTTAAAAACAGTAAACAGTATGTGACTGGAATTGCAAGTAAGCAATAATCAGATACTTTGTATTGAGCAATTAAATTGTTCCTTTCACTTTCATTATTCTGCTCATTTGTATGGGTGTTTGTTAATTACATAACATTTCACTGTCAAAAGCACATGTGTTTTATGGACTAATATTATCAGAATCAACTTCATAAATGTGGGGGAAAATTGTGAAAGAAACCTGGAATTACCTGTTTCTTCTGAAAAAGAAATAAAGAAAAAATAAACGATACACGTTATAGAAAATAAAGTTGTAATGCAACAAATGTTAACATACTAAATAATATAAACTTCATAAACTGTAAAATGTAATGAAAATTACCGTTTTTAACTTAAAACCATATATCTTTTTTATAAAATGCATAGTTATAATGACTAAAATTTCTACTATGTTATTTGTAAAGTACTTAATACCGCTCAAAAGAACAATTTTCAATTTAAAATGCAAGAAAATGATAAAAAAATACACATAAGATATGCTTTGTCTAATCAATACAAACATACTAAATTAGATTTACTGTTCAACATACAAAACACATCTTACCTGGGCATGCGTTGCTGAAGATTTTCTTATCCAGTCCCTTCAGTTCATCGAAGTTTTGAATGGCATACAGATTACTAGATATTGGTTTAGATGCAATACCTTCTACTTCTCTGGTGTCTGATAAGCCGATACCAACGACGTAAATACGTATATTCTGATAAAAATATAAAAGTTTCATTTGGCATTAACATATAAATAAGAGTGTGATCACCAGAAGTAATGCCACTGGGACTGTAAAATTGTAAATATCACAGAAAAGAACAAACAAATATATTTAAATCACCCACGATATAATAGTGAAGGTGATAATTTGGACACTATTTCATTTGCAAAGATAAGATTACATCCAGCATATTTAACCATGAAGTTGCTACAAGAAACCTTAACTCACTTACGTATTGATGTAAAATCAACGGCGACAATTTCGATTTGAATGTAGAAGCTGTGTTTATTGAAAAAGTTAAAAATGTAAATGTACAAAATTCTAGCTTGAGAATCTTTCTTCAATAAAACGTAGATTCTTATGTTTTTTCCTAGGCACTAATTTGACTTTAAGAAGAATGGGCATAGACTCAACAGGTCTTTGGAAAGGATGAGCGTAGACTCAACAGGTCAACAAGCTTAGCTAGACTTTTATTGATTAGATACATATCACGCCGTTTCTTTACAGCACACTGTATAATCATAGAATATTTATAATGTAATTTACCTTATTTCTTGCAGCTTCAGCCTCGGGTATAGTTCTTCGTGAGTTAATGTTAGAAACACCGTCAGTAAGCAATATAGCTATATTAGGAGCATCAGCACGGTCACCATTGGCAGGTGTAAACATGATATCAGCCATTGTAACTAGAGCATCAGCAGTATTTGTAGAACCATAGATGTATGGTATTACATCAATAGCATCAAATACTTCCTTTTCCGTTGTATATCTAAATAAGTATGAATTACATGTACAATATTATGAATTACAACATACCATCCATTCGGCAAATTATTCATTAAATGATATATCTTACAGCATTGTCCTTACATGCAATATGCAATATTATCTTTAACTATGAGGTGTTTGTCAGGTACCGTGGCAAATTCATTGCACAACACTGCAAAATTGTTTAATAAAGCTAAACACGGCCGAAATCTGTACAAGGTCAATACCACTTATTGGCCCCGGTCCAATAATTATTTTCTGTGCTATGATTTGACCTTCAGCCTCTGGTCACACGACTTACATTCGGCAAAACAACAGGGCATCTACCAAATCACTTATTTGTTTGTCTTGGTTTGTACCCAAGCCAGACATGATGACAAACTGTACTTACTGGTTAAGGTGGAATTTTATTTCTACTTCAGTGCTGTAAATATTGACACCTACACGCACAGAACCAGAGTCGATATCAGCATTGCGTAAGAAGTCTTTCAAGAAATCACGCATTTTCTGGAAGTTCGTCTCTGTTACACTAGTACTTGCATCCAATATGAAGATTAAATCTGTCTTTGAGAGTCCACATTCTAACAAAAATATTATGTAGTGTCTTAGAAGTCAAGCTTAATTACATATCCATGATTAAAATGCATAAAGTATTAAAGAAAAAGAATTTATTGTTTGGAAATTAAAAAAATCCAATCAAAGATATTTTAAAGGTGTTTGTTTTATATAATTATATATAAATAGACACTTGTCTTTGTATTGAACACATATGAAAGACAGTTACACTAAATTCAAAGTTTCCTTCATTTAAAATCAAATTATCTCATTTTTAAATACATCTTAAAATATATCTTTATTCACATTATTAACAAAGGTGAACATGAAAATATATTTATTATAGAATCTTCAAATTAACGTTTAATCAAAGCAATTAATGTGAAAATAACTATCATTTTCATTTTGTGATCTTTATCAAAATGTTATGAAATTAAGCATTGATCATATTATTACATCTGGCGAAAATATAAGCAGAAAATAGTAAGTTAGAATATATGAATAGATACACAAATATTTCATCAAAATGTTAAAAAAACAAAAGGATTGTTATCCACATCAACATTTAAGTCAATAAATTGTTATAATTAATTAAGAAGAGACAATAGTTAACAACGATAAGTTAAGTCAGTAATTCAAAACGTTTGAGTAGATTGACAAAGGGAAAATACATATAATGAGTTAATATTTAGCAACAGAATCATAGGAAACAATAAATCGACAAACAGGTTACACAATTTGATGTGGGGTATTTATTTTAATGACATTTTACTAGTTATACACCCAGCTTTCGCTCTCCTCATACACACGCTGCTTGCATCTCAAACGCACGCTTGCTTAGCGCAAATATTGGTTACGCTGAAAGCATCCATCACCATTAGGCAAGAATATATACAAATCAACAAAAGAAAAAGTGGTTTACGACATGGAACACCGATTGTTCAACTCAATTAGATATAGAAAAACAAGAAAGATACTGCTAAATAAAGTTCATTGATTATTCGGAACATAGACAAAGCCATTTCAACCTCTGGTGATTGATATTTTCAAACAAATAAGGCTGTGTCTAATGGTTTAAATCGAATGCTATATCAAATTGCATACAGCTTATGCTTTAGAATAAGTTTCAATACAATTAACGCTGTGCCAACATTCACTTTTGGAGCATGTTTGATGTAACCCTTCAATGCGCACATTCAGTAGGTATTAATTAACCATACTTGATAGTGTAATTATTAAAAATTCATGATTTTGTACACATTTTCCAGAAACTTGGAAAAATATGCAAATAAGTAATAACATATATAATGTTGCCTTGCTGAACTATTTGGACCAGGCTGTGATCCTTTGATCATCTTGGAAATAACCCCAACTCCCAACACAAAACAACAGTATTACTGAAATATACAAAAACACAAACATTGAAATATGAGACGATGAACAAACGATGATACAAAACGTTATGAATAATAAACTTGAGTTTTCTGACAGTAATTGTAGAATTCGAATTTAGCCAGTAGACTGTTGACCGATTCCAACGAAATCGCCATCAATCCAGTGATTTAAAGAATGTGACTGGTCCAACATTCCTTTCACTTTTTACAGCTATCATTTTTCATATTCAATAAAAAAATAGTTATTTATTGTAACATTATTCAATTAATTTTAGGATATGCATTTGTATTATAAGTCATTATAATGAACTGCATATTTCAGCATGTTGCAATAAACATTTTGGTCCAGCCACCTGTCTTTCGTTCGGTTAAATTGCATTTAGCAGGACCAATGCCCAGTGCTGGTCAAAGTGTATGAAAGGAACCCAAAATAAAACGAAAACTCAAAATTATTAATATGACTAAAACAATTAATACCTAGCCTTCTGATTATATGTGATAAATAGTATAAACAAATACATATATAAATATATATATTAACTGAAAAACATCTTTGAGTCATAGGATATATATTTGACAAAAATTATCTACTGTTTTCTACGTAAATATATTAGAAAAAAAATGTTAAAATAGTGTGTTATAGAAGAAATTGCATGACTTTCTACAAAGGTAGTACAAGGTGGTCAATTAGAAGACATGTTATTAGACTCTCAACATTAAAACAAATTTGGACAGTGAACAATAAAAACGTAAATAAGTTAAACAACAGGAGTGACAAAAGCAACAAATCTGAGAAAAAAAGTGAAAAAAATGTGTAAAAAGTGGATCTACAATTATACTGGACATTCAAAATTAGGTTTAAACAAATATAGAAAAGAAACCTTCATAACTCTTCAAATGAGTAATAATTTCTGAAGCCCCTCCCCAAACAAAAGTTGTAGACCAAATTGAATAAATGTAAATAAAACTCATATAAATGAATAAAGAATATGAATGCTGTGCAGTAAAACCCAGAACCCAAGCGCTGAAAACAACACACCAAACTACACAAGGAAACGCACAAGGAATTAGTATCTTACATATAATAAAAAATGTTAGTCTTGTACAAAGATACCCATAGAAGCAGACATGTGTTTAATTGGACAGCATACTCACTCGGTGGGGTAGTTGCTAAAAATATAGTTTAAGTAATGATTAAAAGTTGAAATATTTCAAATGAATAAAACATTTAGATACAGCTCTTTAAAATGAGTATTCTACGAACAAGCGTTTCTAATGGATGGATAATCAATGCTAATTAAGATTGGTAATCATATAAAAATATGATTATAACCATTACAATCATATGCTTAACTAAACAATGTAGAAATGAAATTGTATGCCGCACCATAAAGCATAACAAGTTCATGATCAAACTCCACAGAGGTATGAATGCCATGCCTAGAAACCAAACTCATAAATCATCGAATTCAAAGCAAAACGCTTTATCGATAAGTTTAATAGTTAGGTACAGTAAAGTATCGATATTAGGATCACTAAAATCAATAGTCTTATTAGCAGGTGGTCTTGATATAGGGACATTTTTCTTCTCAAATTTAGTAATTGTTACTTAAAAAGTGCTAAAAATCGTATCTTTTGCAATATTCAACATGGCATTTATAGTGGAACTTTAATGTGTTTAACTGACATAGGACCATATTTAAAAGAACTGTACACTTAATTGAATATAATAATTACATTCATGGAATAATTGTATACTTACGAGGAGCAGGTGTTGTTGTTGTTGGTGTTGTTGTAGATGGGGTGGTAGTTGGTGTTGTAGTTTCTAAAAGAAGAGTCAAATGTAAATTATGGCATAATTAAAGAAAAATAATCTCTACCCGACAATTCATAATTGACAATTTAACTTTTTAAACATTGATTAAACTCATTTTAAAGACATTAGCGATACAAATACAAGTTAATCAACACTATGTATTCTGGCTTTATTTCAACAAAATATACACAATTAGCATAATATATATCATTCTATACATACTCTGTTTCTCTTGAAATATAATTATTAAATAACCTCGATCATTTGTTACGGTCAGATTAGTTCTTTCCGCTGCTACAATTAGGGTGTAAGGTCATTAAATGTTACTCTTAATGATATTTAAAGCATTTACAATTTTAAATATGTTAAAGATGCTTCTATCATTAACTATTTCAGTAAATGAGTGCATCGTATTTTACTACTTACCCACGCAGAAAGAAGTAAATATTTTCTTTTCCAAGCCAGCCAATTCATCGAAGTCATTCACAGCAAATGTGTTTTCGTCCGAAGGTTCCGATGCTATGGCAACCAATTCTCTAGTATCAGTCAAACCAATACCAATTGCATATATGTGAATTCCTAGATCACGAGCAGTTTCAGCTTCAGGAATCGTGCGTCTTGCGTTTATATTTGAAACACCATCTGTGATCACCATAGCAACATTTGGTGCATCATCACGGTCACCATTTCTGTAAAGATATCATTATTTCGGTTAACGGATTGTATTGTTCTCAAACCATACTTATAAATAAAGTCTTTACAAAACTTAAGAATGGTATTTTAGATATTCCTTGATGGTAATGAGAATGTCAATCTTTACTACATTTATCACGAATAGCACTTCGGGAAGCGAACACAATAAAGGTTAAGCTTTCTCATTCTGCAATGTAAATGTCACATAAGACAACTACATATACCGGTGATAGTCGGGATTCAGTCTGTTCACTAAGAACTACTTAGTTAAGATGTTTATACGTATGTGTTTTAACAAGTTATAACAACATAGTATTACCACTAGTACACGTAGAAGGGCAAATGTTTTGCTAAAGAAAAAAAGTTTTTTGGTGTGATTTTAACCAATGCAGAGCTGGCTATTTAATAATCGCTGGTCCAAAGTCGTAATCACCGCTCCAAAGAACGACTTAAAATATCTATATCCATTAATAATTTTTTAATAAACCTTAAAGTACGCTAACGTTTACCATTTTTAACCAATAATTCATATAAAAAATAGCATTATTACATTTTAGATGAAGACAAAATAACGGTAATTTATCGTTGAAGACAACTTGACAACAGGCATCTCTGTTTCAACATTACCTGGAGAACACCTGATAGTGACTAGTATTCTGAAATAAATGCAGGTACTATCGCAAATACCAGCTGTAATTGTCACTACCTTTGTTAGTGCAAATGTACGTATTTTGATAATAATATATTATATTTTTATGATATTTGTAGGAAACGTTGCAAATAGATTCAGGTACCCATACATTAATGTTGTTCTTTTATTGTGTGATACAGTAAAGTTCCGCCATTGAGGCCATATTTTAAAATAATGCTGTTTTTTGACAATTATTAAGACCCTTATGCATAATTTGTGAAAGAAGGGTCTCTATTATAACACCGTTTTGCTATGAAGACCATCGATTTTTATTGTCTAAATAGCGGAACTTTACTGCAGTAACTATTTTACAGCCCCAGGGACATTTCATCTGGATCAACCCTAGTACATACCTGAAACTGAACATAGTATTATACATAGTTTCCAGTCCATCAGCAGTATTAGTACTTCCATATATATATGGTATCCTATCAACAGCCGCTAGAACATCAGCTTTCTTACTATATTGATTAAGATGGAATTGTATTTCTACCTCTGTACTGTAAATTAATGCTCCGATTCTTACACTTCCTATTATTGGGAGAAAATAGAATTAGTATGGTCATATATAGTGCTAGGGGCATATCTATAAAAAAGGGCAATCTATCACTTGACTTCTGCTTCTACAAAATGACGACTCTAGAAACAAATATCAATGATTACACAACTTGAGTTACTTTAATTAAGATGCCTTTTTATCTGACCGAACAATTTATAAATAAAATACTATGAAAAGGTGTAACTAAATTCCTATGTAAAACACGTGGGTTATAACAAGAGATGAATGTGCATTTAAAAAAAATGTTCCTGGTTACACATAAACAATACAAAAGAAGCAATATTAAGCTTGATTCTGATTCCAATAACTAGTTGTAGAAACGAGTTTGTGTGCGCACTTTTATCAACTAAGCCTATTGTACTAAGTCAGAGGAAGAAATAGTTATGTGCGCTGCCCCTGGTGAGTGTTATATTAATGCAAATAACATGCATGTTTTGTAAAATATTATATCAAAAGTACAACAAACGTATGTGGAGAACAATTTCCGATTTCCGAACAAACATAAGATTTGTTTTAAATTCGGACAGAAAATAAGATCGTAGGGCCCTCAGTCCTATTCATTTTGAACAATCCTCGTACAATACATATTCGTACATTTTCATTTGCAATTTAAACAAAACATGGTTCATGTGTCATTGTTATAGCTTACCTGAATCAATATCAGCATACTCTATGATATTTTTCATGAAGTTCAATTGTTTAATAAAGTTATCTTTTGTTACACTTGTTGAGGCATCCACAACAAAAATAAGATCCGTCTTTTCTAGACCACATGATGGCCCAACTGTAGTAGGAGCTATGAAATAACAAAATAACCGTTAAAACGAAGTAAGTAACTTTTTAAAAAGTTTTTTATTAATATAGTAGTTTCTAGATCTTTGCTACCAAATTCACCCTAAAAATAGTAATTATCATTTATCAGTATTTGGCACAAAACTACATTGCCAAGAAGATCAACTCCTCTATTAGGCTAGTAATACGTTGATTTAACATGTATTCAAAATGATGAAAATACATTTAGAGCAAAAATAAACACAGCTTTCCTAAACAAGAACATACGACTCGTTACTGACTTATTAAGTTGCAGAATCGGCTCGGCGACAAAATCGTGCTTCAAACGTTCAATTACTGTCATAATATCGATTGTCAAAAGTGTTTTCTCTTGTCGTTCGAAGTATTTTATGATTATTTACTCAAGATTTTACCTGCCACGACATAGATTGCAGTTCTGGAGGTGCCTTGTTGACCAGACTCATCAGTAACTGTCAACTCAAACTCGTAGTTTCCAGGTTTCAATCCACTAACTCCAAGGTTAGCATCGAATGGAGTGTCCAACGAAACTGATTGATCTCCTTGCACTAATCTCCATTGGTATGTTACAATTCTGACATCATCGTAACTACTGTCACCATATAAAGTCACACCAACTGCTGGTAGTTGAATTGTCAGATCTGCACTGGTAATAGCGACCGGTGGTGCATCTAAAACCCATTTAGAAATTTATTTAAAATGCAATTTCACATACAGCCAAGTCTACAATGAAGCTTTTGCTCTAACAGGGAAACATTCACATTTCCTTTGCATGATCTACTGTTTAGACATCCTAGGTATACATATAAGCTGATCAGCAATATACGAACTTTCTATGGACTAATAGAGACACTGGAATAGTATGGACTTTTGCAAGTCCAATTTTCCAACTATTTACACAACATAAGAGAACTGGTCTTTATCACGAATATTGCAATCCCAACATTCAACGATAATAAACACACATAGGTCTAAATTGAATATTGCAAACCACATAGACATTCCTTGAAAGGGTAACAAACCATTTGCACAGGATTATTATTAGTACTGAACATGACATAACCCTGACGTAGACACACATGATAAGGGTAAGGAAATGGTAAACAGGAACTGTTCATTCAGGAATGAACACCACGTCACGCAGGCCAAACACGACTTGTCTATCGCTATTTGAACAGTAACTAGTATGACGCCCTCTGCTTGAAGAAATTTGCATAAGAACATACCAATATTTAGTTAAGAATTAAAAGTTACGACATTCATGCGCGTTTAAGATATTTACAACACAAATGGATTCATATTGACATTTATGTCAGTTAAAATACATAAATTGCCAACCTGGTTTAAATCAATTCTCTTACAGCATCAAACAATAGCCAACATTTTTGAAGTTTGCAAAAGCAATGCTAACTAAATATTAACAGTCGCTAAACATGTGTCCTGATAGCTTGCTAGAACAGACATGCCTTGGGTTTTAACGCACACACATACATTCGTAGTCACAATGCAAAAACACAATCGCAAAAGAGTGTACGCTGTTGGTTTGATTTGAAACAGATTGACTTTATGCTGAAGTAATACATAAAGGAACCAAAATAGTAAAACTTCAATTTAAAATAATAAATGTTACATTTACAGTAAATGAAATAGCATACAATGTACACTTATACATTACACAAGAAAATACAGCTTGACCATTGTTGATATCAAATCGAGGCTTGCTTAACTTAGCTGACATTGTACAGAGGTGAGGAGCTAGAAATAGCAGCCAGCAAGAGCCCATTACAACTACAATGTTTTCCGAACATTAAAACAACCAATGCCATCGATTGCATATAAATATAATAATATAAAATGTATACAACTTTTTTAAGGGGTTAAGTTCCAAAAGTGTCAATGATTTAATTTCTAAAAAGATATTTAAACATAAGTTTCGCTGCCTTATCTCTTGGAAAAATGTCTTGGCATACATTATTGGCAATAAGGACAAAGAATTAAACCATTGTGCAGCTTTAGACACAAGATTTGATAAATTGATTTGAATAATAAAAACACGGCTCTTTTTATATAAAACAGGGGAAATATAGTTTGCAATCGATAACAAATTTGAATGTTTTAATGTGCAAAATACACGAAGTGTCCCAGCCAGAGGTATTTGCAAAAGGAAATATATAGACGGCTATAAGAGTATTTGCTTATATACCTTAGAGAGTGTAGCTATATATGCTAAAATATTTAAGCTACCTGATAAAACTGTCACTTCAACAAAGTCAGTATCTTTCTGTTTAGCATCATCTATAACAAGCAGGCTAAACCTGTAGGAGCCAGGCTTCAGTTTGGACAATTCGAGGATAGGACTTCTGTCCCCTGATAACTTCACTCCCTTTTTATCCCCCTTTCGCAATCTCCATCGGTACCGTACAATACCATTGTCATCTGAACTGGCACTGCCATTTAGTGTGACAGAATCGGTTGGCAAACTTACAGTGACATCATCGCCTGCTCGTGCTACTGGAGGTTCATCAACGGCAGCTGTAGCAAGGGTTAAGCATTAGTTTTGCGGAACCTAATATGTGTCTTTGAAGTGTAATGCAATAGTGCAACCCAATAAAACGGACAGTTATGAGAGTAGTCCAAAAGAAAAAGAAAATAACTAGTGTGCGTAAAGTGCACATACAAATAATATTTGTCTTGATATTTTCATTTTTAGTTTAACATATTTTTCAAGCAGATCAAAAATATATTGCCAGTACATATATTGGCTTTCTTAATAGGATATGAGCTATTGCAGTTCAACTGTTTTAGACACATTTCAGGTTAATACAAAGCAGACATGAAAAATGAAATACAAAATGAAATTAATTAGACAATAAATTTTGTAAACTCAAAATAGATGGATTATATATGTCTTCTAGGATGGCTTAATTTGCTTCCAACATTTGTGGATAAATAGGCAATATACCGTCATATCATATACATTTACAGTATTTACCGGTATTTCAATATGTTTTCTGTCTGATTCAATGACAATTGAATTTATTTGTACATAGTGTAGTTCATATATATAGTGTTCATGGCGCCAAAAGCCGAGAGTGTCAGAGAAGATATTTAGCTAATAGCATTATACATAACAGAGAAAATGAAGTAGAAACCAAATGATTTAATTACTTCTGAACTATATTCACTGTAACCCGCAACGAATGAACCATAGGAAATCAAAGTTTGAGTAGGCGTAATTGAATAAAGGAAAGTTGTTCTAAAATGAAATTATTGTAAAATGCATCAAATATTATCTTGCATTAATATAAGAATTAAAAAGTAGAAGCATTCTGTGCCATTTGGTATAAAGAATATTGGTGTCAAACTATACCTGCCAGATGAAAAACAACTAAGAATATTGTGAATTTTCATAGTAGAATTTTACTAAAACTGCGACATAGTATCTACTCAAATGGAATTGAAACTATAAATATGTAATTAGGGAATTCGTGAATAAACTATATATTTGAAGTATCAAAATAAATCTTAGACCAAGAAGGTGGTCACATTGGAGAAAAGGCACTATAATTTCTATGTAAAGAGGGAAAAAAAGAAAATAAAAAGAAACAAGTCGAATACAAATAAACAGAGAAAGAATACATAGGAACAGAAATATGATAGTGGTTAAAGTTGTTAAGAACAAGAAAGGACAATATCAGAAAGTACCAAATATATAAGATTGAAAAGCAAACATTTATATATAATTGTGTGTTATGATACAATATTGCATAAGTATAACAACAGCAAATAGTAATACACTAATAAATAAACGCATTGGTCTCTTAGACTTTAATCAATTGTATACTATAACTATTGTATGGCATGAAAATCAAAGTAACTTTTACGTCATTAAATCAGTTGATTTTTATGAATAAATACCGAGTAATACGAATTAGCCGAAGACTAAACCAGTTATAGAAAAAAGCTCATTTAAAATGTAACACGAAAACGAACAGCAAATAGTTTTAAGAATACTGAGTAAATTCAAATTATGTGTCAGAACATTTGATGAATTTATTACGGACATTGTTGCAGAAAATTATAATAATCTAAACAGATTGCAGCCTCTAAATGGATAATTAAAATTTAGTGAGATATAAACCTTATTTCACCACACATAACATTATAAATGAAAGACTGTGCAAAGACATAATAAACCTCCCCCAAGATTGAAACGAGAAGTAGTAATATACAGTGTGTAAAAACATAGAATAATATGTAATGAAAGATCAAAGATATACATAAAGAGGTATAAAGTAGTGTGAAAGAAATAAGCACAGTATAATATGGAATCACGATAATAAAATTCTGAAAACTAATTCTGAAAATAAACTTTATATATGATGTCAGAGAAAAACACAATCTAATATGATTCTGTTTTTAGCAAGTCAGAAACAACAGAAATTGGTCGATAATTGGTAATTTACTGAACCCTTAAAATGAAAATGTTTTAAAGTATGCTGAAAGGAGTAAAAATTAGATATAAACCTTCGACAACTATATCCACTGAGTCGGTGTCTGTTAAACCTTGATCATCAGTTACTTTGAGTTCCATTGTGTATCTTCCTCCTCTCAAGCCAGACATATCTAGGACTGGACTATTAACATTGCCAAAGTTAACTGTTGAACTGTCACCTCTAACCATGGTCCATAAGTATTCTACAATTCTAACATCATCTGAAGATCTTCTTCCATCGAGGGTAACAGAATTCTGTGGCATTTGAATGTTGATGTCCGCACCAGCGTTAGCAGAAGGTGGTCTGTTAGCAGCTATAAATATTAGCATGTAAACATAGTGTCATACGATAAGCATTGTAAAACGACAAGAAACAAACATACATTAAAGATGACAAACAATGATTCGCATTCAATAAAATTGCCATTCAGTAAAGCCACAATTGCTTTACAATCGTAATGCAAGTTGGTCAAAAATGCATGACCAACATACATGAATATCATTTAATATTTCCAATACATTTAATGCCCAAGATGCTTTATGTACTAACATTTTCCGAACGTCCTTCGAATTACAAACACTCTATGATATACTACCACTTTTAACTATCAAAAGAAAACAACCCACCTGGGCGTCAAATGATACTAATATGAAGGTTAAAAGCTGTCTCTATAACTGTTTGCTAAATATTGTGCATTTTTACATATTTTTACACGATTCTAAATAAACAATCATGTTTAATCATGTGTCATATAATTTAGGTATTAATTTCTCAAAAATAAACTTCAATAACGACGAAGTCTATACAAATCAACTCATAACAAGCAGAAATTTACTCATGTGACATTTTTTAAAACACGTTCGTACTGGAGAATGCCATGTAGATGTCTAAAACATGTCGACCTCATCAATTGTAGAGTTATTGCATGAATCTAGGAAGAGTTTTTTACATGCAATGAAACTATTTTAATGTTATGAAATATTCTCAATGTGATATTACATTTCGAAATCTCTATTTCAAATCACGAAAAAAAAGATTTGTATGCACATGTTAACACATAGATACAATTTCGAACCTTTATAGTATTCATTGATATCGCTGCTTGAAGCGGTATTACGTACAAACGTAACAACATTTGTACATATAATGTATTAGACTTTATAAATGTCTTTTTGTTTGTTCCAGAAGTGACCCCAAATAAACGGCAATCATACTGTAGATTAAAGACATACTTAAGAAAACGCCATAACCAATTCAAAACATACTAAGGTTAAGCTATCAACAAAAGGTCACAAAGGATATATTTTCCTGAAATATTGTTCAATAGTATACCCTTATATTTAATTTGTAAAGACCTAATGTGACCATTTGATGACAAACAAGATGACGGACAAAATGCAACGACATTTGGTTTGAGTTGAGACAAATTCAAATATTCCCATCATAATAAGCATAGGTGCAAATACAACAAAACAGTGTCGGGATGAAATTCAACAGGTACAATAACATATGTAAATACAGTGCAGGTAGCATAAGCGCAGTGCTTAAATACGGTATAGGCTACGTTCATAGAGATAATATTTATATAAGTGCACTAAAGTACCATACATAACATATATGGTTTGAAATACAGGGATGACTCATTTAAAATCATTTCTATTTTAATAATTATCAGAAGCATGCGTTTCACCTTCAACATTAATAATGACTTCATCTTGATCACTTTGTCCAAGTCTATCATAAACAGTGAGTCTGATAACATGTTGGCCTTCTTCAAGTCCAGATAGTAAAGTGGTGCCCAGTTCAGCATCTTGCAGAACTGCATTACTGCCACTTGGTTGTGACACTACCTCCCACAGATACCTTACAATTCCTTCATTATCTGTGGACAGTATTCCGTTGAGTGTGACAGAGTTTGCTGGTAATTGAATAGTAACATCATCGCCAGCGGCAGCAACAGGGGGCGGATCTTGCGCTAAATAGTATTAGAAGTATACAAACAGACATTAACAATCAACAAAGCCATAACAATTTCTTCTTGTTTATCATAAATGCAATACCTTTAAAGCAAGCTCTTTCTGAACAAATATTAAATGCATAGATAACAGCTCTGCTTACAATGTAAGCTATTATAATGATACAAACATATTGACATATTGAAGCATTTTACCCTTCACCACGAGTAGAATATATATAATTGTTTACAAAAACAGTAGCTTGAAGAACTTTAGTTTGTTCAAAAGCATCAAACACAATGTGAGACTTGGCAGTCTTAAATGTCAAACATACTGATTTGGTTTATTACCGATATTAGAAAACTCATAAAAAACAAGAAAATTAGTGTATTGGACCTAAATGTGATGTAAAATTCAATTTAACGTTGGATCAAAACAGTTATCAAATTATAACTGTTTTGACCCAACATCATATAAGCTAGATACGTATCAGATCAGTGTGATTTGCTTCAGTTGTTTTCGCTTTATACTAATACTTCGTTTTATGCTGTGCATACAGACAGCGACAAAAAATCAGCGTGTTTGACATTGAGCAATAGGAACGCAGTACTATGATTCCGTATATAAGAATACAGGCATTGTACCTTTAACAATAGGCTACACAATATAGATAACAAGTGCAGGCAAGCGGAACAAGAAACAAACAAGAAATATTTTAAACTAGGATTCCTGGTTTGAGACTAATCGTGTGACATGTTTCCACTTGGTAACCTGCTAACTGATAGTATGCATGGTGTCTGCCATGATATTTTCTGGTTAGGTTCAAAGCATGCAGAGTTTGAACTAAATGTGAAAATAATGACCTTTCACAGTTATAACAACTTCGTCTTCATCTTCTTGTCCAAGTTCATCCGCTACTGTCAATCTGAGAGTGTATTGTCCAGGTTCAAGACTAAATATTGTTGCCTCCATCTGATCGTCTCCATCAATAACAAAGGCATCTTTATTTCCATCAACAAGTGTCCATTTGTAGCTAACCACCGCTTTATCGTCCGTCGATAATCCACCATTAAGTGTTACTTTACTATCAGGGGCTTGAATCTCGACATCGTTACCAGCATTGGCCGTGGGTGGATCATCTTGGTCTATGAAAGTCACAGGCATTCTTCAACACATCGTTAAGAACAAACATGGCAAGGTGGATCTCAAAAGTCATGCACTATTTAACAAGTTTATATCTAATTTAAAATGTGAATCGAAACAAGTATGAAGTGATAAAGTTATCAATTTTAAAGAAGAGAAAGTAGCTAACAAGGAAACTCGGTAGGAAAAGTGCAATACAAACTAGGAGAGACAAGATAATACAAAACACACAGTAGCATTATGGTATGTTAAAAAACTAGCCCAAACTTTTGACTTAGTCTAGAGTAACGTTGGAAAATGCAAGTGAAGGAGCAGAGAATCTTAAGTTAAAGGTTGGAGATAATTAAGAACCAGTTGAATTTTCTAATAGCAAATAAGAGTATAAAAATGTAAAGGTCAATATCGATACATCTGAAAAGTGCTGAAAAGGCTAAATAAATTTTCAGGAGTCGGGGCTTGAGTGGATTATATTATAGGAATTAGAATACATTAAGAAGTAAATTTTTGAATGAGAGAGAATAATATCGATGTAAAAGATGTGATACAAGTACAAGATAAATATAGATAAGTTACAGAGTAGTGCCTTAAGAATGTGTTCCAGAACCAGATATATAAACAGTGTTAGTTATGTCCTTAATAACAAAGACATATAAGCGCAAATAACATATAACCTTTTAACATACCTACGACGGTTATTCTAACCGTATCTTCATCAGACAGACCATCTTGATCAAACACAGTTAAGGAAAATTCGTACTGTCCAGCCTGAAGTCTGTTTAACCGCAATGTTGAACTTTCTTCGTTACCGATGCCGATGTTTCTTGGCCCAGATACCTGTCTCCATTGGTAAGCTATGACTCTTTTGTCATCAGTAGAACGTCTTCCGTCAAGAGTAACTGAGTCCATAGGTAATTGCAATACAACGTCTTGTCCAGCATTTGCCACAGGTGCTTCGTTTCTCGGGGCTGTAAGATGATGAAGGAAAAACCAAATATTTTCTTGCAACAAATGTATACAATACACGTCAGTTTTAGATGAACATTTTATTACAAATATATACACTTGCGTATTGTATCTAAATATAAGCAATGAAATGTATAAGTCAAGTGTTGGAAATGAGTAAGTTAGTTATTAATTTTCATATTGAATATAAAAGGAAAAAAATGCAATATAAACGGCGATAGAAAGTTGATAGTTAGTTACACTAAAATATCAATGATAATACATATATTATGTACAGATATTTGGTTTGAATTCCAAACGTTCGAAAACACTCAGCTTATATTTATATAATAATAGATAGTTACGACAAATAAAGTGTTTACGACGTTCCAATCCTAACCGATAATTGTTACTTTTAAACCGAGTGTATGCTATACCCGAGTAAATTATATCCAAACTGATTTTTAATAAATATATGTGGATGAAAAACGGACCAGGAAAATAGTATGTTGTGGCCGAGCAATTGTTAAAACCGAGTACGTGATAACCAAGTTTTACTGCAATGGTAAATGTAGTATGCCACAAACAAGTAAATGTTAAGTGGATGCATACTGTTGTGTTCTGGTACATTGTAGAAATAAGTGCATCGTGTTAGCACAATCATACTTAACATACCTTCGACAACTATCCTAACCGTGTCTTCATCAAACAAACCCTCTTGATCAAACACAGTTAAGGAAAACTCGTATTGCCCAGCCTGAAGCCTGTTTAACAAAAGTGTGGCACTTTCCTCATTGCCGATATCGATGTTTCTTGGTCCTGATACCTGTCTCCATTGGTAAGCTATGACTCTTGTGTCATCAGTAGAACGTCTACCGTCAAGAGTAACTGAGTCATCAGGTAATTGCAATACTACGTCTTCACCAGCATTTGACACAGGAGGTTGATTTGGTGAGGCTATAAAAAGAATTAATAAATACAAGTTGTAACACTTGTATACAGTTTTGTCATTTTCATCATGTAGAGTAAATTTCAACATCTTCGCTGATACAGTAGCTTAACCAATCTTCAAGTACGAACAGCGACGTTACGTATTCGCATTTGTACATATTTTAGAACTAATTTAATCATAGTGAAGTTGAAACGTGGATACCATATCATAAAATCCTGATACTTGATATTAATCTACAGCATCATTAGACACTATTTTAACCGTATCGATAATGCACTGCTTATCATGTTCAATAATACGCATGGGTACAAAATAGGTCCATTTCCTACACATGTATTAAAAAAACATTTCTTATGAAGTCTTCGCACCAATGTGTCTGATATACCATCCGCAAAATATTTGAGAAATACCATACATTTGTCTATTTTTTATTTTTAAATAAAACACGAGTTTTAAAGTACCAAAAATAAATATCGAGCACATCAAAACAGGTGTCTATAATTTGTTCTACGACAAACTATAGAAAATTGTATGGTAATTTGATTCTAACATTGAAAAATGAATAACTTTCCCATTAAGTTCTATAAACGATGGAATAAAGTAAAACAGCCATGTAAGTTTTACATTTTTAAATATAGATGCCCGTCATGTTAAATATAGAATAAAAAAAACCGTTTCTATGTTAGAATGAATAACTTACTTTCAACTGGGTAATTCATAACAGTAGTGTAAGTTATACAATTTAAAAAATAGATGCCGCCACGTTAAATAAAGAGTAAAAAAGAAGGAAAGGTATAACTTACGATCAACGGTGATAACTACAGTGTCGTTATCACTCAAACCTTCTTCATCATAAACAGTCAATGTAAACTCGTATTGTCCAGCCACTGATACTTCAGTTTCAAGCGTGCCTCTGCTAGTATCACCAAGCATTATATCACTAATCCTAGGGCCGCCAGTCTGAGCCCAGCTATATCTAACAACTTGTTTGTCATCGGAGGACCTGCGTCCGTCCAAAAAGACGAAGGCAAATGGCAGTTGGAACCTAGAGTCTTCACCAGCGTCGGCAACGGGAGGCTCGTTGGAAGCTACAACATCAAGAAAACTATTTTGGCATTTGCAGAACTATTTCCCTACTTCAGGATATGCTCTCGGCACAATATAACCGTTTTGTGATGATGCACCGTCAGGATATGCTATAAAAATGTATTTAATTACTAGGTGTATTACTTCGACGAGACAGTTATGCTTTACTATATGGTTGTTAGTTAGAAATCCCTCGGTGTTCAGAACAAATATATTGATAGAAAATCAACAGCAATGTGACCTAAATTAATTCGGATATTTTAACAAAATAATATGAATTCATAAAATCGATTAAATAAGCTTTTTCATAAGTTATTTTCCCTTAATGGCATCTAAGGGTTTTTTTACAATCACAAAGTCGTGCCTCTATCATGAAATAAGTGATAAAAAGATAATAGACAATACAATAAGTTAATCATGGTTTTGTCAGGTAACTTTAGCGCGTATATATACCAGATCCATATCGTTAAAAAATACATAATACTAAATGTATATTCACATAAAATGAATTCAAAATTTCAAATACTCTGATTTGGATAGCTAAAAGCATTGTTTCAAGCCTCTTCACATTGATATCCAACCTAATTATCAACTTTACAAGCAGAAGGCTGAATTGTATTGGTTAACGCACTGGGCACGTAGGTAAGGAATGATTATCAAATACAATTGAGGACGAGTATTGAGACATATGCTAACATAATTTTTTATTGTAAATGCGCCGAATATTTTCTTTGACAACGATATGAAATAAGATTCTTTCATGGATTAAACTTATTATATAAAATCATACCACATTCAGATCCACCAAAGATTGTTTCAACTAATCCAGTGAGTTCATCGAATTCCTTGACGTTGAACACATTTTCTGACTTTGGTTGTGATGCCATACCTTCCAATTCTCGTGTGTCGGTCAAACCAATACCTATAATCATAAGTCGTTAATTAGAATGAGGAATGTAGGTAGGTTCATATATTTACTGGATACTTCATATAATGGCTCCAGGTTGCGCTTTGAAAAAATGTGAGTTAATTATTTGTAATTAAATCAAATCCGCGGTCGTAGTGTAGTGACTTGCACACACTTGGTGCATTGACTTCGAATCAAACGACCTGGGTTTGATTAATTTAGAGCAGCAAAAAATCATACTTATCTATGAAACTGTAATTTAATAAAATGCCAAGATAGGAAGTTGGTAGATCGTTTATGAAGGATCCCATATACGTATAAACGTAAACGCAACAGAGAATGGTTCAGACCTAGCAAATTAGGCGATTATGCTTATAAACAGCATATACTATACATGATAATCTGTACTTGTATGCAAACATGTCGAGTCTTGTGTTTCAAGATTTGTAGAAATAACTGGAGTTTTTTTCGTTCATTGATAAGAAAAACACTACATTGTAAATAAAGATTGATTACCCTGCGAAACCGAAACCTCGTTTTAATCTATATGTGTTCATTATATACATCTATATCCAGTCTAAGTATGAATGATCTATAGAGGTATATACGTAATTCAGTCAAGTTAAAAGGCTTACAAAAAATATCCTTACCTACGGCAATAATCTTAATGCCTCTCGCCTGAGCACTTTCTGCTTCGGGAATAGTTCGCCTAGAATTTATATTCGACACACCGTCAGTAATCATGAAAGCAATGTTCTCAGCATCTGGACGATCGCCATTGGCTGATGTAAACATTTTTTGTGCCATTGTTTGTAAGGCATCAGCGGAGTTAGTACTTCCATAGATGTATGGTATATTGTCAATAGCAGCTTTGATCTCAGCAGTTGTCCTGAACTCATTTAGATGAAACTGTATTTCAACTTCAGTGCTGTATATAAGAGCACCAATCCGTACGCTACCACTGTCAATATCAGCTTTCTCTACAATGTCTTTGGCAAATGTTAGCATTTTTACAAAATTCTGCGATGTTACACTAGTTGAGGCATCAAGGATAATGATTACGTCGACCTTAGATAAACCACACTTGTCCACCACCACTGAAAAATGATAAAACTAATGCAATGGGATTTATTAGCATGTTTAAACAAGTAAAAAAACTTCTAAATACAAAAACTGATGCTAATTAAATGAACTTTTCCAGACAAAGTTGATCATACATAAACATTGATTCTTTATATATTTTGATCAGTGAATTGCTATATTGATATCGAGGTCATAATTTAAAAATACACGTGTTGAATTTTCATATAACTAAAATGTACACTGTGCGAAATACAAATGTAAATATTACTAAATCATAAAACGCTTATTTTAGTTCATTTTTATACAAAGAATCATTAAAACAAACCAATTTGTGATTAGTTTTCTATAGAGAAAAATAATATTGAACACATAGAATTAAAATTAGAAAAACTAAAATAAACATGTATGAATACATTATAAAATTGACGCAAACAAGTTTAAAAAACTAAAGGACTATAGAACGGAAAGACAAACACATTATATGAAAACCATGCAAAAATTAATAAATATTGAGTTATGTGTAAACCATGCATTGTAAATAAACTAACAAATGAATAAATTATATACTGTGTAAAAGTAGAGCACTAAAAGGAAACGTAAAGTATCGCACATAATTATCATATTGGTTAACTGAATGTATCATTCAGGAAAAACAGAGCAACAAATGTAACAGTATTTGAGAACAAACTGAAGCTATTTCTAAGTAACTACCTCAGATTGGAAAGAATTTTACTGTTAATAGATTAACAAAAGAGTTCGGATATTCATTAAAAAATATGAGAAAAATTCTAACAGGAATTACTAGGAACAAAAAATTAACAGAACCAGGCAAAACTATGTCACAACCATTTTTTTACCTGGGCAAGCCGAGAAAAATAAACTTTCGGACAGGTCAACTAATTCTTCAAATCTCCTGAGAGAAAAACTATTCTCCGAAGCAGGGCTTGATGCTACAGTCTCAACTTCTCTTGTGTCAGTGAGCCCAATACCAATTGTGAATATGTGAATTCCAAGGGCTTTCGTTCGAATAGCTTCAGGGATAGTCATTTCAGTATTTACATTAGACAGACCATCAGTAATCAATACTATCACAGAATCGCCGCCAGACCGTGCACCTGTTTTATCTCTAAATAATTCCCGACTTAATTTTAGACCATCAGCAATGTTACTTTTCCCTTTTAAGTATGGCAGTTCATCAAGAGCGTCAAATATTTCTGATTTGGTGCGGAATAAGTTGAAATCAAATTGTACTTCTGCTTGAGTGCCAAACAAAACGGCGCCGACCCGGAGATTGCCCGATTCAAAATCGGCACCTTCAATCAAATCTTTACAAAACTGAAGCATTCGAACGAAGTTATTTTCAGTGACACTGGTTGAAACGTCCAACAGAAACACAAGATCAGTTGGTGAGCTGCCACAGAGATTCAAGGAAGGACCTGTGGAAGTAGTGGATTTGTTTTGTACGACTTCATGTAACGATATGCTGTATAACAATAGTAAAGTGGCAACATTAAATTTCATATACTGTCACTTAAGCTAAATGGCATAAATCAAACATCTAACTATATAAATACCAGAGAATTAAAATTATTTGTGGTCGATATCTTAAAATATGTTTTACACCAGCACCAGAAAATTTTTGGATTTTTAAAAACAATCACCTAAGAGGTCATGCAAACTACTGGTTAACCGATGTTGAATAATTATGACTCGAATTGTAATAAATATATATAAAATTGGCTATCAATAGTACGCTTAAAAGCTATAAGGCATGATCTGACATGCAAACAGGTAAAATGCAAAATGAGACATGTCTCATGACATGTGTCATATTTAAATTATCAGATTACTTATTTCCGCCACAACGAATATCTATCACCAATATAAACAATACAAGTTACAACGAAAGAACCATTTGTCTTCTCAAATTATATAGGCGTTATGAACTGTATTGCATACGGTCTGCTCTTTTAACGTATGGTATAACTTGACTTTGTAAAATATTGTTTTAACCAAAGGCAATATTCATGCATACCAATATAGTATAACACGCAAGTGGTAAACAAACAATGAGCATTTTTAAAATAATCAATACCAGTAAACGATAAGTTTATATATTTGTCAAAACAAACAACAAAGCACAAATCAAAAGAGCTTAGCTTCAAATACCTAAAGCGAACAAACAAATCATGCAGTTAAAGCAACTTACCAACTGGTTTCTCCTTCTTGACTATAAACATGCGAGACTTTAAATAGTATTGATGTTAAACTTACCAGAGCAAGTGTATTACAACTTTTAGGATACGGAAGTATCATTAAACACATGGAGCGAACACTTTAATAAGAAATTGACAATGAAACGTTTTTGCAACCGCATACTTTTTAACTCTAATAAGTATGTACAAACTGGCATTTGTTCCAATACTTAACATAATAATCTTCCCACATCAATTGATACCGGAACAAAGCAAATATAAAATTCCATTCTTAACAACAATTTACCATCACAATAACTTTGCCAAGTGCACACAAAGACACAAAGCTAACAAGAACATCATAATTCTGAAACAGTGCATATCCTGTGTGTGATTTTTAAAAAACATACGAAAAGCTCGTGTGTACAAAACGGTAAGAAAACTTGTAAATAACATGTATGTAAGCGGTGCAACAGTATTTTAAAACAGTGCATTAGTCATACCTGGACAGATAGCTGAAAATATTTTCTGGTCTAATCCCTTCAATTCATCAAACTCGTTGACATTAAAACTATTTTCTGTTGCTGGTGGTGAAGCAATTCCATCTAATTCCCTTGTATCTTGAAGACCAATACCGACAGCGTATATTTTGATTTGTTTATTGCGAGCATTCTGATTTAAAATAAAAATAGATACATTCAAAACAATGTCATTTTGTGTACCAGAAATTCATTTGGCTATTTTCGTGAGAATAAGTTAAAAATGACTTTGGTTCTTAAATTGTATGTATCATATAATCGTAAAAATGTATACTCGCAAATGTTGACAACACGCAATAATAAATAAACAGCAAAGTGTAAGCCCTTCTTATATAAGAAACAATTTATTTGAAGGAAATAGTAGAATGTTAAATATAGTACGAACCTCGGCTTCTGGAATAGTTCTTCTTGAATTGACATTGGATACACCGTCTGTAACTACAATACACGTATTTGGTACATCTGGTCTGTCACCATTAGCTTGAGTAAACATTATACTATGCATGGTCTGTAAGGCATCAGCCGTGTTTGTACTACCATAAATATATGGTATGTTATCAATTGCAGCAAATACTTCTGCTTTAGACCTATACTGATTTAGATGAAACTGTATTTCAACTTCAGTACTGTATATGACCACACCAACTCTTACAGCCCCTAAAAACACATAGACAGTTCAATATTTCTGAAAGTAATTAATTCAATTATAGCAATAAACTAAACCAGTATATCAGTCTGAATAATATGTATATCTAAACATTACAATTCTTGCTTACAATTAGGCGATACATATCCTTAAACTTTTGATGTTTGGTTGGTATGTAAAATTGACGCCAATCTGTTAAGTATGTGCAAAGAGATCACATAACGCTTTAGTTATTTGACCAGAGACCTTTCATAGTTTAAAGTATTTAGTGTTTAAAATAAGTATTCTTATAATTATAATATTAGCACCGATCGACCAATTAATGCTTTAGTGAAGGTTTATGCTGTTGTATATTATGTTTGTACGGTTTTAATAAGTTCTTCGTCAGTTTGTTAAGCGATTCGAATTCACAGAATAAATATATAACGATAAATACGAATAGATTATTCACTTGTTTGATTAAGATAGTTCAAGCATTTTTAGTTGAATGCTTGTGATAACATTGTTTTACAAAAGAGACAATGAATTTGTTATTAAAATATCAAATGGTAAAATACAGTTCATTAAACAATACTTTTTAAATAAAAAAACGACAAACCTGAGTCAATATCAGCATTGTTAAGAATATCTTTAGTAAATTGTAACATCTTATCGTAATTTGCAGAAGTGACACTAGTTGAGGCATCCAGAATAATGACGAGGTCAGAGTTTCCAAGACTGCATTCGCTCTTTGGTGCAACTACAAAAAATGATAAGAAAGTAAGACATTTGTTCACAAATGGTAACATTTTTTAGAAATATTATTGGTATTAATATTATTGTTTGTTTTTGTAAAATATTGGATTATGTAACAAAATAAATATGTAAATAAATAAAAACGCTACAAATCAAGCAAATTATCGTAAATATAGGTTTTCAAATGAAAAACTTCTGCAAGCTGGCAAAACGGTATTAGTAAACTGGTAAATGGCGGGAATGATTTTATTCACACATGGTAATGGAATCTAAAACGGCAAACATAAACAAATTAATTCCGGTGAAACAAAGTTGATCAAGTTAGACTAATGCAGGGTGATGGAGCAAACTAAATGAACAGGCTTAACCCACAAAATGTCAAAGTCAAATTTGTGTAAAAGGGAAATTAAAGTCACTCGAATCAGGTAATAATTAAAAATGTCAACTTGCAAATCTTTTTCTAAAACTAATATGTTATCGAAAGCAATTAAATAATCAATTAATAATATAAAACTAAATTAAGAATTAATTAAAAACTACAAAATTATTGAACTAAATATATGCATGGTAATTAGAAAAAATAAAATCATCACTACAAATTAATCGCGTTTAAAGACTAAATTAGTTGAATAAAAGAAAGATTTTATTAGTCACTACGATGAAATAAACGTCAACACCATTCACGATATTAAGGCATGCAGATACATTAATATCTTACCCCAAAACCAACGAGTTCTGTTTATACAATACAAAAACACAAGACGTACAAAGCTTGTAACAACATACACGATTATGTAAGACAGTGTCACGTAAAAACGATACAACGCAGCGTTTTGCAGCATTTTACGAACGTCCAACAAAAACACAGACATAACAAAATACAATTACATAAAAAATAGAGAGACTTTAAATAAAGCGCTCATGAGTGTTTTGCTAAACATTGTGCTTGTTGAGTATAGCTTACTGTTGGACTCCTACTAACGCTTAAACAAGTGTTGACCTTCATGCGCCATTACCAAACGAGTGAAAAAGTACAACATAAATACGCAACAATATGAGAGAACAAAAATCGTGAAAATGACGCTCAGCAAATAACCTTCACCATATTTAGCAACATCAAAAACGTCATCTAAGATATCGTGAGCGCTGAATGCGCAAGCAGTGAAGATCAGAAAATATCTGCTGTGAAAATAACTACGTCAATTGGGTAATTGTAAACATGTCTAGCTTCGCTTTTCAGTAGCTTGCGTCTAAAATACCTTGCGTCAACAATTATACCCAAAACCCAACAAAAAACTACAGTGACAAGATATCTGAATATAATACATATATAACAAAACGGTATTTCTTATTGCAAAGGGTTAATGTTGATTATAGCTTGATACGTCAGACATAAAGCTTTATACTGCTGACAGTTATGACGATATGTTTTACACCGATGTTACCCATGCAGATATCTTTATACAGAACATCCAGATGAAGATGTAGTTGATCAAAATCCTTTACAATCATAGCATTCTCTGTTGCAGTGTAGTCAGCGACATTGTAGAACTCCTGTGAGTACCTTCCTGGTATTCCAATTCCTAGTAACATTATACTGTTGTTGTTAGACTTGATGTCTTTAATACCTTCTTTCACAATTCTTGATGTAAATGATGGCTTTCCATCAGTAATAATCACCACCAAGTTAGGTACATCTAATCGATCACCAAAATACGATGTAAGAAACACATTCTTAATATAGCTCAATCCGTCAGAAAATCGTTGGTTTGGCTTTTTTATACTTGTTATAGCATTCGAAAAATCCTTGTTCGTAGACATAGAGTTTAGATAAATGATGGAACGATCATATGACAAAAGTCCTATTCTTACTTTTCCAGAGTCCAAGTTAGTGGCATCAGCGAAACTTCGAATTACTTTTATTACTTTTTGAAAGTCATCGTCAGTAACTTGTTGTGATATATCAAGAGCAAATATGATATCCTTCTCAATTTGGCCACACGCTGTATTAATGATAATGATAGGAACATTAACTCTGTTAGCAATAAAGTGAGATCAGATGTGCGTATTTTATTAACTTGCTTGAAAATATGGTTGAATTAAATGTGATACATTTTTAAAAAAATAGTGCTGCACTCAAAAAACTACGTAAAAGTGTTTTACATTAAACGGTATAGTAATTAATTCTAAACAAATGATCGCTAATTAGTACATTGTGACTATGAGTACACAGAATTGCATTTATTTTATTTATAGACAATTAAACGAGTTTAAAATGGAACCTATCCTACGTATTACATGTATAAGATTGTTATATATTAACAGTTCGTATTACTTACATAATCTTGGAAGATCTGGCAAGGTAAATACATCTAGAAAAAGATGGGAACATAAAAGACTTTTACAACTGTCCTGTCACGTAATAATGTGTTAACAAGTAATATTACGATAACAAGTTTAATTTAAGTATATGTTAAATTCAAATTTTTGAAAGGTTACTCGCTATGTTTGATAGAAACAGTATTAGCTATGGGTTTAATAATACATATTTGTGATTATTTTAAGCGTCCTCAAGAATAAAATAATGAATTAGGAATTATCTTTATTCTCAAATTTCAAGTCACATACCAAAATTAGGAATTTAAGTTAAATGGTATAGTATTATAAATAAATGTAGGCTGGTTAATTAACCTATCAATGTTTGTAAAATTAGCTTGTATGCCGTAATTCGACAAGTGTTTCCGATAACAAAAATATCAAGTATTACAGATTGTTTTTCTTACCATTGCACAAAGATCGGAAAAACCTGTCAAGTTCAAGTTCTAAACGTTCAAAAGTTTCAACCGTAAGTCGATGCTCTTGAATTCCAGCAATTTGATCTAGCTCATGAGTTGTGTTTAAACCTACTCCTATTGCTAACAGAGATATGTCCTTTTGTCTTGCTTTGGTTGCTTCCCTCGATACTTTATGATAGTCAATGTTTGAAACTCCGTCGGTTATAATAATCCCGATATGTGCAGCGTCTTCCCGTGCCCCGTTTATTTGGGTAAACATTTCCTTTCTTAAAACTTTTATTGCACCAGAAGTATTTGTACTTCCGGCAGTGTATTGAATTTTATCAATGGCTTTGAGAATGTCAGTTTCCATATCATATCTATTAAGATGGAAATGTACAACTGATTCAGAGTTATAGACAACAAGTCCTATCCGTGTATCACCGCTGTTGATGTCATGGCTTGAAATAAAAGCTTTTGTTGCTTTTAACATGAGACTAAAATTCGCTCTTCCCATACTTGTTGATGAATCCAATGCGAAAACGATGTCCAGCTTTGGTCTCGTACATACTGTAATAAACCAACAATCGTTACATCATTTATTTGGTCTAGGGTTTATTTCATAAAAACTAAGAATACCATCACCAGCGGGCAGCGCAGAGAACGTCTCTTGATACAACCTGATTTCCTTTTATCGTACTGCATCCAAATATCTGCAAAATGTGTTGCTTAATTCATTATCGCTGGCAGCGTCTGTGTCATACTGGTCGCAAATGTCGCTGGCAATCTTTTCAGCAGCCTGAAAGTTGTGCTTTGCAAGCGATTGGTCTTTCATGACGCACTTATTGGCATTAAATGAAATAGGAAAAATGCAATGAAGCAAGCTTAAATAAAAATATTTCAGGCTAATATCAGGTGTCAAGCTTAATTTGGACGTGATTATAAAGTGCAGTAAACATAAGAATTGTGACGCGGCTTTCTACTGGGAAATTTACTTCATGCAGTTAAGATATGCAACTTAAAAGTGCATAATGCTTGGCAAAATAATAAATAACAAAATAAAACGAAAATTTAAGTCAAATTTGGATTATACGTAATGCTTGAAATCTTATGTGCCTTTCATTAAAAAATAATCCAGTCTTTGCATAAGGGAATAACTTTTATACACCATGTCAGATACAGAGGCTGATGGAATTTGCACGGTCTAAGTACTGATAAGAATGCTAAAATAAATTATAAATTAAATATACAAAAAACGAAAAGAAAAGAAACAAGAAAACTAAAACTCCCTGAAAAAAATCAGGACAAAAAGAATGACAGAACACAAAACAAAAATATCTAATAAATGCTGAAAGAAAAAGAAAGCTGTGTCAGGTTAATAAATAAATAACTTGTAAGCTGTTTAGAGGTGTGCCAGGAGATGATAAAACTAGTAACCTAGAAATTTTCAGCAAAAGCTGGCTGTAGTAAAATAGAAAGTGTGTTGAAGATACATGCAGAACTTAGAGAAAATCACAGTGACTAAAGCTTTGATTCTCAAAGGAAAATGTCATATTGTTAATACATAGTGAAAAAAGCTAGATGAAGTTTGTAAGCATCACAAATTGAATTGATGTTATGCATGCATCCCTTTCGTAAAACTCCGATTATGTGTGAACATTTCCATAAAGTCTGCAAATAACAGCTGAATAAAAAGCATTCGTAATTATAGTATTAAGCACAAAGAGATGCATACATTGAGGCAATGTTACCGGGACAAAACTTTTTAAATACATCCTCCAGGTTCGTCTCCAGCTCATCAAAGTCGTCAATAAAGTAACGGTTATCAACATTTCCGGCGATACCATCAAGTTCAGCCGTTGCCGTTAGCCCAATTCCAATGGCATAAATAGTAATTCCTTGTTGACGAACCCGATTCGCCTCTGGTATTGTACTTTCATTGTTCACATTTGACAATCCGTCCGTGATAAGAATTGCAACATTTGGAACGCCAGGTCTATCACCATTATATGTTTGGAAAACATCAGTTCTTAACAATTGTAACGCTTCTGCTGTGTGAGTGCGTCCATACATATAATCTAAGCTTGACACTTTAACAAGCAAATCTCTTTGATTTGTGTAATCATTTAAATGAAAATTAACGGTAGCATTGTTGCTAAAAGTCACAACAGCCAGTCGAATGTTTTTCCCATCTATCTGTAGGTCTCTTACTAATTTCTGTACGCCATTTAAAATTGTTTGCCACCTCGCTGGATTTACACTAGTCGATGCATCAAGAACAATAGCCAAGTCAAACGTTGCACTACCACAAGTAGAATTTTGGTCTGGAAATATGAAATGTTAGCTTCTTATATGTTTGAGCATTATTATTATTATACATTTTGGTTAGCATAGCTTCGGGTGCATGGCCAGGTAATGTAGCAGGGACGCATTCATTACGTCTCTGAACTAAAGAAACAAAGGCAAAGATTGCCTGGACTAATGTAAGGAAAAATTTACCTACTAAGTGGCATTCTATTGAATTTGTTCAGGTAAATGGCATTACTGCCAATGGTAACAAAAGTATTTCCCACCCTCCAAGGACTGGTTGTTGAATATATAGTTATGGTAATTGTAAGCGAGGATCCTTTTCATATAAACACAGTGAAACAGAAAGCGGCTGTAAATACAATTGTATGTTAACACATTGGACAAACAATTTCCACAGATAAAGTCACAAACTTATAATAATAACAATCGTCATCAGAGTGCTAAAAATAAAACAAAGTGTACAGTGTACATAAAAATAAAGCAACAAATCAATATGAGAGTGATACGTTGCTTTCACAGTAACAAAACATATAAACATTATCAAAAGCTATTCATGTTGCGACCATATAAACTTACTTCCAAAAGCGGAAGGTACATTTCTTCCTGCAATAAAGTTTAGTAAAGTTGATGAAACAATGAATTTGACAATGAATAGTAAACGGTCATGATTATGAATGGTAGAAAATGTAAGTTTAAAAAAACACTTCATGCAAAATAATGAAATATTCCTCAAATACAAGTACAATAAAATCAAGTGTCCACACAAATAACAAAATTTTATACAAAATGACGGACATACCTGCCGATATTAAGATGGAAGTAATGATTGGCAAATCAATAATATTGGCTAATGTGCCTTCTGCAAACAACATTTTAAGTTTCAATAGGCTATGATAACAAAAGCATGTGAATATATCATATCGATATAGATTGCTGCAGATATTTCCTGTATTTTTGTTTGCTCTTTTTTCTCTACGTTTCACCGAGCCTCAAATGAAATCCGAGAGGACAACTCATTTCCATAACTAACAACACCAACTGAATACGTGTAAACAATAAACAGGAAACATCATAATTAATTAAATCGATTTGCTATATAATTTCAATAAAGATAAATGTTAAGCAAAAAGACAAAAAGGTTTGTAAAGATTAGCTCCATAGCTTACCTCCAGGGACTGGAGACAATATGTATCTTCCTAGTAAAATGTAAAAATAGTTAATATACAAAGTAGAAACATAGTAAAAATCCTAAGATTTTTATTTACAGGTAATTATCTCTTAACGATACAATGAAGGAAATTACATAATTTGAACAATTAAACTGCAATAAATTATTGTTACTTAAATATTTATAACACAAGAATAAAATCTTATAAAAGTGAAAAAATATATGTAAAATTATCAAAAATATGAAATCATAAGATTATGCACTTATTTAATTCATAGACTACCTATTTTATAATTCTTCAATACTTTATATAATAAACAATTAAAATTGAAAATGTATATCGGGTGAACATCTACAATTGTGCACACTATGACACTGTGAATTTAAAATCAGTTATTCACACATGGAAAGCAAAACTGGGAAGCATTAGAACATTAACTTTGTTTCTCACAAACAATTGTAAAATGTTGAAATGGATGTCATAGAGTTAAATTGCCTATCTTTTAGCCGTTTCATTTTATAATGGATACGCCTTAGGCATGTATTTGTGTTTAGAATTGAACGTTTTACAACTACGACCTGCACAAGCACATAATAACAATGAACGCATCACATAATATAAACGGCATCAATGTCAACAAAGAACTGCACATAAGAAAGAAGCACATTATATGACCCCTTAAAGAGGCACCCAATAATTAAAGTTAAACAATAAAAGTACTCATTAAAATTGCTAGACTCAATATACATTGAACGACAACACAATTTATGTACGCTTAAAACGATGCCAAACAAAGAATACTAAGAGTGGTGAAAGTGTGATTTAATGTATATATTGGTGAAATCTAATCATATAGAGTATATTGCTGCAGTTGAACAAAACTGTATAAGATACTGTCCACAAAATTACACTCGTGTCACACAGAAACAGGCCACAAGAAACACGAATTTAAGCCGTGAGGCAGAACGCCAACAGTGAAATGTATACAATAAACAATGACATTTGACCTCATGACAAAATCCAGCACGACTTTTTACAACATAAGCATCAGGTCAAAACACCAACAGAGAAAAAATACACATAACATTGACTTAAGCCTAACAGTGGTGACTTTAATATACCAGTTTGCACCTTAAGCAATGTACACCAATGTTGCATGACATCATGCAATGCGAAACAATTTATGGGTGTACGTTGGAAATACCTAAACATGATGTTTGAAATAAATCCATGTCAATGTCATCTAATGCATCGAAATTTCTAACTGTAAATTTGTTTTCACTCAATGGGGGTGATGCCATTTTATCTAACTCATAGAAGTACTCCAACCCTACACCAACTGCAATAACTCTTATTCCTGCCAAATGAGTCTGTTCCGCCTCTTGGCCAAGTTTAAGGTTTTCCATATTTGAAACACCGTCTGTGAAAATAACTGCAACGTTTTGAACACCAGGCCTGTCCCCATTCTGCTGAGTAAACATTTGTTCACGTATTGCCCGTAATGCTGCTGCAGTGTTCGTATTTCCATATTCAAAAGGAACCTTCTTTATAGCTTGAATAAGTGTTTGTCGGTCATTCATTGCATTTAGGTGGAAAATAATTTTAGGTCTGGTATTGAAAGTCAATAAACCTATTCTTACAGAGCGTTGACCGATCACACTGCCTTCTAACATTGACGCAACAAAGTCTAATTGTTTCTTAAAGTTGACAAAACCAACACTGGTGGATGAATCAATGGCGAAAACGACATCCATTAGAGGTGGGGGGCAATCTACATAAAATACAGGAACGTATTCAATAATGAGCCATAGAAATTTTTATAATGCCATATTTAATTTTTAAAAGAATGATATATAATTTAATTTAAAGTAAATATATAGTATAAATACACGAACTGATTTTTATAATGAACCATCAGACTATAAGCAAAGAAATAAGAAAAACATACCATTTCATGTAAATAAGTTTAATATAACGCTAACATTTATTATGTAATGACTATGATATGCAACTAACCTGAAACAGCCGATTAGTGAATAGTTAATAGAAGTTGAAGGTGATTTCTTTGCAATGCAAATTATATTCTTGACGCACTACCTAAGTCATTTCGAGACAAATAAAACATATCAATACTTCAAAAAATGTTATCAATGACTTTAGAACGTATTTTAATTTATTATTTTAGTGTGTTCATCTCTTTTCGATGCCTGTTAATGCGTTCAATGGTATACTAGATTTATTTGATACTATATTTAAAATACTGCGACGTCTAACAAAAAGTATCTAACAGGCTTAATACCATAATTTAATTAAGATGTGAAAAGCAAAAATGCATAAAATCCCAGGTAATTACGATGTTCAAATACCTGTACATAATCTTTCAACAAACTCAGGCCCATATTCTGCAAGTCTTCTAAAGTTGGACAAAAGTTGAACAGTACGGTTTTTTGGTTCTGACATAATCTGATTGAATTCCGGAAAGTCTCTCAGACGAATTCCAAATCCATACATATAAATACCAAAGTCCTTGACAGTTTCTGACTCAGGAATCAATAAACTCGGGTCCACATTTGGTTTTCCATCAGTTATTAACACCGCTACGTTAGGTACACCAGGTCGATCGCCGTTAATTTGACTGAAAGCTAATTCTCTTAAACTTTTTAAGCCAGCTGCAGTGTTGGTATTTCCATAACGTTGACGGACTTTCTCAATACCATCTAGTAGCTGTGTTTTTGTATCAAATTTATTAAGAGCTATATCTAACGATGCGGATTCGCTATAAGTCATTACTCCTATTCTTGTCGTCCCATCGGAAATGTCAAGCTCATTAGCAATATACTTAATGAATGTTTTGACACTATCAAAATCCCTAGAGCCCATGCTGGATGAGGAGTCAATTAAAAACATAATATCAAGTTGGACGCGTTTACAACCTGCAAAACAATCGTCAATTATTTTAATTCGGTACAATAAAAACAAAAATCATAAACCAATTAGCTCTGCAGTTCCCATGTGCACATGATCAATGCATAGCTTGTCAAATCAAACAGCATCAACCTATAGCAAATGTCATTGAGACCACTTCAAAAAACCATTGTGACAACTTGTCACTAGCCATGACTTAAAACAAGAACCCCATGCTACAAAACCACACGCCATAACAATATCTTATTACGATTGAACAACATAAACTTCAATATTATTTGGACATCATTATTTCTGTCAATGCTATATAACAACAGAATAACTCATGAAGAACATAATATACATATAGGTTAAAGTATGTTTTAGACAAAAGTGTGCTTAAGTCGCACATGTTCGTTGAACGAAAGTAAACAACACATAACAAAATATTAGATAAACATTTTCACTGAAAGTGTCAATGGTTGTTTACAAATATGATATCAACTAACCCCAACTGTGAACAGCACAATGAATAATATAATTGCTAAGACACGACATAATAACTGTGAAGACAAACACATATGTAAACTGAAATCACAATTTAATTAATTGAAAAGATATAAAATAACAGAAAACCAAAAGCGTTGAAAACGAACAACCATAATGAAATGGTACAAAAAGTCTCGAAAACTGAAAATATGTCCATTTAGATTTATCTTCTTTCGTTTTAGGAACAAACAAAATTGATATCTGTCACGAAAGACACACATGTAAACTGAACATAAAGTAAAAATATATAAATATTGAATAATTTCTGGTATGGACACTTATATATATGTACAATAACAATATTCTAATGACAGTTATAATAAGAAAGTTGAAAATATCGCAAAATAATAATGTAGTTAACATTGATTAGTGTTTGCTATAATGCATACGTTCATTTATATACATGTAATGTATAGTCAACAGTCAGGTCTCTATCAAAGCATACCTTTGCTTTGTTTTTAACACAATGTCGATATTTTAGATATATATGGCTGGAGAAACAATTAAGGGTAATGTAGAATCACATGGTTTGACCACCCACGTAGAAAAGAGTGTGATGATATACGTAATGATTGGATAATTCGTAATGCTGATGATAATGGTAAGCACAAGACTATATTTTACTACTTATGATCAACAAGAGGACAGACAAACTCTTTTTGTATAAATAAGACCATTTACGTATTTAGTACGAACGATGTACGTACTAAATACATGGCCATGGCAGTTTATACCTATGTCTATGCCCAAGATACGAAGACCAAATGACTTGTACCATATACTGTTTTGTCATGATAGCTTCAAATGATTATTTAATATGAATTTACAAAAATTAATATCCGTCTATTGTGTTTTACAGGGATATAAACTCCATTATAGAGCTTCAGAACATATGTTCCATGATTCCATGGTTTTCTCATTTAATAGTAATGCTTCGAAACAAAATCGAAAAGTTAAAAAAGTAGCGTAAATAGTAGTAATATTATAACAATGACAAAACATATTTAGCTTTACATAATTTAAAGAACAGGCAAATATAGCATATTGTTGGTCACTCAATTTATCAACCGTTGTTTTACAAAACTAGTCAGTTATACAATGACTGAAAAAAGTCATAACGTATTATCTATAATGGATACATCATACAAAATCAAATGATTAACAAGCTCACCAAAGGTGACATAAAGTCACAATCCAGTTGCATAGATAGTTTAACTATAAATATACTTCATGAACCTGTAGGACTACATCAGCTAATAGTAAAAATGACCATAATTAAAACACCTAGATAATCGGTCTAATAATAGTTTTCTTTTAGAAAACAAGTAAAAACACAAACGATTCAACTGGTGGGTCATTTTATTGAATAAGTTTACAATTGTTTTATTATGTATAACATAGAAACAAACATGCATAAATAAATAATACAAAATTTAATATACTACATACATACTTTAATACATCAACCTAATTCTAACTCTTCCATAACTTTTCTATAATACAAAATAACTATTAAACATCAATCTCCCAAAACAATTAACAACAATCTCTCAACAACTATCATTCCATGGGACATCTCTCATGTAATTTATTACAGTGGATATCCTCTCAATTTCATTGTGTCTCTTAATTCAGTAAGCACAATGATTAATATCTAATGCCGAAAATACTATAAGTGCTATTATTTAATTATTTCTTATTATCCGTCTCTCTCCCTCTTTCAACTCTTGTTGAACTTTAAAGTAGATATCATTTATTAAAATCAAAAATTAAAATAGAATTACAAATGTTCATTTGATGGATTTCTTTCGCTACGATTGTGTTATACAATATTTAACCCCCTTACCAATTCTACCCGTTCTCATATAGATATACATACATACCTGTCATCCAATTATTTATATCAGGTCCAGCTGAAAATAACAGAAAATACAATGTTTATTGACAATTTGTTATCTGCTTTGGAATAGCATGTATTTTTTGCTGTCAAGATCTAAAAGAGCAGTCGGACTGTTTATATAACAATGTAAAAAGCCATGATAATTGACATTTTTTTATTTGTTTTGTAATAGTTTGCATGTTGTTTCAGCTGTCAAAATCTAAAAGAGCATTCGGATTGTTTATCTAATAATTTATAAATCCTCTGCCAAGAACTTATGTAATGCTGGATTACTTTTGCAAGTATCTGCCACCTGCTGATGTTAAAAGGCAAAGGCAAATCTATGCTGCGTTACTTTATCAACTCGATCACAAGAAACTAATTATCCTAACTAGTAATCAGTCTGCTCACATGATACTACATTAAAACATTTTTATGGTGAATCTGAATAAAAATTAAATGCATCAGAAAGTTTATTGTTGACTTTACTGGATTTCAAATTTACCAAAAGGAATCGACGCAATTTAAGTTTTGATAATATTTTTAGTATTCATGTACACAACTAAAATGGTTGAAAGTAAACATAAATTACCTGCAAGAGAAGTTGTTACTGTTTCCACTGTTGTTGTAGTAGTTGGGAATGGTATAGGAGCAGCCTGTCTCACTGTAATTACAAAAATATATATTTATCTTACTTTACAGAAATACAACTACATGTAGTTTTTCAAACACTTGGAGTATACACATTTATGTATCATGTGAAAATCGTGCAAATTGATTCACAATTAATATAAAAGAGTGCAGTTATTGTACTGTGTTTCATCTAAAAGATATTTATTCTGGTGTTAACAACTGGTTAACATTCCAAAAAGACAAATGTTTTATTTGGATCTGTACTATTGTATCGTTTGTTGTGCACAGCCTGACGACAACATATTTTGATAGCTTTGATAATGGTTTTAGATCTTACATGCTCTTATCTTGTCCTGTATATCACCAACCACACCACGTACTTGGTTATATCTTCGTACAGAGACTACATTCGATGGATCAGTAACCATACGTTCAAGTTCATTTGTATTCTGTGGACCAATACCAACACTGAATATATTAATTCCAGCACGCAGTGCCTGTTCCTGAACCGGTGCCTGTGAAAGTAATATCAGTTGCAATATCAGTTTTAGTGAAAGCAGTTACTTAAATGGGTGCTAGTTAAATGCAGTTAGTCAAATCATCTTTAACAAACCGTAAGGAGTTATGAAAGTTTGTAAATCATCTAAATGCAGTTGTAAAATATATAAAATTCTAATCGATTGAATCTTAGTAACAAAAGAGGAAAAGGTTAGATTTTAGGCAAATGCATTGTAATTCAAATGAAAAATGTAATACAATAAATAATAATTCGACTTCTGCACAATAACAAGCAGGTTGCCAGGAGATCATAATCATTTTCACGAGACATATATTTTAATAACTTAACTGTTTTGTAAATAAACCTATACTTACAACAAGTTCAATGTTAGTATTAGAATTTTCATCAGTGACAAATATGGCGGCTGCTGGAACCCCAGGTCTTCTATTGAAGTATGAATCAAACATATTGGTAACTTGACTTAATGCTGAACTAGCATCGACTGTTTGTGACCGGATAGGTACTAGTCCATCTATTTCTTTCTTCATTACCTCCAGATCGTTATAGCTGAAATTGATATTATCATAGATTTACATAAAATCACAAATGTGTTTCTTTATGTTTAGTGGTTGGTCTTCCTGTCTTGAATTAGGTCTACCAAATGAAAAATATTGGTTATGTCAAACCTACTGAATTTAGATATATTTTAAGGGATATAAAAAACGTAAAATGCTTATTCATGAATTTTATTAAGACTCCCATGATTCCATAAAAATCGGCTAACATTTTATATGTATAATTAAAAAAATGAAAATTCGTTTTTTCAATAGTCTATATTGATGTTTGGTGCCGAACTGGGCATTGTTTTTTTTAAAGTACTTACCGATTCAAATGGAATACAATTTCAGGATCAGCGGCATACATCATTAAACCAATCTGAACTCTACCACTGGCAACATCCGCTTCAGAAATCAAATCTTTCAGGAATTCTTTAACGTTGCGTATATGGGACGGAATTGCTCGTGAGGACATATGTAAAGCGATGATAATGTCGGCTTCGTTCGAGTCTAAAAAAACAAATTTAGATTACCAGATTAGATTTCACAAACATATTCTCTTTGTTGATTATATCCAGCGACCGTGACATTCTTGAGTGGAAAAAGAGAAGCCAGTTTAAATCTCACTTTCACATCTACTGCCTTAAATGTAGTTTCAACTTTGCTGAAAGTCATCTGATTATACTTTTGTAGCATTGTGTAAGAGACAATCGACACATGGACGACATTCAAAACTGAAGAAAGTGTGCAATGGCAAAAAACTTTAAAATTTGTAAGGTAAGCCACAAAAAATAACGTAAACAAGATCATAAATGCCCTCCGTCTTAAAACAGACGGTAAAGACCAAAGCTTACAAATACTGGCTTCTGATGTCTACACCAACATGTTAATCGGTAGTAAATTATACATTTGCACTTTAAAACTTCTTAACGGAAGAAAGCAATACTCCCTTTCATAGCAATAGGGACATATCATTGCATAGCTTTGTCGAATAAAGTCACAGATAAAGAGGTTGATCTAAGTAACAATTAATTATATGGTGCACTAAAGGGACGAATGCATATAACTCTTACCTGAAACTGGCAGCAAAGGCAAGACCACTGTAAAATGAAATAAATAGTAAAATTATTTTTCTTTTCCATTTACAGTTTTAAGCAGTCCTTTACAACAGTTGTGCATATGGCTATGTAAACACTGTTCTCGATTCTTGTAAACCAGAAACCAGAAGAGGGCATTACAAAATAACAAAAACATGTTTTCAAGGAGTCACTCAAGGTAAACGACGATATCATGACAATCACAGTGGCTAAATCAAACGTGATGACCTTTGGTGAATGCCCCTTGTGTACTGACTAGAGACATCAACAGAAAGTTAATTATTTGACATTACTTTTACATAACAATGACAAAGTGTTTAAAACAATTAAACAAACTAACGTTTAAAGCATTGAAGTATTTAAAGCACGACACACCAAACGTTAAGTTTTACTGTTAATTATATAAAACATTCTCGTACATTAAGATTTTACATTTCAAATGTAAAATTACATAAAACAGTTCGTGATAGATTGTGAATTACACAAATACTAACAAAACGTTTAACAATTTTATACAAACAAGAAGGTTAAATTTGCTTTCAATTCGACAAATGACGATTTTACAAATCAATAATCATACATACTTCTAAACTAAAATCCGTGCAGGAAAACATGCAGTCTAAAAATAAAAGTAAAACTTCATTAAAAGACATGCTTAAAGTGCTAACAAATACAAACAGAGGTATTGTCTATATGTCCGTTGTTTGACGACAACACGACTTATCCCTAAACTAGAGTTCAACATGAGCTACATCAACTATGCTAGTTACTAGGGCATGTGCATTATCCTTCAAAGAGGAGAAGTGCATGTACAGGGTAATTCAAACAGACAAAAACAGATTTAAACTAGTGATATAGTAAGCACGTAACTTGCAGTATATATGCGTGAGGAGATTAACTTTTGCAGTCCCGTCAGATCATGCATATTCAAAAATGAAACTTTAAAATTTCTCCCTCTTGTTTAAATGTAAAAAGGACAACAAGTATGTTAGATGAAACATTCAGGTGTTACTTATATTTATATTTCAGCGATGAAACAAAACAAAATTGACATTACAATACAATGCATGTACATATTCTATATATTGTTCACTAACAATCTTACAAACAAAGTCATCATAAGTCAATTTAATAAATTAGTTGCAAAAGGCGAAAACAATAAAAATGTACAATCAAACATTCTTAATATAAACAATATTCTCGAATGTTTATGCTATTTAAACAAGAATGCATATTTTCTAGTTTTTATTGAAGATGATTTGGTTGATAGATGTTCGTGTTAACAATTACTTCTTTTAGTGCTATGGTACAAGAAAATAACATGCGACATACACAGTACAAAACAAAACAAAACAATATATTTAAAAATCATAACGTGCAGCCACAGAACATAACACATGATAACCAGATGACTGATTACTTTACAATAGACTCAAATGAAAAAACAAAACATACATGTTTGACAAATTGAAACAATAAGTTATAACAAGGAATCAATGATGATCGTCGTCGAAGAAAAGCTTTTGTCAGCCTATATAAGAATGCAGCTATGAAATTGACTAGTTTATGATGTGATTGAGCAATAATAGCTTTGAGTCTTTAGATGTATAGTTAGAATATTTACCATTTAGTTTTTGTCACGTAAATGAGTGACTAACTATAATTTTTTCTTTAAGTTACAATTGGTACAATACGTGACAACGGATTCATTTAGAATAAGTAGTACTTTGTTATATTTCACAATTACCCATAATAGTTCACTCATAAAAGAAATATCCGATAAATAGGATTTAAAAACTATGTTAAAATAAAAAGAAATGCATGACATGGATATATATACGTATGCTCTAAAAAAGAAAAATAACATCGTCCTCAGATGCACAAGTCCGGATAAATACATCGACTAAAGTCAATGTGACTAAAAGGCTGTTTGCCGCTTGTCATCTGTCATATAAGTAATTGGATTGTATCAGTAGAGAAGTGTATGTCTAAAAAGTGACGCGTTTTGATAATGGAGGACAAAGTTAAATTCCAAAAACGTTTATATATACATGTATACCGGACTTGTATATCCGATAAGGATGAGGTGCAAAAAAGAATCTGTAAATTGTGCATATGGGGATGGCATCAAGACATACTGGAAGATCTTTCAAGGCGTTACATTATCCACGTTACATTGTACAATGTATGCATATATGCATTCCAGTTTGGCTATCAGGCAGGCAACGAGCTTCACTTACATGATGTATGCGCAGTGGGTTCAACAACTGGCTTTTCATGTTTTGTCGTTTTTGGAACTCTTCCTGCAGTAACCAGTTCGGATGTTGGCATACTCATTGTAGTGGTAGTTGGCGTTTGTGTCTGTTTAGGAGCTTTTGTTGACAGAGTTGGCTTAGTTACTATGGGAATATCAGGGGTTGTCTTCGTTTTGTCTTTCTTCTTTTTCGGTTTTTGATTGGTTGAACTTCTAAAATTCTCAACTAAAACGTGTGTGCATGCTTCGATTAGAACTTTTAAAAGTGTCAGTATTTAAATTTGACAAATCTTTAATAACTTCTGCAGTACATGTAGTTGATAATTTATAATGATTTGAACTTTTTATCAACATTTCATTATTTTTAATTGGGCATACTAATCACTTTTTAATTGAAACATTAGTTATCAACAGCATGTGTTGTAAACTTTGTAAATCACTAAGATAAACAAATATTAATGGAGTACCTTTAAATGTTATATAGAAAATATTTTTATAAGTTTCATTTAATATTAGAAATAAACAGACATAAAATTAAGTCTTATTTCGGCAATTAGAAAGCAAAGTGATTTTTTAAAACTATTGAAAATAACATTCTTCTTAATATTTAATTATTAAGTTAAAGATAAACTTACATATTTTCAGCCTTTTTAACTGATTTTTCAAATCTTCTGACTTAGCGAGGTCAGAGTAACTTTTAGTGGTGAAGAAATAATCAGATTTTGGGTCACTTGACAGAACTTCCATTTCTATATCGTCAACACTGTTAACGCCAATGGCAAAAATATTAACACCAGCGGATTTTAGCATTTGCGATTGTTGCTCAACCAAACTAATGTCTGAATTTGATTGTTCATCAGTTAACACTATCAAGAGGTCACGAACATTCGGTCTGTTGCCTTTGCTCTCTAGGAACATTTCCTGTTGTATTCTAGTCATAGTATTCATTATATTCGATCCTTTCATTCTTAACTGTTTTGGTTTCAACCTTTTAATTGCCTTTTGTAACTTCTTAGATTTTTTATATTCATTTAAATGAAAGTTAATGTCAGTGTTAGTTTCTGAACCGTAAATGATCAAGCCAAATCTAACGGCCCCTGAATCAATATCTAAACTACTAACTAAGTCTTTGATGAATGGTTGAATATTATTCTTCACCTCAGATACTTTACTTTTATGACCAACATGTAGTGCAAAGACAATATCCATTTCTTCCAGGTCTGCAAAACAATGTGATACTTTAACATCGATTTCTTTAACTTTCAGAAATTATGTGGACAATACGTCAGTTATTTTACTAAATTTTATATAATACGCATGCTCCATTTTACAATATCGGTGTCGTATGAAACTTATTTCATTAGAAATGGACACTTATAGGTAAATAACATGATCATTTTTTTCAAAATCATATTTATTTTAGAATACAATTTTAACTAAATGAAAACGTTTGATTTGATGTATCAAACGCATAAGAGATCGAACTTATAAAATAAAAATCATTTTGAAAAATGCATTATATAAATATGACCGTTAAAATGAATTTTAAAAAAGTTTGTTAAAATAATAAATGATACATATTTGTTTGATAGGGAGATACTTATAACTAATGCTGATACCAACTCAGCTAATTCACTCACGAAATATTCTCATGGATCTTGAAATAGCATCTGTAGCAGTCGTTGTTTTAATCAAAGACTCAAAATCAGGTAACATAATGTTATTTGTTCCATTGGTGACAATATCCAATTCATGTTGAAGCACTGCGTCATTTCCAATTCCCACTCCAAAAATACTAACACCATCTCGATTCAAGGCATTCACTTCATCTTGCAATTTACCCAATTCAACTTTACTTGATGCTTGATTGCTTATTAAGATGATTCCGTTTGGGTTATTCGGGTCATCCCCTCTGTCTTGAGTAAAGACTGATGTTCTGACGTACTTCAACGCCGATCTTAAATCGGCTACTTTATAACGCTTGTTTTTTGGAACCTTTTTGATAGCCTTTTTGATGAGCTTTCTCTTGCTAAATTCTTGTAACTCAAATATGGTTTCCGCATCCTTGCCGTAGGTAACTACAGAGTATTTTACTTTCTTGTGGTCTGGTCGCATTGCTAATTCTCCAAGGTATGTCAAGAGATATCTCTTGAAGTCTTTAGTTTTTGTCTTCTTCGAAGCGTGTATTAGAAAAACGATATCCGCCGTACCACTAACTGAAATCACATTTTCATGTTGACGCCACAGCATGGCGTGTCAGTTTCTATTGCATGCAAGTAGCAATATAACATCATTTAAGATGAATGAATCGACTTCAAGCTGACTAATGCATAGACAAGTCCAAACTAAGAGAAAAATGAGGGCACTATAGTTGCTAAGCTAGGTTCGGAAAGTTTCAAACGGAGAAATACTGACTTTTAAGACAGCTAATATACAGTATGAATAATTTTTATTCCAAATGACAAGAACATAGTGCAGTACTAAGCAGTCTTTGAGAAGGCTTAGGTTATTTATGATTTCCTAATTCATATTAACTATATGGTTTAACTAATAGAAAACAAGAAATTTAGATGCACTATGGCGAATGATGTCTAACCGCATGCGCAATGTAATGTACTAGAAGACTAAATTGCTAGATTAAATACTCGTTATGAAAAAAAAGACATGAACACATTGATGAAGATGGCATTAACAAATAAAGTATCTTTAGTTCGTCAACTATTTGGGCACAATGCTTACAATCCTTATGCTAGATGTGGGATTTTGCGGGATTTAATTTAAGGCAGTGTTTTCCATGAAAAGATGATAAAATTCGTAGCATTGATAAATTCATGAATGAGCTTGATAGGTTTAATATGTAAAAGTATAATTATACATATTATTCTGGAACATCAAAAACTTGTTCAGCATGCATTACAGCTAAGATACAAAAGGTTTAAATATCACTATTAGATGATATATTTAGTTCTAAAACGCTGGGAACAGATCAGGTCAGTATTTTGAAAAAAGAGGCAGTCATTTAAATTGATATTTCAATATGTTTTAAGCGGTTGTAGCTATTCTATATGATAAGTGTTATGCATAAAGCATTTAATCAAAATAGGTTTTACAGAAATGACAGGAACTATGATTTTTTCCATGCAATAATTTGTCAATCTATCGGATCTCTATTTTAACGAAGAGAAAAAATTCAAACAATACATGAACACATGCAAACTATACGGCATACAGAAATCTAAACAGAACAATAAGTACTCTATATAGCACATTTAAGAATGCTTATTCTGTAAATACAAAAACACATTATATTATTTAACATTGAAAAATCACATGAAGTTTAGCACATAATATAACATAAAGAGTAGGTGGAACAATTGTGGATGATTTAACACATGATGTCAACCACGTAATTTTTAACACATAAAATCTATCACATTGAGTACACATGAAGTTAAGAATGAATTAATCAATTGATTTCACATAAGACAAACATTAATATTATCACATAAAAGTTGCACATAGAGTACATTAATAGTGTTTATATTACAATCAACGATTAAAGCACATTTAATACAACATTTAAAATCACGACAAAACAAGTTGCGTGAATGAAACATTAAGTTCATTAAAAAAACATCATTGTGGAAATTCCATAACTTAACGAAGACGTCCAAACGTAGATAATTTAATACCATATATTACATAAGAAATTTTTGGAGTACACAAATGCTAGGCAAACGAACGCCGCATCAATAACATTAATGCATTATATGTGATTTTGCATAGTGTATGACTATGTCAACTAACATACATTTTGTATATACATTTAACATAAACATATATAGGTCAATGTTATTCATGGCAAATGCCTTAACGGTAAACACACTCCTGTTTTATTTGAACAGTATGATAATAAAAGAAAAGATATTGTTGAGTACCTTTAACTTCTTTTTGAACATAATAAAAATAAATTTAGTTAATCAATTATACTATTATATTTTTAAAAAACCCTGAGTAAACAATTGTACCAGGATCTTTAGCCACTTACATTGACACATCAAAATACCCGATAGTTTATTATGTGAATGAAACATTGCAGCCACGCCAACTTTTACAAATGTAACAATATCAGACTAGTGATTGATGTCACTTCTGTTTTAGTTCTGATCTCATTCAATCGGTAGGCAAGATCGAGAACATTCGGTTTTATAAGTTATGCTGGTCACTTTTGGCATTAAGTTCGGCATCTATAGTAGTTCTATTTTTAGACATGGACATGGCATAGATGTACGTGCTTCATAAAGGCTGTACCAAAGCCATACATGCGTGGTTTGCTTGGACTATCAAAATTAACCAAAACCATATAAGAATCTTAGGATTTACTTACGGCCATCATTGACTGTGGCTGGAAATAAAACAAGTCATAATTAGCCATTAATCAATCGTTGAATGTATGTATGTACCTATGCAATGTTTTGACGTAAATTGTGTCATTGAACTATGCAATTACCATCTTCCTTGTGCTTCAATCTATGTTGTAGTGGGTTAAGTTAATGACATATTTTCTACGGCTATTCTCTCGTCTGCCTATGTATCAAGATGGGCCTTTTTAGCAACTGGCGATGGTAAAAACTTTGGCCCGAATAATCTATGCATATTCAAGGGAACCGTTTGACAGTTGTTCGCTTTATAAGGAATGACAAAATGTTGTATTGTGGCGTAATGAATCATACCTTGCATTGCTGGAGTTTAACTTAATCTAAAATTTTTCTAATGATATTTGATAAATCTCTCTCGAAAATTAAAAAACAACTCCAAATATGGTGGGCAAAAATCAAATCATATCAGAAGCAATGCAAAAATCAGTGCACTTTTCACAAACAATTCTTGCGAAGAAAAGTTATCGTAAGTCAAATCCATAATTTTGCAGTTCTAAGTAAAAAGGATCATAAACATAACTATGATATAATAATCAAAAGGTATACATTATTCTACATAATTCAATAATAATTTGGAATTGATTGGCCAAAATTAAAAGCATTATTATTATTTCTTGCTTTTAACTTACGATGATTTTTTATTGTGAGATTTTTTGTGAAAAGTGCCATAGCCTAGCATTAAATATTAAAGTGAAATATTTACTTGTCATTGTAGTTGTTGTTGTCGGAGTTGTTGGGGTTGATGATGTTGTTGGTAGTGTAGTTACTTCAGCTGGTATCACCAATGGTAAACCTTCTCCTCGAACTGTTAGAAATACAGGAAAGTAGTGATGCAAGAAATATTTATATTATATAACAAGTCTTATCCCATTTAAATAATTTCTTATTGATTTGAGCCACTCTTTTGGCAACAACACCTCTTCTTCTTCAAACACTGGACAAGATCCCTCTCTAGGGTATTGTACCACAGGTGTATGAGCATGTAGGTAGTTGGTAACTCAGATATGGATTCTAGAGAGTTCATTAAAATATTGTTTAAACTTAGATAGAGACATTGACGTGTAGGTAGTTGCTGATAAAAACTGGAAGTCTAGGGAGCCCATTAAAATCTGTGAACAATCTAAAACTAGTATTTAAACAATTTTCAGCGATCAAACACATAATTTGGTAATTCTAAGTACGCTTTGGCGTATTACTGCCCGACACCAATGGTTTAAAAATGGTACACAGGGTAAAAGGTATGCAAGACAACAAATCTGCAACTCGGTATAACAAAAATGAATATCTTACGTCCAACAAATTGGTCCTGCAACATGATTGTCTTTGATGTTAGGTCCGCAGCAGAATCTGCTAAAATGACATATTCGGGTTTTGTTGCCCATCCTACTATTTCTTCAGGATATGTTATATTTATACCAACAGTAAATAGAGTCACTCCATTGGCTGAAATATAGCATTACATCGATCAATTTACCAGAAAATATGCAACACACACATTAGCCGATAGTTAATTTTAGATTGAAAATATGTAGCTTTTCATCGTCGAAAATATACTTGATAACTTTGCCACAAAATATGCAACACACAAATGTGCCGATAGTTTACTCTAAATTGAAATAGGTAACTCTTCTTTATCGAAAATATTACTTGACATTGTTTTCATTTAACCAAAACATGCAAAATTCTATGAGCTAAACACTAATATGCAATTACTTCTTTTTAACACATATATACAAGAATTGTGCATGAGTATCAGTTTAAGGAATATTTTCAATGCTTACTTTGAACGAAAATATGCAAAATTATGATGTAAGTACTTGCATAACTAAACAGGCTTTTATAGGGCATTTGGTATTATCTCAAAAGTTTAAAATTTCTAGAGTTCAAATGGATTTATAATCGTAGGTGTTTAAAGCAGGACGGTTTTAATTCAGGAACCATTTCCTTTGTAAAATTAAGCATTGAGGACTCAAATATCGTCAAACATGGCATGATTTTGTAATAACAAGTGGTATGTACGGCAAGACATTACTACAGTTACCTTTTAGTTGTTGTACTGAACCAATGGTTTCAGATAAGTCCGTGTCAGCATTAGAATCAGTAATAAGTATAACCAGATCAGGAGCGTTAGGTCTGTCACCACCATCACGTGTTAATATCTCGTCTCTTATCGCATTAAAACCTGAAGCCGGGCTTGAATTCTTAGATCTATAAAACACATAGAATATCATTTTTTACTAATGACTGTTCCTCACAGCTCTTCTTTTTCACGGTGGCAATGCCACGTGACAATGACAATACAAATACTACGGTTTCAAGAATAACAGTAAAAAATCAGCTTCAACTCCGAGTTTAAAAGAGCTGTAAGTATTTTAGTTCCTGTCAGATTACCATGATACCTACTTGAGGCTAAGCAAAGTGTATAGTTTAAAACTTTTTGTAACCAAAGTTTGAAATTTAATATCAAATATATATTTACTTTTTGGTTGTGTAAGATTGGCGCTTGATGACTGCCGCTGTTCCTATGAAGTTTTCACAATATTTTCTTCATTAAAAGCTTGTGTATATGCTTCACGCCCAGAAATCTATTTTTCAAACACGTTCGACAGAACTGATCATAAAATAGTTTTTTCAATGAGCGTAAAAGGGCAATAAAACAATGAAAACAAATATTTGCTCGTTATAACTTGTATATTATTTAGTAAGCTGAATTTAACTTTGTAAAAACAAAATTAATAAATAGTACACTAGTAATTTAGAGCTACTGTAATTACAGTATAAGACCATATTTTCAGGCGAATTTGATAATATAAAGATTCGTTGAAATTTGATGCGAGTTTCATTTCGTACAACCTTTTCAACTTTTAAACGTACGTGTATAGACAAACATGTTTCCGTTAATTGCAATAGAATATTTTGCGTACTTTAGTACTTGTTAAACTTCTGAGATCTAAAGCACTGATCTAGCACCAATGACCTACCAACCCTACGTTTATTGAAAGTGTACTCGAATTGTCGCTGAGTTTGTCATTAACATTATCACTTTTTTGTTTTGAATACTCTTCCCTACGTTACAAATGCGAGAACTACATAATAACCCCCCTGCCCCTGTTAATGTCAGGAATGATCTTATAGGCGGATAGCTCACAAATATAAACAAGTAAAAGAGATAATGTACAGTGAAAATTAAATATAACAGGTAACTTTCAATGACTAATTCTTGACGTTTGTCACCAAGCTAGTCTTGTTTATTCAAGGCTGTTTGTCAACACTTCTAAATTAAATTAGAATATATTTCTGAACGGTGAGACACTCACCTATAAATATTGTCTATTACCAGTACTAGCATACCATTCCCCAATCTGATTAAAACCCGATCTAAAATTTTACACTCGCATACTCGCTAATTTAGATCTGGCCTTTTCCAAACGAAGGTCACGTTCAGGTGCCCTTTTCTCATCATAATATTCATGACGAAATTGTTATGATACGTAACTTGTTTACATCGTCTACGTCGCGCAATTTGAAATAAGCCGCCCAATCACAGACTGTGAATAATACTGCTGTTAAATAAGCATGCAAACTTTCGTCTAAAAATAGAAATTACGAAATCAAAATGTGATTAATAGTATTTTCATCTAGATGAAAGCCACGCATTGATTGGTCGACACAAAGTTCATCTCGACGTGACCTTCAACGGAGAAAGTAGAGAGCCTGTACGACAACGCTCTACAGGATATCTGTTTACGGAGGTTGACCATTCCTCAAGGAGCTGACAACTTCTTTCTCTTTCACTTACTCTCTCTCTCTCTCTAAACGAATATTATCAAACGTTTGAGGAAGGGTATAACCTTTTTCAGCATGAAACTAAATTCTGACTTCCTGATCAGAAGTCCTACGTTCTGCATTTACACCAGTGCCGTGGTTAATCTACTCAACGATTTTAAAACCTGATAAGCTGTTTCATGATGATTTTTTAATTTTCTCAGGTTATTTGTTATTTCTTTTTTATGCATTTGGTTACCAATTTCTAATTCAACTTATATATTTTTATTCATTTTTGTCCGCGATCATCATTGATATCCTTAAGAAATGAAAATATGTCCTAGTACAATGAATGTATTTTACTTTCAGTATATATATAATTATAATGTTTAACTGTATTTTTAATACACTATGTGATATGTATGTACTTCTCAAATTTATTGAATAAATTCTATTTAACTTGCATAGGTTTACCCTTAAAAACAATATTTCGTTCAAGGATTAGGGGGACACTGCATGTCCTGTTATGTTACAATGTATTCTATCACTATGAAATCATACACACCTGTAATGTTTTTAGATTGGACTTGTTTTCTTTTTTATGCATTTCTGTTTATCCTAAAAACCAATATTTCGTTTAAGGCCTAAGGGAGGTTATTGCATGCACAGTTGTTATTCTATCATTATAAGATCATACATACCTGTAATTATGTGAGATTTGATTAATTCCTGCCATTACATCATCTTTAGAAAAGTACTTGTTGAAGTCAAACAAAGGTACGGCGCGTTTTCGATACAGAACGGCAGCAACACGAACTTTATCGTCATCTATTGCAGCATACTCTAGCACTGACTGCATGAAGGAGATAACTTGGTTGTAAGCCTTTCTTTTCATGGTACTGGAGAAATGAATCATGAAAACAACATCTAGGAGTTCACTGCCTGCAAATACAATATTTTTACGTTTCAGTTGCGTCTGCAATTACTGATATCTTTATCCCTAAAGATTGGCCAACTATCTACCTGAGTGTTTAACTCTAAAGCTTTTTGTGGATGAAGACATGCTATACTACCGGCTGGAACGTTTAGGGAGTAAGATGTCCCATTTCAAGGCTTCATTGTGTTTCCATTCAGTCACTAAAACGGCGCAATTACGATAACACAAAAGCAGATTGATGTAACACGACATAATGGTGCAAACATATAAAACATTATACACGCTGTTTATCATGGTCTCGTGACCTCGTATGATCGTATCGTGTTTTTACACTTCCAATGTTCTTAAATTGAAAGCAAACTAACGATGATACAATATTGGATGACGATATTTCGATGCAAGAAGGGAGATAAAATAACAAGTGCGATGTATCGTATTGTGGCAACATTCCTGAGTGTAATTTATTTGAAACATAAACTTGTTTCATAAATCTATTCCATGCTACAAGATTACGATGCAATGAATGAAAAAGTTTTGTAATCATGGTTTCTAAATATATTTACGGTTGTAAACAGACATCAAAGGAATTCTCTGTTAATCTATAAATAACATTATAATTTATTTACCTGCGGCGGGTGAATTTAGAGTCTGAGCAGCATCTGAAATATATACTTTGTAATGATAAAAAACAATAACATCATCACCATTATCATCATTATCATCATCGTTATTATTATTATTTATTGTGTCATTATCATTATGATATTATTATTCGACAACATTATCGCTATTATTAGTTTATTATTATCAAAAAGAATATCGTTTTCATGATTATCATCATCATCGTTATTACTATTATTTCTTGCACTACAATCATATGGATGTTTTTAATCGGCATCATCATCGTTATTACTATTATTTCTTGCACTACAATCATATGGATGTTTTTAATCGGCATCATCATCGTTATTACTATTATTTCTTGCACTACAATCATATGGATGTTTTTAATCGGCATCATCATCGTTATTACTATTATTTCTTGCACTACAATCATGTGGATGTTATTAATCGGCACCATTATTGTTATTATTAGTTTTATCAACAAGATTATCATCATCATTAAATTTGAATTTCATTTTCAACGGCTTTTTTTCTCCATATCATTAAATACAGTAACTTAAGTAGGGAATTTGTCATTCACTGGAAGGTTAAATGCTCAGTACTATCTTAACAGTTTGAACTAATAGATCTGTCACTAGCACATACATTTACCCTCCTGATCTAAATACTCACTATTTGTTCAAATTGTCGTACATGAATACGAATAGTATAGTGAGTACAGAAGTACTGTAGTGAGTATTTACATCAGTAGAGTTACTGCATGCGCCACTGAAAGTTGAATATAACTTAAATATATATACATACCATTATAAAAGAGAATGAAAATTTGACAAGAATGTCAATTTTCTTCCATTTATAAGGTATGTGGAGAAGTTTTCGACCTTGAGCGAGTAGATGATATCTGGTCATATATATATAGACAAGGGTCCATGAAAGCTAGGTTAGGTGCGCTGGACGCCGTTATATGACCAATTCAATGTGTTGATACGACGTTAAACACAACAAAATAAATAATTAGATAAATATAAAAGATAAACTTACTCATGAATATTTGTGCAAAGACAAGGTCTTTAGCAAACTCGAACTCTTCCTGGCCGTAGATAAACAAAGTGTTTTCACTGGTTGGTTTACTAGCCATGTTGTTAGCCTCTTCCTCCCCTGCCTCGTCCAAACCGTAACCAACAACAAAGATGTTAGTTCGCCCATATTTCAAGCCTTCTGATTCCTGTAGCGTTCTAAAGTTGTTTCTATCGGACATTCCGGATTGGAATAGAAGAATAACGTTTGGTGCATCGGGGCGGTCGTTACCGAAGACACGCCCCCTTACCATGGCCAGAGCATCTGCTGTGTTTCTTTCACCTTCTATGAAATCGGCACCAAATATTTCATTTATGACGTCAGCTTTGTAGCTGTAGTCGTCAAAGTTAAAGACAATTTTCGGATGCGTGCTGTACGTCACCATGGCAACCTTGACCGTACCTGAATCTACGTCAGCGTCATTTATAAATGACGTCAGGAACATTTTGACCTTGTCTTCTAAATCTAAGGTCAAGTTAGTAAACTGTGACGTGTCTACGACGAAGACTAAATCCAACGGTGTATCGCCAAGATCTGAAAACAAACGGACCTAGCATTGGACTAGAAAATCATTCGAGAAAAAAGAGAGAATAAATTATTTAAATCTGGACAGCATATTATTGAAAGTCTTGCAATAATATTACCAAAAAAATGTATAATGATTATGAACGTTAATCGGGCTTAAGATGATACGTTGATAATATGGCTCCCTGATTACAATAAATATGAAACCAATTAAGATTTTTTAGACTAGTTTACATACTCGTTAATGCTACGGTCCCATAAACATAAAAATAACCGTGAGGGCACCGTACGGGCGCTGTGCGATCAAGCTCAGCAAGGACTTGTACGAACTCTTGCATACCCGTACGGACTGTTACGTCTTTACCAGGGTCCGTGAGATGAGCCGTGGATACACGTATCAGTTTCAAAGTCAAATAGTAAACAAATTTGTGGCCGAGTATGGGTTTAACTTGCATAACTTCCAGCTACGGCTCAGTACGGGTGTGATGTTTTGTGCTAAGTGCGTACTGTCACCTTAATACGCAAGGCGTCCCACGGCCTACGGCTGTCTGCACGAACGGGTCCGCAACAAGCCACGATTTTATGAGACTGAGGCATAAGTTGTAGCTTAATACACTTTAACATTTACTACAACGTACAATATAATACTAAAATGCAATATTTTCGCATCATTCAGACTATTTCAAGTCGATAGCAGAAACAAATAATAATTTTAACTCTTGATAAAGAACGTGTTTTACTCAAAAAGTTTAGTTTTAAGCCTGTGTTTTTTTTAGAAATGCATTTTCATGCATGTTTTATAAAGTATTACTGTCAATATGCAAAAATATTGTTTAAATGTCATGCATTTAATCACTTGTACATGTATGGAACAAAAATGACAGTATATGTTTATATTGATAATATTTAAATAGAAAAAAATAGCATACGAATCTTGATTGGCAAAGAAATGAAAAAAAATCACAGAAATGAAAAAAGAAAAGGGGAAAGGAATATAGATTACATTTATAGGTATATATTCATGAAATAAAAGAGATATGGTATATACACAGCCTGACGCGCATGCGTATGGGAGTTTACTTTTGTCCATTTAGAATGTTCAAAGTTAAATAAGGAATGCGATTTAACGGTGGTAGGACTGGCGAAAATGGTCAAGCGACCTTGGTTTTCTCATTACATCAATAATCTGTCCTTTGATCTAAGAAATGTGTCTTTGATGACATGCGAAGTCTGCGGACAATGAAAATAGACTCAGAGGTTCCCAATTAAGGTGAAACAATGGCAGAAATATTCCTCAAGATAATTGTACTTAAATACTAGAGAATACACTGTCTTTAAATCTGTTTTTCACTTGCCACTTCACTTGTAAGACGCGCTACACAGGGTTTGTTTTTAAGTAGATTGTCATGTTGGCCACGCACGCTTCCACTTTATTTTATTTTTTTACTTTGAACATTCAAATGAACAAAAACATTGAAATTAAAGATGTGTTGTAAAAGAAAGTAATGAATAAAGTTTAAAGTTAGAAATAAACTAAAGATTGTGACAATGTGAACTCTATGTTGCTCCCACCCGTTGTGTACAACGTTTGTACTTTAAGGGATAGCTGATGTATTTTAACGCAAAATTTTCATTAAACTGCCGCTTGTACCATAATTAAATTAAAGCCGCTTACAACAATATCATTTTCAAACCTAAAACGATGGCCGCTTATATCGTAATTAAATTTTATAAAGACGATAGAAGAGTCGCTCATATCATCATAATTAGGTGCTTTAAAGATTATACAAATGTCGCTTACAACATTAAGATCAAATTCTGTAAAAGTAAAATAATGGCAGCTTGTGTAATCATTAAATTAAATAAAGATGAAAACAGACCGCTCACAGCATTATAATTAAACAAAAATCATTTTGATACAACCACCTGTGTGTATAAATGCAATTGTATTGTACATTCGTATTTGTTCTATGTGCAAACCATGCAGCTTTGAGATGCTAAAGGAGTTGTCTTGCAATACCAAAATAAAGTAAATATGCAGTAAGAGTTTTATGCGATTGGTTCTGCTAAATATCATGATTAAGAAATAAATGATTGAAGGAGTCAAGCTTTACTGGTGCTACAGGTTTTTGAAGTTTTGAGCTTATTAGATAGATGTATGTAAATGCAAAACCCGGGTCGATAGCGCAGTTGGTAGCGCGCCGGGATTTGGATACTCGTGCCTGAGGGGGTGCGGGTTCGAATCCCGACCGGGGAGGTTATACCCTTCCATGAAAATTTGACAATAATGTCGATTTTCCTCCATTGATTAGACAATATGGAGAAGTTTCCGGCCTTGTGGAAGGGTAGGTGAGTACTGGTTATAGACAATGGTCCAGGAAAGCTAGGTTAGGTGCGCTGGACGCCGTGAAATGACCTCAATTGTGTTGATACGGCGTTAAATCCAATAAATAAATAATATGTATGTAAATGCAATTTAAAACTTTACTGATTTGAATACTGTTGCCTGGAAAGCTATCAAGAGACTTTCGAAAGGGTACAACATAAAAATCGTTGAAATCAAAAGGGGACAGGGTAAATATGAGGTAGTGTAAACAGGGCACAAAAAAACGTAAAGGGAGTGTAACCGGATATAAATCTATTTAAAACTAAATGTAATGTGATTCAAAATCAAGCAGGGTACAATTGCGGTCAAAAACCAAAAGAGGTTGAAATTGCGCTGGGGATAAAGTCAAGGGGGAAAACGGGGCTGAAACTCAAAATATTAAACCTCTGGTACAAAGTAATCTATAAAATGGTCCAAAATAAGAGTGAATTTCCATAAGATCCATACTTAAAGATGTAAGTAATTCAAAAATCAGTAAGGCTAAAGTATTCATAAAAATTTTAAAAAATGATTTATAGTTGACTTACACTCAAAATAAGACCCACATATTCATACTATAAAAACCTAGTGTGCTAACTTCTAGTTCATACCTACGTGTAGTGCATACCTAAAGAAGTTGACGAATAGCTAACCTATGAAATATATCTAAATAGAATGCTTCATATGTACGCATAAATAATCTAAGTAGTTTACATCAGGCATATTGAAATGTCTATGAAAGGATCTACAAGTACATATGTACTAAGAAATACCATCAGTATGTATAGACTACGATGCATAAAAAAGGGTGATGACGGACAAGTCTTAATCACTATAGAGCAATAACACTGTTGTGTTCGCGGTAGGCAAAATAGAGTCACATGCTTTATTATGCAATAATGATGAAATGAAAACCATCTTACCCGACATTGCTTCTGGCATGTAATTGAATTCTCCATAGTCTGCAAGGTTCGAAACAACCGAAAAATGACGAAAAAGTGTCCAACAATTTGTTAGAAAAAAAGAAAAAACAACAGCGCGTGTAAAACCACGACAAAATGGTCTTTTAAAGAATGTAGACTTTATATCCGTCTGCTAATCAGCAGAGCAGTGTTAACTATGCCTTTATGGTTAAATTCATAATTCTAAAAGTTATGATCCAAATTTCAATAAAAATCAATACAAAGGTATTGAAATTTTGGTAAATTCTTAAGAAATATTGTATATGCCTATATACAATTTTACACGTGAAATTGAACCTTAAAATCAGAAAACAGAAACTATACATATATATTGGTATATAACTAGCGATACTTATAATAGCTTTTCTGATAATACATGTATATATAAAGGTTAAAAAGCTAGTATGTTCAGCATAGTTTCATACTATCAGTTATAAACTAATTGCTCTATAATTGTCATTTACGTGACAATTAAACTGATGTACATTAATATCAAAATATGAAACACGGATAAACATGATACCATGAAAACATATTCTAAAATCCCTGTCACAATACAATAAATACAATTGTTAGCTGTAAACAATGAAATGACACCTCAAATGGTTCAAAATTACAAATAAAATATACTACAAAATTACAATCAAATATAAAACAAAATAATTATGTAATATAAATATAACAATGTAATATACAACAAAATATGTAATAAAACATATATACACTTATAATACACATATAACATTAAACAACACATATACTCAAATCACTCAGATGAAAAAAAACACATTTATAAACAAAAAAGAAAGTACAAACACTCAAATCTGTCTGAAAAACGAAATGCATTATGGTTACAGGTCAATACGTCACAAAATTCAAATATTGTTACGTCACAATATCAACTGTTACTAAAAATAGAATGCTTTAAAACATAAAATGATTACACGTAACATCAGAACGTTAAAATATGAAATTATGAAAAACATAACATTTTGTTAAAGAAACGCGATTTTATTTAAAACAAGAAATTCACTAAACCAAAAATTGTTGAAATGGTAATTACATAACTATAAAATTAATTTTACAAAAATATTATTTAAACTAGAAATTTTTAATAAAATCATTTCAATTGTGTACAAAAAGTTTTATTTAATACGCAAGAAATGATTACGTACCAGCTTGAGCCTGTATCTGACCAATCAAAAGGAAGGAGAGCAGTGCATACGTCACCACGCCACCCACGTGATCCGCCGCCATCTTGTGTCGTCTGAAAAAAAGGAAATTAAATTATTTTACGAGGATTTAGACAAACAGCAACATTAATATGATCACACGAACCTTGAATTACTTTGGTTGCTTTATTACTAAAACTTGAAAGGGGAGCAACTCTTAACACTGTATAAATAATATTCAGGAGTTGTCTTTCTTTTTTACTCTCATAACGTTCGTACGTTCGTAACTTGTACACTGTCATTTTATTCGCTATCTTGATCAGAATTAAAATAAACTAAACGGTAACGTTGAGCTTAAGTTTTGTTTCGACATATTCGTGGAATTGGTTGTGACCTGCCTGCCTCCTAGAGCTGTATCAAAAAACAGTGAGGCAGAGAGGCAGTGAGGCAGATATACGTGTTTTGTATTAGTTGTAACAGATAGATCGATTTAAGTCTCTTTGAGGATGGTAGCCAACAACTACACTAGAGAAATAGCACACTGAAAAATCAGAACACATCTTGATGTAATTCAGTCGTCCTGTTTGATACATCCGAATGCAAAACAAAGGCGATCAAAGCCACGATTGTTGTGCAGTAAATGTTGTAAAGCGAATGATTTAAATTCCGGAGTTTCCGTATTCGATCCTGGCCGCGAATTGTTCAACCCTCTCATGTATATTTTATATTAGATATGGAATTTCCTTTTAGTGGAAAACGTTTCCAGGTCCTGTTGAATGGGAAAGTTAGAATAGGTAAAAACAAAGTGTCCAGGAAAACTCGTTAGGGGAATCACTACCGCACACAACCTAAAGGGCTGATAAGTAGTGTGAAATACGATGCAAAAAAGTGCGAAATACACTAAAATGACTATCTGCATTAGTATCATTATTATATGAACATATACACTATGGCGTCGAACACTAGACAGTGTTTGATAATTAAAGTTAGTCAAATTATCTAAGTCGACAACAAGTATATTTAAGTGTTAAAACACGGCGTGAAATATAAATAACAAAACTGACAAAGGTCAGAAACCTCTAAACTGAGTCCATTGCGCACTAGACTATGCACAGAATTTCAAATATGTAGTCACTCAGACATCCCTGGTTCGAACCTTAGTTTGACTAGTTGTAAACCTCAAATATAAGTTCAAATTCAGTGTCTTTTTTCATCCCTTTGTAAAGAATATGAGAAGTTGTCAGTCTTTTTAAAGGAAATGTAAGCACTGGCTTCACACGTCAAGGAAAGCCAGGTTAGGTAAGCTGGCCGCTGTACAATGACCCTAACTAGTGTTGACACGGCTTAAACCTAATAAAAAGCTCTAAACTCCAGTTTTGAAAGTAAGGGTATAGACAAAAGTCCATGAAAGCTAGGTGTGGTGAGCTGGCCGTTACCAAATAACACTAACTTGTGTTGACACGGCGTTAAACCCAATAAAACCCTCTAAAATCCAGTTTTATTTGTAAAGGGTACCGACTAACTATCCCTGGCCTTCTCAAGTTACGTCGTGCTATATCATTACAACATAAATTAAAGTTAAAGTTTTCATAATGACATTTAAAAACAGATTAATAGATAAAAATACCATATTTATCGTCAATTTATAGCCTGTTACGGTTGACCTGTGAACGTTTTTCATATTCGGGGTAAATTGATATCATTGATAAATACATCATTAAATTAAAAATATTATCTTAAATGGTACACTTTACAATTTAATTTTCATATTTTATTTCGCGTTCAGATTGTTATCGCCATATTTGGTTCATCGTAACATTTACGGTTTGTTGGTGATTTATCTCCAACTGGTTGTTGTTGTTGTTGTAGTACTTGACGGAACGGTACGGTGTCATTGAACTTTAATGTCAACCTTATTTAAATGTTGTTAACATTCATATTGTTGAGCGTTGAATTGTTTGTGAGTTTGTTTTTGATAGTAAACTATAGTCAAATCTGTTCTGAAATTTGTCATCCTTTAGAAATACAAGAGCGAGTTTCCTTAGGATTTCGCTAGCTAGCGTTTTGTGCTCTAGTACCCTTCTACCAAATGGAATACGTATGTGATATCAAATTAAGGGTACCAGGGGGTAAAGCGCTAGCTAGCGACACTCTCAGGAAACTCGCCCACATGACTAATATATAAACAGAATTAGCGAAACAAACTCATTTGGCAAATAAAAATGCTCTATACAGAACCTGACATTTCAAATGGTTACAATGTTACCTTTTTGATATTGTTGCTCTTTTAAATATTCATAAGATTAAATTTTGTATTTACATGTATAAATATTGCTTAAACTGTTTAATAGTCAGTTATTATTAGCAAGTCATGATAAAGAAATTGCAGCCGATCCGATTCTTTTTACATTCTTAACTTGTGTTTTTAAAACTCAGACACAGTGAATTTCAAAGCAGGATTCTTATTCATAGGTAGATCTAGCGGGGGGGGGGGGGCGGGTTAGGGGGGTCTAGACCCTCCCCTAGAATTTCCAAAATGTACCTGTCCATTAGTGTTTTTTCTTACTGTAAGTCATTTTTAAGTAGCATGAGGCAAATTTTCTCGGTGCTAAACATAGATTTAATGGTTATATAGTTTGTTTTATTAATACGTTGCATTATTCTGCAAAATGTGTATGATAATGGTTGTAGTTCGAAAGTTTGGACCCTCCCCCTCTCTAGAAAAAGTTCGGACCCCCTAAAAAATCCTGGATTCGCCCCTGTTTTTCACTACGACATTTAGTCAACTTGTTTCTATTACTTATTCATCAAGTACGCTAAATTAATTTCCTTATTCCTGAGTATAAAACACATTTCACACCAGTTTCTTAACAAAACCCAGACGAGGGTCAAATAGCATAGCTTGAACATTTCAAACGTATATCACCAATTTGGATCTCTACGATCGCTATACATAATGTCAAAGCTTGTCAAAATTCTGTCAAAATTTATAATTTTCTACAATTTAACAGACGCACCACCCAATGTGCGTTTATAACAATCTCTGTCTAAAATCAACATTTTAAATATACATACAACAAAATAATGAGTAATAACAATGAAGACCAGTAACCAAGGCGCACCGAAGAAAGAACATAACGAATAACAAGTTAAATTCCGCCTCTTTGCCAGCAACCAAAGCGGACCACTGAGAAAACTACGAATGGCAAGTTATATACTTCCTCTTTGCTTATTGGCTGCGTGGAAGATCAACGTTTTACTGTTGCTCTTCCCAAATTGTTTGCTTATAACTTCCTTTCTAACTTGACGACATACATGCAAGAGTAATTGTATTGGTAGGACTTGTGTTTAGGGACAAAAACAAAATTCCTTAGCCTTAGCATGACTTAGATAAGGAGTACAAACATAAACAAATGTTTCAAAAAGGAGAATGAAAACATAATAGGAACAGCAACAGTAAAGACCACCGACCTTCCAAACAGCCAAAAAGCAATGAGGCGGATTTCTTTAAATTTCTAAACTTTTGTCATAAAAAAGATGCCACAAACAAAAAACGAAAACAAGAACCAAAGTTAAAGCCAAAATTAATGTTACTTATATGATTGAAGTTTAAAAGCGCAACTTTTAAAATGAAAACTTCAAAAGTCATGTATGGCTCAATTCCCCGTAAACTAGATAAATGAAAAACATATAAAAATCTGAAATATCGTAACTGTTGTTTGAAATGCAGGAAACTATAAAGATAGCCGATGTAGACAGCTTGAATTGTTTAGAATTAATACATCAAGCTTATAGGCTTGTATTTCTGACATAATGAACATTTTACAACCGGATGTGACGTCATTAAAAATCCATAAATAATGCAGAAAATGTTTATCGCATAATACAGATGCACTCAAACAACTGCAAACGGATCGTTATGGTATGTTCAAACTTGAATAATGATGGCAAGGATAACTTGTTATGTTTAATTAATTAGAACCAATGGGTTGGAGCAACACAATGTGCTGTATCATGATTTTTATTTTACTGCCAGTGGCGCATGCATTTACCCTGCTGATGTAACTACTCACTGCAGTACTTCTGTACTTACTTTCGATGAAAATAGATATCCATAATTGTGTACGGTGCTTATCGAACAAAAATGGATGAAAACCGAGAGAGTCAAAATGGCGTTTTCATAAATAAAAAAAACACCAAAACCTAAAGTTTAAATAAACCCCAACTTATCAAATTGAATAAGAGCATCTTAGGTAGCAGTTTAAAATCATATACTAAAGATAACATAATTGCAAAATTGCAAAATGATTTCATTTTTCTCTTTTAAAAAAACATTGGATTCTGCTGAGATTGAATGTAACATAGATAAGTTTTAGCAATTAATTCATTTTGCATGGAACCAACTTATGTTCTTTGAGAATTCATCATGATAAGAAAACGTAAAATTACAAAATTATATTTTAAAGAACATAGTTTACCCTTAGATTACTCATGTTTCATAGATTAAAGTTATTTTTAATTAAGTACATTCGAATGTATGGAACGTTATCTATATATAGCCTACAGTGAGTGCCATCAATTTTAGAAAAGTTTTGTATGCAAGACTGCAAAATGCTATTGAAAGCTCATAGCGACTTCTATGGTCGGTACTTTTCTTTGGCAAACAACTTAATGCTGATATTAATGTTTGCATTATTATTATAAGAGACCAGTAAATACTATTGCAGCTTATAGTGAGTTCAATAGTTGCCATTGTATGAAGATATATTCATCAACAGTAGACTTAAAGCAGTTTTACAAACATGAAGTTATCAAAATATTACATGCATTAGAGACAATGAACAGTTAACATATTCTGCTTTCTAAATTTAAGTGTGACAAAGTGCCAATTTCTTGATAATGGGGCTTTAAAAAGAGTTTAGGGTATGGAGAATGTTAGCAAACTCTTTTTAAGTCCATTTCTTTCAGAAGCCAAACCACAGAAAAATTAAATAGTGCATAAGATATCTACAGCATTTCTGTAACATAAATGCCCACTCGTATTAACGTCCGGTCCCCGACGTTGTATTAACACCGGATCTCGACGTCCGATTAACGTCGGATTCCGACGTTGTATTAACACCGGATCTCGACGTCCGATTAACGTCGGATTCCGACGTCCGATTTACGTCGGACCCCGACGTTCGTTTAACGTCAGACCCCGACGTCCGATTTACGTCGGACCAAAACGTCCGATTTACGTCGGACCCCAACATTCGTTTAACGTCGGACCCCGACGTCCGTTTAACGTCGGACCTCGACGTCCGATTAAGGTCGGACCCAAACGTGCGATTTACGTCAGACCCCGACGTCCGATTAACGGAGGACCCCGACGTCCGATTAACGTCGGACCCTGACGTCGTATTTACGTCCCACCCCTATGTCCGTTTAACGTCATACCCTGACGTCCGATTAACGTCGCACCCCGACGTCGTATTAACGTCGCACCCCGACGTCCGATTAACAACGCACTCAGACGTCCGATTTACGTCACAGGCTGACGTCCGTTTAACGTCAGACCCCGATGTCCGATTAACGTCGGACCCCGACGTCCGATTAACATCGGACCTAAACGTCCGATTTACGTCGGACCCAGACATCCGTTTAACGTTGGACCCCGACGTCCGATAAAGGTCGGACCCCGACGTCCGATAAAGGTCGGACCCCGACGTCCGATTAAGGTCGGACCCAAACGTCCGATTTACGTCAGACCCCGACGTCCGATTAACGGAGGGCCCCGACGTCCGATTAACGTCGGACCCCGACGTCCGATTAACGTAGGACCCGGACGTCGTATAAACGTCGTACCCCGACGTCCGTTGGACATCGGAGCACGACGTCCGATCAACGTATGTTTAACGTCGCACCCCGACGTCGAATCAGCGTCGGATCCAGAGGTCGTATTGCACAAAATTTGTGTTTCATAATTATGATCTTGTTTACTGCTCGTTTCAATTTCTCGAATGCTTTGAAGCTCACGAGTAAAACAAACGGGATAAGTTAGAATTTTATCGAAAAAGAAATGTAGAAGCTATTTAATGCGCTATTTGATGTCATTCAGTTATTCATCTTGAAAGAAAATCGGCCAGAATTAAATCTTTGATTAGTTCATTAGTTGTTATTGTATACCACAAGACTATAGACTCTGGTTTTGGTCATTGAACGAGATTTCACTGTACTTTGCTATCAATTAAATTTGAGACAATAGTTGTATATTTTTTTAAATCACAAATGAACAAGTTTACACGTAGTACCTCAATCATTAATCATGCATTTTTGTTTAAAAAACCCACCGTGGTTTAATTTATGACGTTATATATTGCTTATCTAATGTTTGTTCAGCCCTCATGTTTTCAATTATATACGGAAATGAATACATTTTTAAAATATCTGTCAAAATGATTTATTATCTTTAATGATAGGAGTTTGAAATAGGTATTTTATATAATTAAAAATAATATGCTGTATAATACAAAAACCAAAGTTAAGAGTGTATATACGTTTATCAGTGTCGACCCAATTCAAAGTCAACCCGATTAGTTAAACAAGTGGTGTACATATTTGATTCTGTACAACATTTTTTTAGTCATATTCCGGTGATCAGACGTTCTACTCAATGTCCCTCTATGGGCCTATATCTCTTGACCAAAGCTTTTAACCTAGTGCAAAACAAATGCTCTTGCAACTTGGTAACAACCAGTTTTCTCCATTAATAATTATTGTGTCTATTTTTACGGCATTATGGAAAGGCGTGTGGCATCGGTTACTTGTCATAAACATGTTGTATGTTTAGAGCAATACAGGTTGTTGTTGTTGTTGTATATACTTAGGTCAGGGAAAGCAAGGTTAGGTGAACCGGTCGCCGTAGAATGACCATAATTGTGATGACACGGCGTTTTACTCAATAAAACCCTATATATTTTTTTAATTTTACATTTTAATAACATAGATTTAAACAGTGCAGTGAGATAATGGGCATTAAATATGGCACTGACAATGTTCCATAGTTTGGCACTGCCAATGTTCTATTAAATGGCACTGCCAATGTTCTATTAAATGGCACTGACAGTGTTACATAGAATGGCACTGACAGTGTTACATAGAATGGCACTGACAGTGTTACATAGTTTGGCACTGCCAATGTTCTATTAAATGGCACTGCCAATGTTCTATTAAATGGCACTGACAGTGTTACATAGAATGGCACTGACAGTGTTACATAGAATGGCACTGACAGTGTTACATAGAATGGCACTGACAGTGTTACATAGAATGGCACTGACAGTGTTACATAGAATGGCACTGACAGTGTTACATAGAATGGCACTGACAGTATTGCATAGTATGGCACTGACAGTGTTACATAGTTTTGCACTGACAATGTTCCAATGAATGGCACTGACAGTGTTCTGTAGTTTTGCACTCACTTGATGTTCCACGGCACTGGCAGTCTCCCATAGCTAGAATGAAACTGACACTATCTATAGTTTGGCATATACACTGTTCCATAGTTTAACAATGTTCTATAATAGTGAAATATATTTTTAAAGATCAACAGTTTATACATTGGTACGTTTATATCTCTCATTCTAAACTAATGATTTGATAACCAATGTCTTCTATTAAACATTTAAGACTAGCAGTTTAAATCATACTTAGATTGATATCTCAAACGACTGACTCCCGGCAATGATATTCATTTATCCATTATATAGATCCTAACAGACAAAGAACTAATTCTTCATATTTTATGATAAAAGAGCTTGTTAAATACAGAATAAGCTGAAATTCTCCGTCGGCTTGAAGGCTAGTGTGTAGATAGTCATCTATCCATGAAATTCAACATAAATCTTTTTGCTATCAGTTTTAACGGCTTCGAGTTAATCACTGCTGAGTTTTCAAGAGCGAAGAACCGAGTGTAAAAACTATGTCTAAGCTTAAATCAGATAAAACATTAGGATATAGTTTTTATGGAGAACCCACAACGTAGATGGCTAGCGCGATAATCAATTTTGCTAAATTTGCGTTTTTAATATTAATCATTATAAGAGAGTTAAAAGTCTAGTTTCATAGTTTTTATCTTTTCCAAATGAAAAATAGTTCTGATTATTAGCTCATAAAACTGTACATTCGTGTGAGAAAATTCGTAGTTTGTGTTGGTTAAAATGTGTTTTTTGTTTGTTTAATATTTTAAGCCGCGTTTATAAACATGACCGCCCACTCAGTCGAGTGTCTGTCTACGAATTCAAAAGAAGTAGTTGGCCCATTTTTTTGACTCCCGAGTAGAATCTGCATTTCAATAGCTTCATGGAGTATTGAAATAATTTTAATTCTAAGGCCATTCTTTCTCCATTAACCTTTCTACGGCCATTCTCCCTCCTACTAAGGATTCTTAATTATGTTGGGCAGTTGTCAGTCACTGACGAAAGTATGCGCTTAGTAGTTGGTTAACAGCTAAATCCAGAGATTTAGCCTTTCCAGGAACAGTGAGTAGGTTGACTTACCGCCGTTATATGACCTATACAATGTATTGCTACAGCGTTAAACCAGACAAAAACAAACAAACAAAAGATCTATGCATCGAGAATGTCTCCATAACTCTAGTAAAGAACTATGCACTGAATCATGTTTGGAACTCTCAATTTCTCACGTCTCGTAACCGAAATTAATACTCATGCATTGTTTCCTTTACATCTAAAACAGTGTAAAGCTCAGACAAGGCCACTGAACTCAAGCTAGCTTGATGGCGGTATTTCATTGCAACAGAATAAGTTAAGCATGAGATCGCCAAGGAATGCTACAAGTATCTTATTCACGTTATTTTCCGTCATCAAAATCACACGCTATTTATATATACAGGGTAACAATACGATAATTACTTTGATTCAAGTTGTGCCGTTTTATATGTCGACATTGAATGACCTTGGGTCTTAAATTTTAGTTTGAAATGAAAAACTAGTTGGTGACAAAACGCACCCATTTAATTGAACAGGTTAAAGAGTGTTGCCTATAGCTGCGAGAAAAAATAGAAACTACAGATTTTCAAAATTTGCGAACAATTTTTGAAATTAACTACTCTGTTCTGCTCCATGTAAGGCATTGGAATAATATTCGAGACGGAGGACACCTATATCAAAGTTTGTTAGCACCAATTAATATTAATACAGTTAGTTGCATTTTCTACATAAGGATATTTAGTCACGTGATCTTCAGAAAGTAAAGTAAAAATTACACTTATTTTCTTCGATTTTTGCATATAGCAAAAAATGAAATAGCGCAAAAAAATCTTCTTCCGAAACTGCGCACTCTAGTTAGTAAGTTACAATTATTTACTACAAATTCTCTGCAGAAAAATGACCCGCTAAGCCATTGTTTTAGGTAATCAAGTTATCATTAAACATACATTTTCAACTTGAAGTTAATGTACAGGTAACGCATTCAAGTATATATTCTATGAAAGCGAGATTCAACTCCGTTTCTGATTTTCCTTTTCTGTGGGTTAGCAGACTATAACATTATCGCGTGCTGATCAGACACGACCTCATATGCCCAAACTGTAATAAGGTGTCAATGACATCGTCATGTCACTACAGAAGTCTGTATAGTTAAACGACTTGAATATGCGGCATTTAATTTAATTTAATCGACAATGATTAATAAATACACAAAAGAAACAGTTGCTTTAATAATGATGGTGCATAGTTGAAACTTTTCAATGACAATTCAACGTCTTAGATATCAATGCATGCTAAGTCAAACATAATATATTGCAGGGTATATTCATCTAACCAAGGTTTTAATTTTGCTTGTCTGTAATAAAAACCATACTGAAGTACAAAGCGTATTCAACAAAGGTGAGCCCCCGTACTTCCCCGTGATTGAGAGACACCGGTAATTAATGTCCCAACAAACGGTGTAGGGTAACAAGTAATGTTAATTTATCCTCTACAAAAATGTGAAAGCAAGTATTATATAACAAAGCTATGTAACCTGACAGCATAGTTTATCAACTCCTTGATTTGTTAACATTGAGATGTAACTTTGACTACTTTTGTTGTATTCTTAATTTAAATAGGATTGAACATTTTAGGGACAGACGCGGTCGTGGTGATGATTGAGTGCGGAGGTTTTCAAATTCGGAGACCCTTGGTTCCATTCCTAATTGCGGGAGTCAAGACCTTAACTCTTCCATTAAGTATCAATTTTACTGCTTTATAGGAGCGGTCGGTAACTTAAAGGTACTCATTTACAGATTTCAACCTAAATATCAACATTTTCTAAAACTATCAAAATTGTACGGACATATTTTTGAAAGCAGGAAAGCAGTGTTCTGATAATGACAATTTTAGTGCAAATTGATATATAACTACAAATGATGGTGTTTCATGTAGTAAATATCTACCCCGTAAGTCACGGTATAGACACGTCTGTGCATTTTTGTGTCTTTACTGTATATTTCGTGCGACATATAGGTCAGTTTGTCTTAAAATGATAAGAATTATTTTTTATAGAATTACAGACATTGAATGGTGTTTTAAAATTATAGAAAAAATAAACCAAACATGTGAACTAGTACCTTTAATGCGGACGGCTACGTGAGTACTGTGCGCCGAAATGCATTTTGTTTAGTCATATTCTGACGGTCATTACGGTCCCCTGGATAGGTTAGGTCTCTGTACCTGACTTTTAATTTAGAACAAACCATCAACAGTGACTGACAATTGCGTTACTTGATACAGAGGTGTGCGATAAAAGGGCTATAGAAATGATTACAGGACTGACCAAACATCAGAAAAGTATAAAGGCCATCTGCGGGAAGCTAAAAAAACCTCTAACGATAAAATCATCGTAAGTCCAAAGCAAAAAACATTGATAATAGTTGAACTGACTTTGAACTGCAAAATTATAAAATTGGCGCACTCTTTTCGTAAGTTTTTTTTGTGAAATGATGCACTTGCTGCGTAGACACACGCATTACCGACTGAGCAAAGGGAAAGGACTCTAGCACATTGTAGATCGTGACAAAATAATCTTAGTTACTAAAGTCAACTTTTAGTACTGGTGTTCATGTACAAACACTTCGTTCATCGTATATGTGGACTGTTTTGCTACTGCGCTAATCGTCAGAAGTTTTTGTCCAAATCGCATGTAAAGGAACAGCAAGAGAAATAAAAATAGTTATGTCTTACTAATTATTAGAAAACAAACGTGAAGCAAATATACAAATATAAGAAAAGTAAATAATGTTTTAATTATAAATACTTATTAATTACAATACATTATCACATTTTCCTACACGTGGCTCTTCACCAAAACGCTTAACAAAGTGAAATTTCTTTTAAGGAAGGCCTGCTGCGTTAATCATCAAAAACGCATATAGACGATGCAAAATCATACGTATGTATCAGTCGCAGCGATGAACAAACAAACAGACAGACATCAAAAGACGGAACAAACAAAACTAGTTTATACAGATGTCACGCTGTGCTCCCATTTAATAATTACACGAACATTTCATGGATAATTTAACCGTAATTAGCTGTACATCCCGAGAGAGCGCATCTTTAACGTGTGTGTGTTTTTATTTGCATTATATATCAGTTCCGTAGCCAAGAATGTAGAAATAGTATCCTAGTTTTACAAAGGGGGAGGGAGTTTCGGAATGCTGCTTAATTAGAACGTATCTGATTTGCTATTCGACTTACTTATGAAATTACATTAAAGTTCCGTTGAATATACCACCTTGGTTATAGCAAATTCTTATGATTTTTGACGATTTTGTAAGTCCCAAACGCTTATGCCATAGTCCCATAAACATAAAAATAGCCGTGAGGGCACCGTACGGGCGCCGTGCGATTAAGCTGCGTAAGGACTCGTACGAACTCTTGCGTACCCGTACGGACTGTTACGTTTTAACCATTTTAAGGGTCCGTGAGATGAGCCGTGGTTACACGTATCTGTTTCAAAGTCAAATCGTGAACAAAATCGTGCACGAGTATGAATTAAACTTGCCTATCTTCCAGCTACGGCTCCGTACGGGTGTGTTGTTTTGTGTCATGTGCGTACCGTCACCTTAATACGCAAACACAGACATCCCACGGCCTACGGCTGTCCGCACGTACGGGTCCGCAACAAGCCACGATTTAATGGGACTGAGGCATTAATTTGTGAAGAAGAAGTTAACTGAATTAAGACTCCATTACGCTAGATTCAGACCGTCGATTTCCATCTGTATGTTCCAAATAGTGCAACCGTTTACTGTATTTCTGCTTATATCTCTGCCTGTATGATGCAGCGCTCTTAATTAATGTCTTTATTTTTCCATTAATCTGGTAAATTAATACTCAGATAAATGAATGCATCTGGAATGTAGCTTAATGTAGAGAGTTAATATCACTTTGAGAAATAAAGAAACACAATTCTAGAAGAAACAATTTTTGCTGATGGCATGAAATTGTAATTTCATAATTCATTATACATTTAACGACCACAAGAAATGAGTTTACTTGTTACAAATCGGGAGTTTAGTGCAAAACGGTCGTAGTCCAATATAAGAAAAGAGTGAGTTACAATGTAGCATCATTTTGCGATAAACCCGCAAAATAGGCTTTTAGAAACGGACCAGGGCACACTACCATAAGCAAACCATTGGTAAACGTAAAAAATCACCGAAGAAAAATAATATTTACTAATGTCTTTTAACATAGAAGCATATGTCAAAAACAAACACATCCATTTAATCGTTTACTAAGTGAGTTAAAATGTTCTCGGGCATGTTATGGCAGTTTCATTGCCCGTGAACGCATTTCTGTTGACTCATGTCAAAATTTACGTGAATCCACTGTAAACGAAATTAATGAGCTAAACAGTTAATAAAACTCCGAAAGTCAGCTCGTGAAGACGGAATCTTATCTGTAATGCCAACTTTATCCGGATACAGGCTTTTATATCTAACCGGAAATTATACAATAAGAAAAACCGATCTCCTTTTTGTTGAAATTGAAAAGACCGGAAAATGGTGCATTTACTGAACAGTGCATGTGTTTTAAAGCCTTACACGTTGAATGAATTATTTTAGAAGTAACCCTAATTTAGCTAATTTAGCTGTTGGTCCAAATGTTTAAATAATGTTTGAAAAACTGTGCCATTTCTTCCCAACAATGTAAAATGAAATCAATGGTAAACTGACATACTATGCGCTGCGGATTGATACAAAGTGCTTACAGAGTGAAATTAATCCAGAATATAGTTCCGCATAATATGTCATATAATACTTCATATGTAGGAGATTCAAGAATCACTCCATCACCATTCGTATTGAAGTGTGTCAGTCATTTACACAAATAGTAAAATCGACGATGGCACAAACTGACCTCCGTATTCCAAATTCTGTTGTTGGCGTTCTTTATCAGTGAAAAAGCTGTTTACTTCTTCTGTTTCGTGTAAATGAAAAATGGTTTAACATAAAAACTTGTCAAACTGCCAGCAATGACAATAAAAACCTGACACATGGAATTACATTAACCAGCCCTATCATTGTGTGCTCATTGACCCTAGCTGGAGTAAAACGTTCATTTTGTTTATTGAAATGTTAACATGAGGTTGTATGTTTTAATGGTAAAACGCATAAGCTTCAATACCCTTTTTCCATCAATGTTGCGAGTTAAAAAACTTTCAGAAGGTCATGTTTAATCAAAGCGCTAATGGCGCTGTCAGACATGGGGTTATAAAAATGTATTAACAGGGTTTTATAAACGGAAACAATACAGGGGAACTTTCTTTTACATAAGCCGGATTTGAAATACTTAAATTGCACCAACATCATGTTAACGCGTAATGTGGAACTACATTAATTGAAGCAGTGATTATCCCTTGAATTGCGCACGCACGGACCAGTGTTATCGTCTGTGACGAAGTTCAATGAGGATTTGCTACAATTGGCTACTAAACATGGGAAAATCCCACGTAAAAACGAAACAAGGAATATACGTATACATATTTATTGAATAGAGCCGGCACGCTGTTTTGTGGGACAACTTATGAAAATACCATTTTGTTTGCGTACCAGAAAATTTAACCAAAAAGCCCAAAAAGGTTAAAAACGGCGGCCAGTCAACAAACTCACCGTTCCTAAAAAGGCTAACTATCTGCATTTAGCTGTTAACCAGTTACTTAGCGCATATTTCCGTCAGTGACCAATCTGATTAAAACCCGATCTAAAATTTTACCGCTCGCATACTCGCTAATTTAGATCTGGCCTTTTCCAAACGAAGGTCACGTTCAGGTGACCTTTTCTCATCATAATATTCATGACGAAATTGTTATGATACGTAACTTGTTTACATCGTCTACGTCACGCAATTTGAAATGAGTCACCCAATCGCAGACTGTGAATAATACCGCTGTTTAATTTGCATACACACCTTGGTCTAAATAGAAATTACGAAATCAAAATGTTACATGTGTATTAATAGTGTTTTCGTCTAGATAAAAGCTACTCATTGATTTGTCGACACAAAGTTCATCTCGACGTGACCTTGCATTGACTAAGTATAGATCCAGTACGACAACGCGAGTAGAACAGGATCTCTGTTTACGGAGATTGGTCAGTGACAGGCAACTGCCCTACATGATTTAGACTAAGCAGTAGGAGAGAGAATTCCCGTTGAAATTATTTCATGACCAATCTCCATGAAACTATTCGCCGCCCTGGAATCGGTCTTACAACGCCTCGATCAGTTAACTAGTGAGCTACCAACAGAGCAAACCAGGCGGCTTTTGGCTTCTTTATACATGTATACAAAAATACAGAAAAACAAACGCTTTAAGTAACTAAAACTTTAAACTTTTCAACTCACTCGTCAACACAATTTTGGTCATTTTACGGAGGCCAGGGCACCTAACCTAGCTTTCCTGAACCATTGTCTATAACCAGTACTCACCTACCCTTCCACAAGGCTGGAAACTTCTCCATATATCTTATAAATGGAGAAAAAAATGATGACATTTTTGTCAAAATTTTAATAGAAGGGTAAAACCTTCCCGGTTGGGATTCGAACCTGTATCCTCCTTCGGGACACGAGATTCCAAATCCCGGCGTGCTACCAACTGCGCCACCGACCCGGGTTGTGACTTGAACTTAAGATTAGTTTACGGTGTTAGTGCACAGTACATTCATCGAGAAATAAACTGTTTCAATATACATGCAATCAATCATAACTATCTGACATTAATAGTTGTGAATGGAGTTAAAACCTGCCTTGGTTGCTTGTTATAATGAGTTACAATCAAAGTACTGATGACACTTAAATGTTATAAACTGACAAACATGCTATCATGGAAGATGATAAATACGAAGGTTGATCACTTCACCACTTTAATGAAATGTCTAGCAATAAAGATTGATTGTTTCAATACTTAGTATATAAAAATTTACACTACAGTTATCAGTTTATTGTGTTTTTCTCGGCACGTTATTGTTCAATTTCGTTCAAATGTCAGTGACACAGACATTAACTCCGCTGATTCAAACGTTATTGTGAGTGCGATGTACTGTATTAAATATTAAAGGGATATACCGGCAAATGACTGTGCCAAAAGTATAGAACCAAGTTTAGTTTTTGTATTCATTGTGTTAACAATGAATACTCTGTTACCAATAGATTAATAGTGGTATTCCGATCGGAGTCCTATATTTAATCAACGAGACCTAACAGCATCCATATCCGGATAATTCCGCTACAATAAAATAGTTCATACTGAAACTGGCACTTTATGTATTTCTGCGCGAGAAAATGACCAGACGCTCAATATGACGTTACAGAATATACTTGAAGCGATTAACTTGTAACAGAGATAAGACTGTCCATAATACTCGTGAGAGGTGTGTGGCAGTACTATTAGATAGATGTACACTCGACGGCCTTCGCGGTCTATTTATAGAAAGTCACAGTCTAAACCACTGACGAAGACACTGTGACTGACACCATAAACAGAGAAGAATTATCAGACCATCACTGATAATGATCGTTTTATATATTGTACATTTATATATTAAATTATCAAACATGGTTGGTTTAATTAACGGTTAATAAACATTTTTTAAAGAATTTTAATACCTCACTTATAGAGATCACAGGCGTAAGCAGTACTTTCGTGCTATTAATTGTTTGGGGACCTTTGATGCTTTGCCTCAATATTTTCTTGTAAAGAAATATAATCTTCGTTCGATTAGCCGTCGGAATATGGGACAGAACATGTTCTTGAATCGAATAATCTGGATTGGTTATCAATAAATATAATTTCTTGCCAAATGGATAGGTGAATTATAAAGTATACCATAAAAATGAGTTTGTATGTGCTCGGTCGGAACATGACGAAATTGTTAAACTCTGACACATATATTGCTTGAATGCTTTACTAAAGGAGATGTCATACATGGCTAATCGACGATTCAAGCATTTTTGGAAATGCTAATACTTGTACTGTATACATTACTATAAGTGCTGATTCCCGCGTATTGGGTTTTTTTTAAAGATAATTTTTTCCGGACTGTAACTGTTCGGGTTGTGTGCAATTAAACCCGAGGTGTGTTCAACAATGCGAGCGCTCGAGCGAGCGCCCGCCTCGCGAATTGTTAGGCTATTGAACGACTGCGCTTATTCCATAAATAGGTGAAGATATCGGTCAGTCAGACCGTTTGTGTACAGAATGTCGAGCGCTCGCTATAAAATCCAAGATGACGTCAAACAGAACATCAATGAAAAAGCGGGTGGGGGAAACAATTATTTCTGCTGATACACGAGATCTTTCATATTTTTACCATACATAAATCATAGAGACAATTTACTGTACCAAATAAAGGGTACATTTAGTATATTTTATGCATTGCGTGGATATTTTATGTGGAACAAGTAACACACAAGTTTGCGTAAAAAAATAATTTTTCCTGCCACCATCTTTGGTACCTGTTATAATATATATTTCCAATGATATATTAATACAGTACCCACCAAAAAAACTACAACTCATTAATTTTGATGATTTTTTTTGTAGAATTACTAGTTTTTTATATTTAAATATGGTTGTGATAAAATGAAAACAAATTTCAATAATGCGGCACACGAATTATATTCAGCATCTGACACCCTAGCTTAAGCCTATTTATTGTAATCATTTTCTATAATGTATTTTGTTTGGTATTTTTGTAGACTCGTTTGTTTGTTTGTTTGGGTTTTACGGCGCACCAACACAGAAAGGTCATATCGCGCCGAAAGCTATTAATGATACTAATAATTCAAACTTTATTAATAATGTAAAACTATATCTTATTATAAATATTTATTTCTTTCAAAAAGTTAAGTATAGCATATGATGGTACGGATTCAAAAAGTTCTTTAAGTAGACTCAGTTATAAGTAAAGTGATAAACTTTTTTAAGTAATCAGTTTTCAAAATTTTGGACAAAAGCTATTTAGTAGGCCTGCAAAGTGAAAAATGTATCCGCCCTTTTGGTGGGTATTGTATATAAAATCTAAAACAACATTATCTTTAATAGACAAGTTATCACCAATGAACCGTATGGCTAAATATGTTTGAATTAGTAAAGAAAATAAAATTAATTGGCATGTGAATTCACATTTGCTTAATTTTTGTAATATATAATAAATATATATATAAAGGAGGATAAAATAATCAAGATAGCCTCAATTTATTGAGGCTAATGAGGTAAATGAGCTAAAATCAATAATCTGGGTATTATATTCTTGCATAAAGGTCAAGCTCAGGTTAATTCTGTTGGACTAAATCAATGTTTATATGAAAAAAAATCAGGGGGTCGATCGTGAACTAATTGTCGAAATTTTAAGTTGAAAATCAGGTAATTGATTTTTTCTTACGTCGACGTCAGTTTGAAATGTTATAATTTACAATGTCTAATCAATTACCTGATTTTCAACTTAAAATTTCGACAATCAGTTCACGATCGACCCCCTGATTTTTTTGAATCAGAATTTTATGAAACTATTGAACCATACCTAAAAATATTGATCATAACTTAGCCTCATATGAAACTGTATGATATTAATTATTGAACAGACCCTTCAGGGACTCAAAATATTGATTACTGAAAACAAACGACCCTTAAGGGACCTAGATTATTGATTTTAACTCATTATCCTCATTAGCCTCAATAAATTGAGGCTATCTTGATTATTTTTATCCTACTTCTATTCAAAAAATGTTAATAAAACATACTCATTTAAAAAATACAATAACTGCATTTAACTTAAATATATTAATAATATGAATGATAATTATTATACTATCAATTAATGTTTTGAATATATTATTTGTACTTGTTGAAGTCATCAACATAATTAATGTTTGGAACATATATCACTTTTTCTTCAAAATAACTAGTTTGTGTGTAATAATGAACTCGGGTATTAAATCTTAGTATAACACTTTGAATCTTAACATTTGTTTATTTTCTTACAAGATATAGATAATTTGTGCATATAAAACACTTTCAACTATTTTCCAAAAAATAATCCCATTCACTTGACTACATTAACCTCTTTGTTAAATCAGGTAATCGAATGAAAAAAAGAAATACAATTTATCAAACAATTAATTCTTAATTATATCTGTAAATTTTAACCTTCGTCATTAAACACCATCAGTGCAGGTACAATTAATTTCTAAGACATTTATGATAAGCAGAAATGGGGTTTAAATACATTATTTTCTGTTTAGTTACTATATAAATCATAGAATAGCAGCAGGGTGTTAGTCCAACTTTACTCAAAAATGTGTACTACGTAGCACACATAACAGATAACAATGACATAGTTTTAAATCTCTCCTATATTAGAGATTTTTTTGACACACAGACTAATTAAACAATGTGATAGTCATATTGTAACAGTTATAGCTTTGACTAATTACAACAGTAGTCATAGTGCACCTAGTAGTTTGTTAACAGCTACATCCAGAGATAAAGCCTCTTCAGGAACAGTGAGTAGGTGGACTGACCGCTGTGATATAACCTTTATAAGGTGTTTCTACAGCATAAAACCCAACAAAAATTGAATAAATCTAAACACAATGAATACCCCAGTACTTTCAGTGCTTTGATTAATACAGTATTAAGAACGTAAGAAATCACTTACTAATATCATTTGCCATTTATAACATTCAACTGGACAAATTAAAACATGTGGCATACACATAGTTGAAAACGAAAGTAGGATACTGAAGGAATCACCAAGCTATTTATAGATTTGTTATATGTCGTACATGCTGAAATTAAACATTTTCATTGGTCGCTTCTTGTCTTATCAACATTCTTAGGTAGTTAAAACCAACGTGGTTAATGTTTGAGCCAATGACAGTCGAATACAAACTAATAATTCGAATAAAGATAAACAATCATGAACACGTTCATTCCATATTGTAAAATTTCAATCAATTTCAGTGGCACATACATTTACCCCGCTGATTTAAATGCTCACTACAGTACTTCTGTACTCACAATCGATTAAAAGATATATCTGTTTTCATGTACGGGGATTACAAACTATTATCAAGTATTTAAATCAGTGGTGCTTATGTATGAAATACTGAAAGTTGAATAAATTTTAACAATACAATACACTATAGAAATACATAAAATATTTAGATGTAAAATGTATACCTGAAATTAATATTTTAGCATATTTTATTCAACTGTCAATGACGCTTGTATTATAAGTAATCCCGCTGATGTAAATAATCTAAATTTTTCGATAACCCCGAACACATGTAACCAGTACAGTACTTTTGTAATTAGTATGGATAAAAATAGAAATGGTTAATTATGTACGGGGGGTATAATATAATAATGGTATGTATTAATTAAAATGAGACAGTCAATAAAATCACAGTTACCTTACATTTTACGTAAATAAAACAGTTCTGATAATTAATAATTGCAAGCTTACTGTCTAAAAGAGTAAAACAAATAACAATGTCTGTCAACATTAACTTGTTTATTTGACGTGCTAACATGACAGAGAAGCCAAACCTGTAATTAAAACATTCTGACGTAGATTACATGTCACTGACCACATGAACTGTTCTTATACAACTCGAATTTAATATATTCCTTTTTAAAAAACTCACTTATAGTGTCCCGAAGGGAGTACGGATTCAAATCCCACCAACAGTGGATATACACTTCCATGAAGTTTTGAAAATAATTTCATATTCCATCAAATAACAAGGTATATGGAGAAGATGCAAGCCTTGTGGAAGGGTATGCGATAACATGTTATAGACAATGGCCAAGAAAAGCTATGTTAGGTGCGCTGGCCGCCGTAAATTAACATAAACAGTGTTGACATGGCGTAAAACCCACCATAAAAACACTTATTATATGATATATATTATTTCAAAAACCCACATAAGGCCAACACGATCTAAGACTTAACCTCAAAATCACCGCATGGATATATCTAATGTCAAATCTGTTTCTTACATAAGTTTGTTGGTTTGGTTTTACTCCGTAACAACACATTGTATAGGTCATATAACGGCAATCAGTCAACCTACTCACTCCTCCTGGAAAGGTTAAATCTCTGGAATTAGCTGTCAATCAACTACTAAGCGCATACTTTCGTCAGTGACTGACTACTGCCCTACATAATTTAAAATCATTGGTAGGAGGAAGAAAGGCCGTAAAAATAATTTCTTGACCAAGCTCCACAAAAGTATGCCCTGCCCGGGAGTCGAACCCACTACCCCTCGATCAGTAGACTTGCGTGCTACCAACTGAGCTAGCCGGGTGGCTAAATCTAGATCATGCACAAGTTACTATGCATATTCTATAGTGCAATATGCTATTTTATTCCATTATCAACTGTATTTATATTAAACGGTAAAATATCTCTCAATGTCTTTGATCAAGCTGATGGTGTCTCGCTAAAATGTTCATTTGAGTAAAACAGCAAGTAAGGCAAAACTAAGTAGCGGCTCCAAATGAAATAGCGACAAAGCTCATCCTTTAAAAAACTAGTTTATATATAAAAATCATTAATATTAAACTAAGAGCAGGGGATACAAAGTCCACGGTACCACAAACGGTTTATGACTCTATAACATGTTTTTATCTAGGAAACGATTACAAAATGTTGCCTTGAGAATACTTCAGGATTGATTTTAAAGTTGATATTAAGTAAAGCACAGCATGATTCGAGTTAGATACTATAAATACGACTACAGCAAATCTGGAACTCGTTTGATAAATTGTTAAATGGGGGCCAACGTGTCCTTGATCCAATTATTCCTGCAAATATGACTCGCAGACATATGTTGAAAATATAAGTCAGAGGATGAAAACTTTTATTTCAAGATAAGCAATTCGTATAAGCGAGGCAACACCGTATTAATGGCTCGCAATAATGGTTAACCCTAGAGCGACGTCGTGTTAACATTGACGTGCTTCGGGTGTGTGCTCCGCTGTGTATATTTTAAATACGCATCAATTAATTGTTTGTATTTATGTCACTCTTATTTTAACAGAAAACATAGCACGGTTGTGGGCATTGATGTTGATCTAATTTTTGGCATGTTATTAGGACTATTGACAAAATCATAAGAAAAAGTCCACTAACTTTCTGAACAACCCTCGTACTTCCGTCAGTAACTGACAACTGCCATAAATGATATATAATAAGTGGTAGGACTAAACTGAATATAGATATTAGTATATAACTAAAATCTACGAAAGTATGCCCCGTCCGGTTATCAAACCTTCGACCTTTCGAACAGTGATCTAGATTGACCGGAGTTAACCGGGCAGACTTCACACCTCTACATAGGACTGACAAATAAACTATCCTTAATAGTCACTTCAGTAAACAACAACAGCATCATTAGCGAGAAATAACCACAATTGTCCTAACCGTTAGCACCATAATTAACAGATAGACACCACACGGTGATATAATTAATTACTAACAATTATACATACGTTAATAGAAAGTACTACATGTAGCACATAGACAAGGTGCGCCGTTTACGTGCCTTTTAATTCTTGGAATTGTAAACATATAAGGTAGCATTTGCGGATCTAGCGGGGGATCAGGGAGTCCGGACCCCCCTCCCTGGAATTACCAAAATGTACCTGTCCATGTGTGTATTTCTTGACTTGTTGGTCATTTTTAAGTAGCATGAAGCAAATTGTCTCGGTGCTTAACACAAAGTTAATGGTAATGCAGTTTTATTATTACATGTAATATATTGTATCATTCTGCAAAATGTGTATAATGTGGTTGCGGTTCGAAAGTTTGGACCCCCCCCCCCCTAGAAAATGTTCGGACCCCCCCTCCTAGAAAAGAATTATGGATTCGCCCCTGTGCAGGTATTGTTAATTAGAATTAACATTAGAACAAAGACTAAAGGAAAGTTTCATTATCAGTTTTATGCTTGCAGAGTTCATATAAAAAGTCATTGAAATCAAATATTGATAATTTATAGCCAATCCTGCCACTACTTACAAGACTGTGGGTGAGCTTTAAGTGGGTGATTTGATAAGTCCAAAAATAAGTGAGCTATAACAATGAGTGGTTGTTTTGTGAAGTCCTTTGTCTTGGGTGATTGCCTTTGTCTTGAGTAACAGAAATTGCCTTTGTGTTGAGAGACACAATTTGCCTTTGTATTGAGTGTTGCTTTTAGTTTTTGTTTTCTATATTTCTGTGGTTATTGAACTGGGTTATTATCCCAGTATTTGTATTTCTTTAGTTATTGTTTCGAAGGGTAGCCTTTTTTATTTCGTTAACAAATGGTCTTGAGTGATTGACTTAAATGGTTGCCACTGATTTTTATGCACATTATGTACCTCAATACATTATATGAAATACATTGTAGATTAATGTACTTAAATCGCATTAAATGATACACCATCCAAACGAACTATAAATATAATATTTATACAAATATGTTGGCAGTAGGTTTTCCTTCCCAGCAGGCCATCATGCATCGTAAAAGTTATATAAAATAAACGTTTTCGGAATGCATTCTTCTTAATAAAACCAAGAATGTTCGCTTGTATAAGCTTTTACCTAGTTAACAAGACTATGTTCCTTATTACAGCCTTTTAATTAAACCCAGCTGTTGTCTTACATACTGCAATATTCTAAAAATAATACTTAATCATTAAATTGATATAACTTCAACATTTTAAGTATTTTCTTTCATTAGTTCTAAATTAAATGTAACAAAAGCATAATGCGTATTAACTTAATTAAAATATGTTTCGTTTTTTACGATCCATTTTGATAATGATAAGGGATATGGTCTTTTAAATATACTTTACGTCATAATAAAAATCATCAATGACGTCATTACTAGTTTGGAATTTCAATCTCAGTACTTTTTCATGAATGGTACGTCACTTAAAAATGTGTTTTTTTATGCCGGGCGTGGAGCTTGGGCATGAAATTATTTCTACATCCATTCTCCCTCCTACCTATGATTTTTAATTATGTAAGGCAATTGACAGTCACTGACGAAAGTATGCGCTTAGTAGTTGGTTAACAGCTTAATTCAGAGATCTAGCCTTTCCAGAAGGAGAGAGTAGGTTGACTGACCGCCGTTATATGACCTATACAACGTGTTGCTACGGCGTTAAACCCAACAAACAAACAAACAAACTTAAACCAAGTTTGCTAGTATGATGAATATGTAATAAGAAAATGGCGAACAACTTTACAGAATATGTCAGTAAAAATATTTTGCATTGTTCAGAAATATGAAATGATGGCTTAGCGACCATCAAATCAAACCTGAAGTCTTTATTGGATGATGCAATGCAGAAAAAACACCGATGTTATATAGCACGATTCATTTGTAAAGCATCGGAAATTTCCGTATTGTTTCGTACGATGTATTTATATTTTTCTAAGTTTTTTAAAATTACAAATAGGTGTTACTGAAGAGTTTGCCAAAATCGTTAACAAATGGTGAAACGCCTTAAGATACACATTTAAATCAACATGAAATTTTTATTGAACTAATGAAATAATTTTTAACGACTTCGTACTCTTTTAAAACATTAAAACCCATAACGAAACACTTCTGCATATCATAACTAAGACAATTATATTTCACAGTTATAATTAAAAACAGGGGTACGGAATTCCTATTTTCCTATGCCCGACTTGTCCGACCCGTGTATCTATGTCTGCGTACCAGTTAATATTTTTACCCAAATACTTAATGTCGATGTATCAATATTTCTATTAAATTCGAGTTATTTGACAGTAAACTATTTTATCATTAACTATTATTATTACTTATACACGTAGCGTGCATTTTATATCATATATCTCAATATTTCTTTTAACTTATGGCACGGGTTGCCCGCAAGACTGTAGTAAAGGCATTGCGTTAAAGAGTGACTTGCGGACAACCCTCGATGGACAAGTGCATTTTGATCTCGGACAAGTTGATTATTAGTTTTCACTTGTCCATGGACTAGTGACTAAAACTTGAAATTCCACTCTCCTGATTAAAAGTTGTCTCATTGAAATTTCATCTCCACTAAAATAAAATCGAATACACCAGGGTCCTTGGTGAAGTTGGCTCCATACAGGATTTTAAAGCTAGTTTCTATAAGGGACTGTTGGTTCGAACCTCGTTCAAGCTGGTCATTTCCTTCAATTAAAAAAAACTCGAATGATACTGGCGATTTTCCTTCATTTATAAGGTATATAGAGAAACAGAAGTCGGTTTTGTGAAAGGGTAGGTGAGCACTAGTTATAGACAAAGTTTCAGGAAAGCTAGGTTAGGTGAGCTAGCCACCTTAAAATAATTGTAATTCATGTTGGCACAACGTGAAATCAAATACAAAATATACAACAAAATATATAGACAAAGGCAACCACTCAATGCAAAAATGCACAATGTACAAAAATCCAAAACAAATATCAAAATGTCCCAAAAAAGGTTGAATAAACTTGAACCTATTGCAGTAAAAATAACCAATAACAACCGCAGATGGCACAAACACCCTTCCATACCAAATGGCTCAGCTAATAAATTACATTGTTTACAAATGTGTACATCATATTTTTTAATGTTTATATATAAATGTAGATTATATTTATATGATAAAACATATCTGATGCTTCAGCAAGAATCTGCAGTACTAGCTGTTGGTAATACTTGGATTAAATTACAGTAAGGCCTGTTTCCAAACAACATTGCCTCGTTTTCGGACCACACTGTCTCGTTTTCAAAAAAAAAACACTGCCTCGTTTTCAGACCACACTGCCTCATTTTCAAACCACGCTGCCTTGTTTTCAGACCACACTGCCTCATTTTCAAACCACGCTGCCTTGTTTTCAGACCACACTGCCTCATTTTCAGTCCACACTGCCTCGTTTCCAGTCCACACTGCCTCGTTTTCAGACCACTCTGCCACGTTTTAAGACCACGCTGTTGCGTTTTTAGACCAGAAGTCTTCGTTTGCAGAACACATTGTCTCGTATTTAGACCACACTTCCTCTCTTTCAGATAAAAAAATTCGTTTAAGACTACAATATCTCGTTTCCAGACCTAGAAATATTACAATGTCTCAAGTTGCATTGTAGTTCTTACTTTATTTCATCTGATTCCACGTTCAGTAGAATTTGAGTTTACTACAGAATTCAAATTAGAACTACTTTCTTTCCTTATGATGTCCGATGTATATTTGTGCAGAAAATAACCACAAAGTTCCATATGTGGACCAATAACAGAAATAAAATGATAATAGCCAATAGTCTTACATACTATATTCTCTACGATTATTCCGTGTTGTTTATATCAACTGTTGACTGTATCTATAAAGCGTTAATCCACCAAAAATGAATGCACCAACAAGTTGCATGTATTCTGGTGATTTAAACGTCAAACAGTATTAATATCAATGTCATAAAACAGCATTATAGTGTCACAGTCTATCATGATTTGTGTGGGAGAGAAAAGACAAGTAGATTACACATATATATGATATATTAACATTCTGATACGGTACGTCTCTACGACTGTTTTCTATAAGACAAAAACTAAAATTCTGAAATGTTTTGATGGTTCTTAGTCAAGAACGATGGATTGGAACAAGTGGTTTCATAATCTAAATAAAAAGAAGGACATAACAGGACAGGACAAAACAGACAAGAAATTTTACAGAGCAAAAAAGAACAGAACACACCAGATGAAAGCAGAAAACACCAGACAAAAGGAGAGCGGAACGGAACATTATTGCGAAGAACAGGACAGCACATAGCGCGTGATGCAATGTAATATTTTGGTGCTTTAAGTCAAATTTCAACATTTTTTCAGTCAAATTGCGACGTCTTACTAAAATTCAAAAAGATAGACCAGTATCTCTGAATCCAAGTTTTACAGCTGGTATAATGCACATATAAACGCAAACAGCTGACGACTGCCGTACTCGATACAAAGTTAGGCGGGAGGACGACAGCAGGAAGTTCTTCGCCAAGAAGGAGCTCATTCTTCAGATATTTAAAGTTTATCTTAGTATTTATATGATCACGAATTGAAACTCAATAATAAGCATACAAATGTCAAACAAACAAAATACACAATGAGTCATTGAAAGGCAACTTATCATCTGTATTTAAAGACAATTTCTCACCATTACAATCTAATTTTCAAATGTCAACTACGCCTGCTATAACAATAATAAAACAAACAAAAATCGCTTGACGTCCTTGCTTTTTCTTTAACGTCGTTACTTAACAAGTTTTTATGTTTTGGATGATAACCGACTTTCCTTCTCTCAACACTTTTGTTTTACCTGCGCTCGTTCGCCAGTGCATAAAATGGGAACAAACTTTCCCTACTAGAGAAAAATCGACATTTCTGTCGAGTGAATAAGGTACAGTGTCCTATTGCGATCGGGAAATGAACTATGATTGCTGAATTTACAATCGTATTTACCCGGCAATTTCCGTGACCAGAACAATTGACAACAGCGACCGACTTTAGCGTGCCAGATTTTAAGTCAAGCGGACTACCTCAGCACCGTTACTGCTAAACCTTTGTCGAAATAAAATTATTATAAAAACGTAAAATGAGCCTTAGATATCTAAGAAAAAATGTTATTCTAATCTTGGCATTCTTCACAAAGGTCATGCCAATAAACAATTAAACTTGACTTATGTTGGCAAACAGTTGCTTTTCTTTGGATATTAACATTGGAATCTTATAAAAAATTATGTTGTTTGCCCTTGATATGTTGACTAATAATTTCACATGTAGCAGACACGTACTTCCTTTTAGCTTTCAATAATATCATTAATTTCGAGTGGCAACAAATATCCAATAAAATAACAAAGCGATGCCTAAGTGTCTTTGTTCACACTTGTATTATTGTTATGCAACTAAGGAAGAAGCTCTCGATTCCGTAATGATTTGTTAAACAAGCGCTGGTAAAGAAAAGGGTTTTTAAGAAATTTGGTAAGTAGGTTATGGCAAATACATGTATCGTTATAGCATGAACTATGGTATTTTGTATTGGTCGGTAGACCAATAAAACAAACGAACCTCACAGAAAACAATGATACCGCTTGTTCATTTTATCTAAACTTAAATTCTTTTTTTTATTTGTTGCTTATATCAAGAGTTAAAAGCAACGCTTAGTGACCAATTTAAAGGAATAATATTCACGTTTAGTTACCAATTTAAAGGAATAATATTCACAATTGGTTACCAATTTTAAGGAATAATACCTTTGACGGTTTACCAATTTAAAGGAATAATACCTTTGACGAGATGTACCAATTTTAAGGAATATTATTCACGATTGCTTACAAATTTAAAGGGATAATACCCTCAACGGTTTACCAATTTAAAGGAATAATACCCTCGACGAGTTACCAATTTAAATGAATAATATTCACGATTAATTACCAATATAAAAGAATAATTACCTCGACGAGTTACCAATTTAAAGGAATAATATTCACGGTTGGTTACCAATTTAAAGGGATGATATCCTCGACGAGTTACCGACATATTCAAAGAGATGATATCGGCTGTTGTCCGCAAGACTGTAGTACATGCATGGTGTTAAAGAGTGAGTTACGATAGTCTTCTAGGCAACCCTCGATATCATCTATTGCTTACAAATTTAAAGACTTATTACTCTTGAAATATTACAAATACAAGCCAGTCTGTAATATCAAGATTAATTAAACCAGTACTAAGCACATCCTTAAACGGTATTTTTAAGCAATGTAATAATTGTTAGCATTTTTAAATAATCAAAACAGCACCCACTCCAGTAAAGGTGAGCTTTTCCCTTTCCCGTTCACATGTTTTCTTGTTCATATGTAAATCAGCAGTGAGTACAAAAAGTGGAAGCAAGTCATCATGCAGTTACCTTTCCTCATCACAGAACAAGTCTGGAAATGTTTAGAATGGTTATTCCAGATATTTCAAAGTACAAGTTCTACGTTTTTTGTATGCATTAACATAGTTTATTGTAAGGAACAGATGCACCAATAAGTTTGGTGTTGAACATTTTGTTTATATTTCATTAACCTACGTCTATAAAAAGCTCAGCTACATGCTATGGATGATTTGTTTACCATACCTTTGCTGATCAAAAAGAGACTATCTTTGCAACAACGTTTTGGAAAAATCTTGTTTTCTGAGTTTTTTATCTCATGAAGTTCTTATTTTTAACGCAGTCTTATTCTGTCAAACAATAAGCCCCATTTGAAAGTATTACGATAAAATCACCGTAAGTCCAAAGTATTCAAGTTTATAGTATGTTCAATTTGATTCTGTCCTAATCATAAATCAAGTTGGTAAATTTAACTACATGGTAAGAACCAGTGACCAATTTCCAGATATAGTTGAAAGCATTAACTAATGAATTCTTCAGGACCAGATAACGTACCTGATCTAAAATGCCATTGTAATGATTAAGACTACAGTATCTTTGCGGAGATTCCTGAAAATTTTCGGATAATTTAGACGTCACGAACAGATAGGTGAACGCGACTTGTTGCTTTGACGAACAAACTTTACGCTGATGTAAGAGTCTACCCAAGACGATACTCGTAAATGGCGGTAGCATACATAAGACATTGTTGTCCTAATTCCAAACCGACGTAATATGAGCATTTTCATAACTTTAAAATTAAAAAACATTTGGAGATTCAGTCAGTAACTATTAAGCATGATTTACATCTTTGTGGAATTGATTCTGTTCTGTAGAAAATGGTTCTACAGGGATTTTCGACAAGAATATACTCCTACAGTTGTATAGTTGAAAAAAAACGAACAAAACAGAACCAATGTTTCAATATTGCCGAAAATTGACCTATGTCCATCTGGCATTTGAGTGACGAGACATGGTTATAATTGGGATGACCTAAATTCAACTTCAGACCTCTCAATAGCCCCCTGTTCCTCTTGCATCATGCCATTCTGTATTTATATCAGAAATTTATAAAATTATACCGGTGTTTACAAGATATTCTGCTTTATGGATTAAAATATCTTCAAAAAGTAGACAGAAAAACCAGCCACTTCGTATCATAACAAGGAGACGTAACGCAGCTTACAAATTATATAAACAAGTTTCTCAGATTATCTGAAACAAGCATCAGTCTTAACGATAATGTATCCACCTGTATTGTGCAACTAACTGCGTGGAATAATTTATAGAAAATGGGAAAAATGATAATCAAATTTATCAGATGCACATGGGAAGTACATTTTCCGTAGTAATAATCCGTAAGGAATGGCAAAACGAAAATGACAGCTCAATCAATACACATAATTTAAACCACTTGTTGGAAATTATGTTGTTTTACGTAAATGATATATTCTAATGCATATTATGCGTTTTCTGTATGATTTAGACAAGAATTCCTGGTGACGTCATAACCCATTTTCGATAGTCGCGAAAACATGTGATAAATTGAATTGATAATGTTTTAGGCACATTTTGTTTGGAAAAATAATCGCTTAGTTACTTCTCATTTCCGTAATCATTTATCATCATTTTTTACAATGAATTTAGTATGTTATATGGCGTGTTTGATGGAATTGGTGAACATTTAACAAGAATAAAGTTATAAATCTAACAACAGGGCTATTTTTTCGGGGAAATGACATTTAAATTTCGCTGACGAGCAACGTTAAAGAGCAAATTGAAGACACATTGGTCAAAATAAAATTTGTACTCACCTTTGCTTTTACAAAGTCAAAAACTTGTTGTCATTTCAAGAATTGTTTTGCGTTCGTTCTAATTAATGAGTTTAATGACTAGGCATTTTTAAAACCACGTATTTCACAGTTTGTTTGTAGAACCTGATAGTATGGTTAGCATTTATTCAAACCTAGTTTTGAAATGTCATTACTGTTGTCCTTGTATAGAGACAAGGCATTTATTGCTCGAAGGCCAATTATGTGAATATGAAACTATCCCCTGTATCCTTAATCAGGAACAAGCGTGTGTAAGACATTTAACTAAATGAAGGCGTACATTGTTGGCTTTCATCTTTGCATCGAGGGCAATTTAGTGTTTGCTTTTTAAATAATAGACATTGACGTATGGAATATTAGTCACGATTATAGTTATGTGACCGACTTGTTAACTAGTATGCATCGATATATGGAACTCAGCCTAAACAACAGAACATAACAAAGACAACTAAATGACTCAAATTTATGGCTTGTCTGGCATAGTCTTTTACATGTAGCATGATTTATAATGAAATGTTATAACTACGTGTGCAATTAAGTTAAGCCCTTTTATCTAGAGCTTACGAACACGCTAGTCGCTCAATATTAAGGTATTCTTGTAAATAAATGTCAAATAATGGAACTGGTCAATTAAGTACACTGGGTGAATAAGTTAACCGTTGTGAACTTTAACAATGCCGTAAATGAAAAGGTTACTTGTACGAGTGCACGTTCTTGAAACAGTGGACTTTTGGATGGGTTCAATGTGAGTTTTTATCGTGCGTCATATGGCAAACAAGAAATGTAATGTGGAAACCAAATTAAAGCCGGATTTTCATCAAGATCTGACCATTAATGACAGAGATATCAAACATATAAAAAACTTTAACGCAAAAATACTAAGGGGAATAATCCATAATAAAGCCAGGTAGAGTTGAAGTTACTTTGTAATTCTGTTCATTACATGGTATGTTATCATTGTATAAAGTTTCATAACGATCAGACAATAAATGGCAGAAATATAAGGTAAAGAAAAAGAAATTAACGCAATTTTTAACGACATCGGACGCCCGCCCGCCCGCCTACCCAGCCGCCCGTTCGACCGCCCGAGTTTCGCCAAACTATAAGCCGATTTTTTTCGTTGAAAAGAGAGATTGTATTGCGAGTGAACAATATATTCCATATCTAAATTATATGTTGTTTTGTTGAGACTTATTAGAACAGTGGCACCTATCCTACTAAAAATTGATTTATTTCTGTAACATAGTGTTTCGTAACCATTTCATATTGTAATTTGTTAGCGTACCCAAACCGTTTCGTAACCGATCGATGGTACATGTATATAAAACAGGTGTTAATTAAATAAAGGAAAGATTGCTTTTCATATAATAACTAAAATGTTGGTTTCTGAAAATATTCACATATGTTTGCATATTGGAGACGTATGAGTAAAACAAAAACTTTTTTAAATACGTAGGCGCTTTTCACAAAAAATCATCGTAAGTCAAAAGCAAAAAACATTAATGATATGGTCTTATTTTAGTCTATCAATTCCAAATATTAACGAATTATGCAGAATATAGTTTATCTTTTAAATATCATAGCATAGCTATTTTATTATGCTTCTGAATTTGAACGGCAAAATTATAATATTGACTCACGATAACTTTTTTCGTAAGATTTTTTGAGTGAAAAAGTGCACCGACCTCTACCACAGACTTTCGACATTAGTATTCAACTTAATGTCAAGCTAAAAACGTCTGGCTTCTTTATTTCAACGCTTTTGAAAACAATGAATGTTACTTGCCACTTTATTTGCATGATGCATTATACGAAAGGAACTTTATATACATTTTTAAAAACAGTTAATGTCGAGATGAAAAACTCTTCAATCCACGGGTCAACGTTCTTGGCAATGTTAGAAAAATACCTCGTTGCTTATACAACAAACTTAAGCACATGTAAACACATACGTAAGTTTAGGTTTTTATGGCACGGTTAAACAATACTAGTATTTGTGCTGCTGATTTGGTGCTAACTATCAAAAACCCAGTGGATTACTACGGTTTGTTCGGAGAAATAAAGAGAGTAGTAAGTTTTGTGTTATACACGTATATTGTCACTCAATTATTTCGTAAGAATTAAAATCACAGGGTAACCCAAAATCGAAATCGAAGCCAAAACAAAAATGGCGTCGAAATGAAGTTGCGTCGAAAAAAAAGTACCGGAGGATATACAATGTGTTGGTACGGCGTTAAACCTAACAGAACAAAATAAATCAAAACTTTTTTTACTCCGCATCCACTGTTTTCTTCAAATCCCCCCAAACTCATCCCACGCCTCCTGCCGACCATAGATAATCCCTCCCGGCCTTTCTTCTTACCTCTCCTCTTCGCTTTTTTATTTTACTTTAAATATATCAAATTATAAATGATATGATATTTACGGCAGAATGTACCATTATATATCATGAACGTATAAGTTAATTTAATTCAGAATTTAACACTAAAGTGTGACAAATATGAAATAAACTCACATTGTACGTGTGATAACAATCTGTTTAATGTGTTATAATCAGGGAATAAATCATACATGTGTCTTCTATATACCTATTATTATGACTTTATATATGTTAATGCCTGACCTTTTAAAGGTACAGTACGCAGTTTTATGGGAATAAAAAAGTCAACCGTAAATTCCAGTAACATTAGTAAAGTTTTAGTCGAATGACATTAACGGTATGGTCAATTTACATCGTTAGTACATTTTATAGTCTCAGTTTTATGCTTAGATTCAAGTTCACTGATTTTACAGTTATCCCCTGGTCATTGGGCTACTGGTATCTATTTATCAATCACCCTGAGGAGTTCGTTGTTTTTCTCCTAGCGCTGCGACATATTGGCACACTTGCGCAGGTACAGGTACCCATTTAACATGAACAACTGGATGAAGTGAAACAATCACATATTAACTTCTTACTCAAGAAGATAAGCAATGCCCTATGTGGGGTTCAAACACGATCCCTAAGCGCGCGTTATACTACTGGACCACGGCTCTTACATTGAAAATTAATTTTACTGACAGACGCAAGCACCGTATCCAGAGATTGTTAATGTCCCTCCTTCTGCAAAGGTGTATAGTTTTTAAAAGGTAATTTGAGTCACCAACGCATGAAGAATATCATAGAGGTGAAAATAGACGTCAACATCATTTCCAAGAAATACTTTTATGAACATAAGACCACTTGGTTGCTATGGAAATAGGTATTGTCGACTGTACTCAGTAGGAGGTAGGTTCAGTTAGCTCGTTTTGAAATACAATGGTGATTTGTCATCGTTTTGTCAGTAATTTATGACCATATTTGCACCTGAAAGATTTTATCGATCTTCGTTGAAAACTCGTATTCATAACAAGTCAAGACTTATTCCATATACTAGGGATATTTTAACATTACTACAGACCGTTCGTAGGAGAGTATGACATGGCGCCATTAATTACTGTAAATCATGTATGTCCTGCCATAAGTACAATGTACGGATATAAATACGAAGCACTGTTTAGCGTACGGTTGTTAAAAGCATTCTTTATAAAGAAGCATACAAATGACAAAACTTCACGAAACAATACCCATCGCGCTACAATATGTAACTTTGCTCTCGTGGAGTTTAGTCTTAATATACTTTTTTCGGCCAATTTGGGCTCAAGCCTTTGCCTGTGTTTAAGACAAACTTAAGTTACTGGCGAGGGTGTGTGGTCACTGAAACGATTGTGTGTAAGACCGAGACAAACTAAAAAAACCAGAGAAAGACGACCAACTCCAATAATACTAAAAATGTTGAAGTACTGCGTAAAGCACTTTTCCATATTTGGTCATCATTAGCAAAGATATTACTCATCGTTGATCTTATTTGTAAGCATTTTTGACATTTTTTTTCAATCTCCGTAAACAGATATCATGTAGAGCGTTGTCGTACAGGATCTCTGATGTTTGCATGGAGGGTCACGTCGAGATGACCTTTATGTCGACCAATCAATGCGTAGCTTTCGTCTAAACGAAATACTATTAATAGCATTTTGACTTTATAATTTCTATTTTTAGACTAAGGTTTGCGAGCTAACTTGACAGCGGTTATTACAATTGGACGGCTTATTTCAAATTGCGTGACGTAAACGATGTAAACAAGGTACAAAACATAATGATTGCGTCATGAATATTATAATGAGAAAAGGTCCCCTGAACGTAACCCTCGTAAGAAAACGGCCGGATCTAAATAAGCGAGCGAAAAATTTTAGGTCGGGTTTTAATCAAATTGGACATTTTTATAACCTATATAAAACATTCATTCATTCTAGATTGTAATCTATGGACATTAATACATCTTTAACACTCTGAAATGTTCTCGTAATAAATATTGATAACAATCTTTATGTAAAAATCATGAAAAAATATCTAAAAAATACGACTAGTACAATTTTGATGAAGTTGTAAAAGTTGGATAGTTTTACGTTAGTTTAGCTTGTATTCATGGTATAGACATAATTTTATTTTTTATGACTTCTATGCAGTGGAACATGCAGTCATTGCATTGCGACATTTAGTCAACTTACTCAGCAGAAAGTCAAATCAAATATTTTTATTTACATAAACTAAAAGGAGTCTAAAACATAAAAGAAACAGCAACAATAAAAAAACACAGACCTCTAACACAGCCAACACACAATGTCGGTTGTGAAAATGAGATAAGCTCATTTCGTTTTTGACACTGTAATTTTTCACGGTGAAAATCTAATTGAAAAATGAAAATTTACTATTCTTACCCTACCCTTGACTTGATACTATTTATCTGAAAAGTGCAAAAACATGTCCATAAACGGACGGATTAATTTAACACTCGTAAGTTATTTCCCCCTTCAAGATCGTGTTTCAGCAAATTTGAAATTAAGATATTATCGTAAACTTATTTCTGTATGGTGGCTGATTTATGCCATGTCGCATTGCCATGTCATGTCAGATACAGATTCATCTGTCGCAAGATTGTATTTTCGCTCTTTCGCCTTCCTCTCACACACGCGCAGAAGAAAATTGAAGATGTACGCATGTGTGAGCGGAAGGCGAAAGAGCGAAAATACAATTATACGACAGATCTACTCTGTCGTATCTTAGTTCCGCGAGGCGCCACACGAAAACACAATCATACGACAAATGTCTGTTTGTCGTATCATCGTCCCGCGGGTTGTGAGACGAAAACACAAAGATGCGACAAAATTATGACAAAAACCCGACACAAAAATGTGTCGTACCTTTGTAAAAGTTTTGTAGTAAAATACATTGTTTCTTTGTGCTTCCTCAGGCGAAAACACGACAAATGATTAAAATGTCGTATGATTGTGTTTTTGCATGGCGCCTCGCGGGACGATGATACGACAAAAAGACCATTTTGTCGTACTTTCGTGTTTTCGTGTGGCGCCCCGCGGGACAACAATGCGACATGGCATAAATCAGCCACCATATTTCTGACAATTAATACGAGTATTCCATTTCATTGCCACAATGTTATGCTTTTTATTTCTTAAGCGTAAGCATGAGTAACTAACGATACATTATAAAATATAAAGCCATAACAGCAATAAAATGTTGCAAATATATAAGTTTGTTTACGGATGTACGGGTAAACAGATGAACGAATACAGTATGATATAAAATACGTATTTACGGAGCCCCTAAAGTGACATTTTAAAGGGTTTTTTTTGTTTTATTTCATAAAAAATATAATTTTCTTGAAGTATCGCGATTAGGCTCGAAACTTAGAAATTGTTATAGCATAGTCACATTATCTTATTATTCATTTGACTACAGACATATATGGTAATTGTCCTACAAGTGTATTATTATTGATTACATACACACACCATAAAATAAGCAATAATGGGACCCAAAGCAGACTAGGAAACATAAATTCACAAAAAACCTATCAAACCGTAACAAATTTAGTGCTTTTAGCGCTTTGATTTATTTCACTATCCACAGATATAGAATCTAAGTACGAGCATTATAATTCAATACTTGTTTGTTTCCATATGCATGTTTTCTATATTCAGTGCTTTCAGCGCTTTGATCATTATTGTGTAAATAATAGTAGACTGCAATCCTTGCCAGCATTCTCACTAAAATCAGTCTACTGCACTAAATCTACATTATAGTCCGCTATTCCATACACTAGATTTGATAGAAACGAGAGATGACATTATGAGCGTAAGTATTTGCTAGTTAACAAATATAATAATCACATGACATCATGTCAGAATCTATCATGATGTCATATCGTATATGACGTTTATACTCCTATAAGTTTTTATTATAATATCACATTCAACAGAAAGCATTATACGATGTACAACTTGTTTATGTAAACATTGTGACTATTAAACCTAGCCTGCTCCATTCAAAAGCATTATTAAGAAACGAAACATCATACCATTTAATAGTTTAGTTAGTTAAATATAAGGGGTCGTGGGTTCAATTCCCGGGGGCATACTTTCGTGGAGCTTGGTCATGAAATTATTTCTACGGTCATTCTCCCTCCTACCAGTGGTTTTAAATTATGTAGGGCAGTTGTCAGTCACTGACGAAAGTGTGCGCTTAGTAGTTGGTTAACAGCTAAATCCGGAGATTTAGCCTTTCCAGGAAGAGTGAGTAGTTTGACTGACCGCCGTTATATGCTCTATACAATGTGTTGCTACATGTACGGCGTTAAAACAAATAAAAAGTTAGTTAAATATAAAAGCGTGTTTTCTTGGCATTCAAGATATACTATGTATAATGTACACATGAAATAAATGTTGAATGACAAAGACATTGGTTTGAATCAGTTAAATGATGTACATGCCAATACAAAACATGCTTTTCATGAAACAATTTTAGAATTTATCAAATTAAGTTATTTCAAAAATTCTAGCTAAAAAGACATACTGTCTTCATTGAATTTAGTACAATATACAAAAGTCAACTTAGTTTAAAGGTGTGTTTTATTTCTTATAGTTTGTTCCATATATAAAATACCACTTACAATATACATACACATATCAAAAAGAGCAAAAAGAGGACGAAAAATGTATCAAAAACAGCAATTTAGTCAGTGACACAGACCTTCCACTCAGCTAAATAGCAAAGAGGGCGATTTTTCTTTAGATTTTTAAACTTTTTGACGTAAAATTGAGGACACAAACAATTGTGGAAAACAAGAACAAGAAATTATTCCGCCTCTAAACGGACAGTGGCAAAATAATCGCCACTAGGGGGTTAAACTAGGTTCTAGGGTACACTAACCTTACACTTGTCCCAAAAGTTTCTTGTCAGAACGAACAATTACAAATCACAAACCTCACACGAACATCAAATGCAAACAGACTGCCTGTTCTCAACAACGATTCAGCTTATATCGGAAAGCATAGCTAGTAAAATTAAAAGGAGCAAGATCTTTTCTAGTCAGCACATAATTGCAACCAGCAAACAGCACAAGTATGTAAGAACAATCAATAACAAATCTCACAAAAACGCGAAGTAAAACAACCTGCACACACAAAAAACAATCAATATGTATCAAAAAAGCTGGCAAAGTTGAAATGGACATTTTCTTTTTTGAGTCAGCAAAGTTTTAACGAATATCTCTGCTATTCTAGTCAACACATAATTGCAACCAGCAAAACAGCACAAGTATGTTTTATATTCCTAACAAGTTATAAACGCCTATCTCTATTTTCTCACACATCAAGAAGTTCAGAAATCTACAGCAGCTGTTTGGATTATATAATTATAGAGTGTATTGTTAATATTAGACGTTTATTATCATTATTATCGAAGAATATGATATTCAACTAATGTGTATTTTAAACAATTTACACTATAAGCAACATTTGGGTTATTTTAAAACCTATATTTAAATGCTATAACTTCACGTAATAAATCCGGTAAGGTAATTGTACTTATCATAATAGGTTTTTTGCAGAGTTATGTAATAAATAAAGAGCTATGAAAAGAAAAACAACAAATTTAAATTTGAATTGCATTCAAAGTCATATGCACATAATTATATAAAATTTATAATATCTCATAAAAAGATGCAACAATCAAAATTATATATCATCAACATTTGTGTTATTATCAAACCTGTATTTAAGTACTATAATTTTACGTAATAAATCTAGTTAGTCAATTACAATAATGGTAATGAGTTTTGAATTTTTATTGGGTAAAGTTATGTAATAAATTAGGTACAATAAAATGCAAATAAATACTTCGTACGTTTTATGATTGCATTTTTACATTGTAATATCCTTAATTTTATTATTTTAGCGCATTTAACAAAAATGCAACATAATTGAATAGAAATTTAAAAAAGATGTTCAACTGCCTTTGTCTTAAAAGGTGCAAATTAATTTTTTATTACTAATACAACACTCTTGTTACTAAGTCATTACGCGAATATGATTCAAGCAGATTCACGAATAAACTTTTGTCATGTAAGAACAAATCTCAAAGCGCACAAAAACGCCAATTTAAACAACCTGTACACACCAAAAACAATCAATATGTAAAAAAGCTAGTTTTTAAAATTTAAAATGGACTTTTTCTTTTTTGAGTCAGCGAAGTTTTAACTAACATCTCTGCTTTTCTAGTCAACACATAATTGCAACCAGCAACAAGCACAAGTATGTTTTTATATTCCTAACAAGTTATAAACACCTATCTCTATTTTCTCACACATCAAGAAGTTCAGAAATCTACAGCAGCTGTTTGGATTATATAATTATAGAGTGTATTGTTAATATTAGACGTTTATTATCATTATTATTGAAGAATATGATATTCAACTAATGTGCATTTTAAACAATTTACACTATAAGCAACATTTGGGTTATTTTAAAACCTATATTTAAATGCTATAACTTCACGTAATAAATCCGGTAAGGTAATTGTACGATAATAAGTTTTTTGCAGAGTTATGTAATAAATAAAGAGCTATGAAAAGAAAAACAACAAATTTAAATTTGAATTGCATTCAAAGTCATATGCACATAATTATATAAAATTTATAATATCTCATAAAAAGATGCAACAATCAAAATTATATATCATCAACATTTGTGTTATTATCAAACCTGTATTTAAGTACTATAATTTTACGTAATAAATCTAGTTAGTCAATTACAATAATGGTAATGAGTTTTGAAATTTTTATTGGGTAAAGTTATGTAATAAATTAGGTACACTTAAATGCAAATAAATACTTCGTACGTTTTATTATTGCATTTTTACATTATAACCCCCCTAATTTTAGTATTTTAGCACATTTAACAAATATTCAACATAATTGAATAGAAATTTTGAAAATGCATAACTGCCTCTTTCTCAAAGGTGTCCATTAAGTTTCTATTACGAATACAACACTCTTGTTACAAAGCGACTCGCGAATATGATTCAAATAAATTCACAAATAAACGTTTGTCATGTAAGAACAAACGAAAAGAAATTTCAAAACTCACACAAACGCCAATTAAAACAACCTGCACACACAAAAAACAATAAATATGTATAAAAAAATCTAGCAAAGTTAAAATAAACATTTTCTATTTTAGTCAACAAAGTTTTAACGAACATCTCTGCTATTCTAGTCGGCACATAATTGCAACCAGCAACCAGCACAAGTATGTTTTATATTCCTAACAAGTTATAAACACCTATCTCTATTTTCTCACACATCAAGAAGTTCAGAAATCTACAGCAGCTGTTTGGATTATATAATTACAGAGTGTATTGTTAATATTAGACGTTTATTATCATTATTATTGAAGAATATGATATTCAACTAATGTGCATTTTAAACAATTTACACTATCATCAACATTTGGGTTATTTTAAAACCTATATTTAAATGCTATAATTTCACGTAATAAATCCGGTAAGGTAATTGTACTTATCATAATAGGTTTTTTTGCAGATTTATGTAATAAATATAGCGCATTGAAAAATTTTGAATTGCATTTGCATAAGCATATACTTTATAATATCTCATAAAAAGATGCAACAATTAAAATTAAATATCATCATCACTTGTGTTATTTTATAACCTACATTTAAATGCTATAATTTTACAAAATAAATCTAAGTCAGGAAATTATAACTATGGTTATAAGTTTTGAATTATTTTTTCTTGGGAATAGTTATGTAATGAATTTGGCACGATATAATGAATAAAGATTTTAACGTAATTGAAATGCATTTGAACATCCTTAATTTCATAATTATTATATGCAACGCTATCAAAGACAGACTTCGAAAGATGGCGAACTGTCTTTTCTCTGGAACCAGGTCGAAATGTCCCTCAGGCCATTCGTCTGGTCCAGACTAATGGGGAAATGGGCCGCAACCCCTAGAGGAACCACTTCCGAAAGTCAGGGAGGTCGCTGTGTACCTTATTACCCGTAACTAGTCGATTATTGCGATAAACGCTGTGTACGCCCTAATTCCCTATGAACACGTTTATGGGGATGCCCTGGGGCCAAATTTGGCCTAAAACGGGGGTACATTTTGATCCAAGTTCGACTTTTACCCTCACGTATATATCATGCGTGAATAAAACTCTCTAGAACCAGGTCGAACTGTGTCCAGACCAATAGGTACATGGATCACAATGCCCCAGCTGTCCAAAAAATGTCTGATACTTAAGTAACACTCTCATGACATGGTGACTTCACGAAAGAAAAAAACCAATTGATTCACTCTTAAACGTCTTGTCTACTTCGGTACTTCAATCAGAATCATAGCGCTGCATTACATCCAACTTAAGATTTTGGCCACGTAGAAGGTAGCACAAGCCGGATCACCCAAGTCAGAGACTTAAATGTTATGGCACATCGGGACAGAGGCAGACCAAAGCTAACCTGGGAAGACCTGGTTTAGCGTGATCGGCTGGTACAGAAAATGGATGGCACCAGCCCTCAAGACCTCCAATCATGGAGTGGAATCCTCACTCCAGTCGAGACAGACAGGCCTCAACCTTGCCAAAGGAATAATCAACGGCCTGTTTAAACTAAACTGGATGATGATGATGATGATAATCATTGTTTTATATGTAAATGGATTAGTTGTAAGTCGTTGGTAGTCTTTCTATTGCGTTGAATGCCATGTTAATTAAAGTTTGGTCATTTTACGGAAGCCACCTTAGTTTGTCTAGCTTTCCAGAACCTTTGTCTATAACTTGTACTCGCAAACCCACTACAAGACAGTCTTCTTCTCAATATACCATATAAATGGAGTAATAGTCGACTTTAACATGACAGGGTATATGTATAACAAGCTCGAGTTGATTTAAAACCAGGGGCTCCATCTGAATAATTATTTCAAAATCTTGCGCGTAGACAACTGCACCAAAGACACGTATTACGTTGATACTTGTATAAAGTATAATGCCAAATTATGCAATCACAAGCCTGTTATCAGTGAAACAAAAGAAATGTTCGTACCAAAGCTTCAGAACTATGTACTATGTATATAACCCGTTTCAGAGAGACAAACCTTGCTTGAAGCATAGAATCCGCAATAATCATAGAACTATTTTAATCTGTCTCCACACGTTGTTTTATTTTAAAGCCTCGTAAAAAGATAAACTTTATCTAACAGTTTATTTGATAAAGATTTTGTTATACAAATTAACCGTATCATTGTTGTTTTATTGCAAATACCATAGACACACGTGCAATTTTACATGTGCAATGCTTTCCATAGTTTCTTAGACAAATAAAAGATTGAGAAAAAGTTATAAATATAATGCATACCGCAAGCAATGTTACAATGATAAATGCTTATTCATGCAGCATGGCTTTAACCATAACTATACATAAAAAGTAATAAATGCAGGTTGTGTTATTCACTAATTTGCTCAGAATTCTCTGTTTCTTGTTGATATATTCTTGGTAAATATTAAATAGTTAATCCAAAAACCAAAGACATGTGTATGGTATTGTAACAATTAAGAATTTGCTCCAATGACTTTTTGTTCCTTTCAATTTGTTATTAGGCAAATATGAATAGCGTTACCTTAGAAGCATTTTTTGTAATTTTTGCAGGGGGAGGGGCTGCATTAAGAAGAATTTAACAATTGCAGATCTTATTCCGATGGCTATCCGTTTCGTTTTTTTTTGTTTAGAAAAAAACATTTCCTCAAAAGGCTTGAATTTATGGATAGTTAAGTACAAAGACGTACTCGTATGTAACAAAGGCACTCATTAACTCGAAACCACAACGCCACTGGTTTATCATACGTACAATTATGAAATTATTGAGCAAGATTTCAGCAATTAACCTCACTGTTTTTTTAGAATATTTAGCAACATAAATCATTGAGTGTATTAAACAGCTGAGGGAAAGCTTCAACTTAGAATGTTGGTTTTAACAATGTCGGTTTATTGGAAATAGTGATTACGTCTTGACTCTTGAAGATATTGATATTACACTTACAAAACAATTTAATTCTAATGGTATGTATACGTTGTGTTTTTGTTTGAAGCATCTTATACATACCTTGTCAGGTCAGAACGATATTTGAATTTTTCAGGGTACGAACACCGTATTATTTGACCACGAAATGTATCATTTAACATGGAATACGTTATATTCACTATTTACTCGACATAAAAGCTTTTCATTAGTTACATTACAATTTAAATCTTAAATAAGGGACCTAAGTCAGTTATTTCCCCTTGTATACTCTTCAAATAGGTAGGTCCAATTAGTTGAATTACTCGGATTTTACCCTTTCTTTTCAATGTCAATACGCCAAAATTAATCTTCAATAACTTTTTTGTAAAACGTTTAATTTGTTTGAAATTCAAGCAAAGTATTTTTAGGAAAAAGAACAATCTAAATTTCATCACTTCTGTTAATATTTTCATTAACAAGAGAGATATTAGATGAAATGTGTGTTATCCTTACATAGGACTTCAATGATAAAATCCGAGAATTCCAACTGTAAAGATCTACTTACCTATTGGATTGCTTCAGATTTTATCAAGGAAAGACAACTGACTAAAGTCCCTAATTGAACGACCATTTTATTGTCCACTTCAAAAATACAAGTATTGTTTTAGTGTTTAGTATATCTAACAACAGGGGTCGATACTGTGGAACTCAACCCTGATTTTAGTTCATGTGGCGTAACAAACAACACTATTGTTCGTTTTTTCTCAACTGTCAAAACATGAGTAATTTCACGGTGACTGCGTTTGTTGAATTTATTGTCGTAATACACCCATGAGTTTCCGAAAGTGTGTATTATGATTGAGTAAAGCTTCTTATGCCGTATGATAAGTTTTAGTCAAGATATTTTTAATAAAGATTAGGCCGCCAGTACAAAAACAATGCATTCAGTGACCGTGAAATTATTCAAGCTTTGACAGTTGAGAAAAAAACGGACAATACCTTGGGATACCAGCCATTTTGCTACAGATTTTGTAAAAAATGACCCTGATCTCATCTGAGTCTAATTAGTCAAATGTTTTAGTCATTAACAGTTCTGATATATCCTGTCTTTTTATATAATCATCAACATCATTAAACCTCTATATCAGGAACACCCAGGGAACGCCTTGACATTAAAAATGTTGTTAAAGAACACTTCCTTACGTTATGCTTTACTGTTAAACAAACATTTACCTCATACAAACAAGCTGTAGAAGAACAGCTGCCAGGAAGAAGGAAGAAATGAAAGGATCAGGAAGAGAGGAAAAAGACATAAAAAATAAGGATAATAAAACTAAATGAAGGAGAACATGTTCTTGTTAAGTGAATTATGTAAGTTTTGCTTAGTCAGCCAGTTCGTAAGTTAAGAACTTCATGATGTATAAATAATAATAATTGCATTTTATAGTCTAAGTTTCATGCTTACGCACGTTCACCGACTTTACAGCTATGATATAATTATTATAATGGAAGTCAAATTTCAGAACATTGTTACTTATTCATCTTAAACAACGTTTCGGCCATAGGCCTTCAGCAGGTACAAATTGTTATGAAATTAAAAGATAGTAACTATGATTCATTGGGTTTACATCGTTTTTAGGCATTATTTTATCCCCATCGTTGCAGTTAGTTGCCTATTATTCTCGTTCATGTAACCAGAGGTTATCAATATAATAGTCTAGAATCTTGATAATATCTTTTACGAGAATGGTCGCCTGCGAACTGTCGCTGGGCAGACAAATATTTCTAAGTCGAAACTTATAATTAGAACTGAGCCAGGTCATTGCTATGGACTGACAACTTCTCGGATACAGAGGCAGTAGAAGCATGACCGTAGACCAATTTATGACCACACATTATTACTAACTGTCTCGCTCGAGAATAGAACCCTGGATTCCATTTGTTCATAGTAAAAAAAGCTGAAATTTTATAGAAGAAAATAAAACCTATAATCTGCTTCGGCAGAAACCCTCACACTTTGGACACCGCATTGACAAGATATATTAATATAATATTAATTGAAAAGCTGTTTGGCTATGGTAAGAAATATAATCTTTCAAATTCTAAGTTGCAACAGATTGAGACAGATCGCGTGATTTTATAATTATGAAGTGCGTTCAAGACATGCTTAAACTTCGCATGAAGTCAAATGTGTGATTCAGATAACAAAAAATAAACAATTTTTATTTTATTTACTTCTGCATAGTTTTACATCAAATATAATTACAGCACGCATATCTCTAAAATACATAACTGTTTATTCTTCTGCAGAATGAATTGTCTGCCAGTTAACGCGAACAAGACATTAATTGCACGCTCTCATGATCTTTAGGGGGAGTTCTAAATTCAAGACGATGTTTAGCAGCGATTCTTTTTTATTGCAATCTACATTATTGCGCTATCAAATTTAATGAATTTAACACTAATGATTTGAAAATTCTGAAATTCAGCATTTTTAGATGCTTTTTATTTTAATCAAATTTACTTTTCCCACGATTTGTACTCGAGGGTCTTGACGGCGACGATTTCGTTTTAAGTTAGTCGTCTGCGGTTTAATGCGCGAAATTAATTCGCACTAAGCTGTAAAAACAGTAAAAGAATGTAAATTTGAGTGGAACATCTACACTTAGGCAATTATTTAGTGAGTGACACGGCAACCATGTCTAGAATTGCATGAACCAGAGTTAGGAATGCATCAACACGTGTTTGAAACTTATATGCGAGGTTGTGGGGCAGTGACAGAACAAAACAATTGCAAAATGGGAGGTCCTAGATTCCATGCCTAGCTACGGAAGTTCACAAGTAGCCAATCATTATATTCTCTTTAAATTGCATTGATACAAACCGTAACATCCGAAGTGGTCATGAGTTTACGACGTGGAACTGGTACTCATTGGACAGCCAGCTTCGTGTTTGTAAAACTAACTTTCCAAATATTATTCGTTGTTTTCTTCAGCAAGATACTTTATCCTAAATAAATTAGCTTAGTTCTGAGAGCAAAAGACGGTTTCCAGGCTGATTAATCTAAGTTTTAACAACTAGTTCCACAATCGAGCTAAAATAAGCTAGTTTCGCCGACTTTGAATAGCACTCAAATTGCATAATATTTCAAAATCTGAATACTAAGAACAAAAACAAGAACATAAGCATGCTATGACCGAGACAGACATTCAAAGAAATGCTAACAAATTCTGCTATTAAACAGCACAATAATGAATAAAACAGAGTTTTATTCTAACAAAATTATGACCAAGAATGTTTAAGTGGTTTTCGTGCCATTATTTGATATGCTTGTTTACCAACAAAATAAAGTATTCATATAAACATCTAACAGTGAAGTCTGGAAGAGATGGCTGATAATAAATGGTATAAAAACAAGGATTTAATTGTTGCACAGACATCTTATGATACATCTATATTACGTCTTCATTTCTTTTACATAACTAAATATCATTATCGTCAAAGTAAGGCCACACTATATTAATGTTAGACCACACCAGAGTCCAGCAAAAAATACATTGACGTTTTTTTTTTAAGAAAAAGAAAATAAAATTGACTGAAAATCATTGCCGTAGCGTAAATGTGCAATCTATATCTACAATCATTGCATTTTATGACACATAAACGAACTCTTTGTCTTGGAGCTTACATAGAAAAGGTAAGTTCTATTAAGACAATGGTAAAAAAATGTCACATGGTATGTCACATGGTATAAGTGCCACGATAACTCAACAGATTCAACCAAATTATTGATAATGGATCAAAACAATCTCTATAATTTATCATAATGAGAAAAATCTTTATTTTTACTATAAAAGGTTGTTGTTTCTTTTTTGTAGCGGAAGTAGGTTTGAAAAATTGTTAACGGACAATAAACAAGGATACAGTTAAGCATGTCCTAAATGCAGTTTATTATGACTATTATTTTAATATGACTTGACTCATGAAAACAGGCGTGATTCTGTTACATTTTATTCCTATGATTCTTAGATAATTTCTCGATGACTCAACGTTAAAACACTTGTGTGGTTTGTTCAAGTAAGTCGCAAAATATTCTGAGACAATCGCCAAGAGGAAGATTGCCCATTTCTAACAAGTAATGGCATTTTCTTTCTCCGGTGTGTCTTTTACTCCGTTTTTTAGTGGTACCAAAAATATGGTGCAACAGATTTATACGACACTTGCAGGTACCCAACAAATTAGCGCAATAAACTTATACCACCTGCGCAGGTAACCATTTTACATCTGGGCAAAGTGAACATTCGCATATAAGCGGTAAAAGCAGGGTCCCTGACGGTGATTTGCCTCTCTATTACTAAGATCAAGTCCTACCAATGTACTACTATTCCATTTTACATGTAGATAGATATATTATTAATTTCGTTTTTTTCACCTTTCAATGTAATCGTTAGTTTCACCTTTCAATGTGAACGTTGGTTTCACCTTTCAATGTGAACGTTGGTGTCACCTTTCAATGTGATCGCTGGTTTCACCTTTCAATGTGATCGCTGGTTTCACCTTTCAATGTGAACGTTGGTATGTAATTGTTAGTTTCACCTTTCAATGTGATCGCTGGTTTTACCTTTCAATGTGATCGCTGGTTTCACCTTTCAATGTGATCGCTGGTTTCACCTTTCAATGTGAAAGTTGGTTTCACCTTTCAATGTGAACGTTGGTTTCACCTTTCAATGTGATCGCTGGTTTCACCTTTCAATGTGATCGCTGGTTTCACCTTTCAATGTGAAAGTTGGTTTCACCTTTCAATGTGAACGTTGGTTTCACCTTTCAATGTGATCGTTAATTTCACCTTTTAGTGCGAACAAGCTATACGTGATAGTGTTAATGTTAACTTGCTTTAGGTCAATATGAACACGCTACAACTTTTAAATATCAAAGTATACTTATTTGTCAGGACATCATGGTAAAGCTTTAAAAATGAGATGTTTCCTTCAAGGGGTGGTTTGTCTTACGGGACAATAATACAGAAATGGTGAAATGATCATATAAAATGTTCTCAGGCTCAAGACAATCTGAACTAACTATATATTTGTACTTTGCTGTAAATAGCAACAAAAACCATAAGTCAGTCAATAAACGTCTACCATAAAATAAGTGCACGCTCAGTGATTTCAAAGTATATCATGACATTTTTGAAAAATATTTTTAAAACCAGTAAATCATGTTTATTTTCTCATAATATCATAGTCAGCCAATTATATTAAATGTATCATGTTAGAATCTATAAATCAACCCAAACAAACCTTCTATACAGCAAGGGTGGCGACAGTGAGGTGATAAATTATGGCAATAAAACTCATTACATAGGTTTACGTCATTAATAAATTATATCATTTTTATATCATAATTGTGAACAGCAGTCTTGTTAAAAGTTAAAAGCTCTAGCTTTGAAATGCGGTTAAAGTCTGCTTCCATAAAGGACAAAACTACATTTTATGTACTGTCGACTTGACAATTTTCGAGACACTATTAGTTTACGAAATCTGGGGAAACAGTACAGAAACGATTCTACTTTTCGTTTCAAATGGGAAAAAATGCATCTTGTTACATATTTCAAGCAAAGAGTATGTATAGAATATTCTGTCACGTAACAACACATTGACATTCAAACAAACCCAAAACACCAACCGCTAACTGATTCACTTAGTCACTCTCACACAGCACTCGGCCTAAATATCATGAAACACTGTGTGAATAGCAATCCAAGATGGCAGTCTTAACAAAAGGATAAAACAGTGACATAATCCTATCGATCAGAACATTCACAGTTTTTGGATGAGTGTAAGCCAGTTTAATCATATGGTTCGAACTGTGACCTAATGCTAAACATAAAAATAGCCGTGAGGGCGCCGTACGGGCGCATTGCGATCAAGCTCCGCAAGGACTCGTACGAACTATTGCGTACCCGTACGGACTGTTACATTTTTAGCAGAGTCCGTGAGATGAGCTGTAATTACACGTATCAGTTTCAAAGTAAAATCGTGAACAAAATATTGACCGAATATGGATTAAACTTGCATATCTTCCAGCTACGGTTTCGTTCGGGTGTGTCGTTTTGTGCCATGTGCCTACCGTCATCTTAATACGCAAGGCTTCCCACGGCCTACGGCTGTCTGCACGTACGGGTCCGCAACAAGCCACGATTTTATGAGACTGAGGCATTACTCACGACCTAAAGAGTCGTAAGCGGACACTCTACCATGTCACAACTAAAAGCTAGCTTGGTGGCAAAGGAGTACAAAGTTTTGAGTGATATAGTCCAACAGAATTAACATGAGCTTGACCTTTATGCAAGAATATATTAAAATCAATATTTACAGTCTATTTTTGTCTTTGTTTGTAATCGCGCTTTATCGGAAGCTTTCGGCATAATATACGTTCTGACAATTAATATTGTTTTCATAAGAATAAATAATTTGAAACTGTGCCGTAATATTGCGGACTTACTTGTTTTCCAAAAAACTAATGTGTCCAAAATCAAAAGTACAATAACATGCCACTTTTAATAAATTGAATTATTGTCACATCGGTTGTTATAAACACGTGTAAAACCGAATACACACTCACGATTTAATGTAGGCTAAGTGTGTAATTATTATAATTAGATAGTTCAAGCTCGGGTTAATTCTGTTGGACTATACCTCCGCTACATTAGAACGTGTAGCGGATGTTTTTTTCAAAAGCTTAGGTGTCGCGTATCTGTGGCTACGACATCGGATAGCATAGCAATATTATATTAAACGATTATAAATGACATCTAATTAAGATTGCTTGTCATATTCTTGAAAAGCAATACAAAACAGTATGAAAGACTACCCTGGTATGTTTTTGCAAAAGAACAGAAGCGTTGCTTGGGAATGTTTAACAATTGTAAAAGCCCTGGTGTGTTTTTGCAATAGAAAAAAAATTGCTAAGAAATGTTTTCCAACCATTGTGAATGCATGACTTGGCAATTGAAATGCATATATTGTAAATCATATCACAAATGACAAAGGATGTACAATTATGTCTCCGCTAGCATGAACAAGTATTTAGATAAGGGTAATTAAGACGTAAAATATTATCCATGACTTCATCGTAAATTGCGATAAAAAGGGAATAAAATTATGCAAATTTGGTGCAAAAAAGTAGTTTTTCAACGATTGCACCGTAGACAAACTGAAAGGCGGTATTTCAGTCAGATTGAATTTTATTTTGACAAGGCAACTAACGCAGACTGTAACCCGGAATTTTGACGGTTTTAGAGATAAAATTTGTAAGTAGACTTGACAGTCTAGGGTCTGACGATTTAATTAAGATATAGACCTTTCTAGTCTGGAAGGCATGAATATTGAAAACGTTTGCATAATTAGAATCATTTGATATTTATTGGGATATCGTTTTGAATGCGAACTTCTTTGGCGACCAACAAAAACGACTGTTCGTGTTTACCTACTTTGCAAGATGTATGTTTATTCTGTCATAAATCTGAAGACATTTTATTTTGATTCTGTCACCTGGAATAATAATTAATCTTGGCAAAAAAATGTTTGAACATTTTTGCTGTCAGTAAACAAACCATGTCGGGAATATGACATTAAATTCTATGAAAATAGGTTTTGAAAATTTCGCAAGTATTTCTTATATTAGATAAATGTATTGCTTTTGAAATTAAATTATTCTGCATTGAAATTTCGCATTTGTTTGTTTGACATGCACCTTAAGATGCTGACGTACCCTATTGTGCGACGAACGTGCACTGAATATGCGTTTTAAATTCGACAAACATAAAATACCCCCAACGGAAGTATAGACAAATAAACACAATGCTTATCAGTAGCCTAATGGCCAGGGGTAATAGATATAAAGTCGATGGCCATGCATCAGCATGAAACCTTTGATTATAAAATACAATCACTTTTACTTTAATCTTTGTTTCTTTGTCTTTAACTGTCTTAAGTGTGATGTGGTGTCGATATGTGTTAAGGTTTAAGTGTCAAAAATACTAAAATGATTAAATTTAGAAGTTTAGTAAAACCAAGCTTAGTTCGTATATTGACCAATCGTATGTTTCTAGAGAGTCAACCCCATATCATAAGCAGTCGCATGGCAGATTTCATGCCATAAGTAAACAGATGTGTAAACTTACATACTTACGACAAATTAAATTGATCTTGCGACAGTTGAGTCGCTAGCGTTTTAGCGTGAAATCACGCAAGTAATTACAAAAAAAACTTAACAAGGCATGCAAAAAATAAAAATTATCAATTACTTCAAGTTGTTGAGGGGCGTTCACAATAAATGAATTACAACACAATAATATCTATACATTAAATTTTGAATTCTATATTTTATTGTGTAATGCAAATGTAAATTAAAAAGTATGAAATTTCATATTTCACGGGAAAATTATATTAAGAGCAGTAAATTGATAATATTACAGGTTTCAGACAGACAAATGTTGTGTTTTTTGCCCGGACTTTAAAGAGAGTGCGTTGTTTTTTGCTTGGTATCACATACTCCAGTTTTAAATCAAAGGCATGCTTGTGATTTGGAAAGTCGGTATAGGTATTATTTTTTTGCATGAACGCACATTTTGCTCATCAAAGGGAAGCCGCGAACAGTGGTGGTTTTGTTTGATTTGAAAATATGTTTGAGTTATGAACAATTTTTGTGAAATTCAATCGGAGGAAAAAAATCGGTAAATTAAAATATTTTAACCACATTGAGCCTATTAAATTTTATGATGGACGTTTATATGAGATATTAGGTAATTCAGATATTTATACATAAGTGGGACCACCCGTTGAATACTGTTCAGTAAAGCTCAGTTACAAAAACCATTTTGGTTATCGCAAATTCATGCTATTTTTGTCCGAGGGGGACCTGCATATCTTCAAGGAGTTCAATCTCCGTAAACAGATATTCTGTAGAGCGTTGTCGTACAGGATCTCTAAGATCTTAATGGAGGGTCACGTCGAGATAACCTTTATGTCGACCAATCAATGCAAAGCTTTCATCTAAACGAAACACTATTTATAACACTTTGATTACGTAATTTCTATTTTAAGACCAAGGTTTCCGGACTAATTTAACAGCGATATTATTCTTAGTCTGCGATTGGACGGCTCGATTCAAATTGCGTGACGTAGAAGATGTAAACAAGTTACTAATCATAACAATGTCGTCACCTAAACTTGACCCTCGTTTAAAAACGGCCAGATCTAAATTACTAAGTAGGCGAGCGGAAAATTTTAGATCGGGTTTTAATCAGATTGCATGGAGTTCGGCCATTAATTCCGTATTATTTGATTACCATGTTCATAATATCCATAAATAGTATTCAAGCAGTGCTCAATTTTTACCTTCAAACGGAGACTACATTTTTTATTGTTGATATTTTTTATCCCAGCATTCGCAGCAATGGGCTCGAAAACTTTGTAGTGACTGAACTACAGTAGATGTGATGAAATCGCTGTTACATCTAGGAAGGGATTACCATTTAGTTAATAGTTTGAGTAGTTTGCGGTTAGTGGTTTGTACGACTGCCTTGATTAGATCATGTGCTGACTGCACGCTATGTTACCAAAAATGAAGCTTACTCAGCACAAAAATCTTGTTCCCAGATGGTGCACATTTGTGAAGTGCACTGAGATCTAGAATTTGGATAAAGTAATCTTTACTTTCAAAAAGGAAGTTAATGACGAATGAGTTCAGAATTTGAACTTATGTTCTACATTATGATAGACGATTTGACTGGTAAGTCCCTAATATGAATTAAAGCGCTGATAGGAAATGGATTGAACCGGGCAAAATTATTAAGCGGAATTAATAATGATAGCTCATTTATGTATTGTGAGTTGAAAACAAGTCAGTTTAAAACGGTTTGATATTGTTAGCCAGGGGACTATTTTTACACGTAGGTGCGCGTCATAACAACACGTCATTGCTCTGAATCTGACTGCGCATGACCGAATTTTATCGTCCGCGACATTGTTGTGGTACCTTTCAAAAGTAAGACATGAATTTCCAACGCAAGATCCAATTTCCAATGTCAATAAAACCCTATCTTGTACATGAATGCTACCGCAATACAACCTGGATGAAAACGTCCTTAGAATCGTCAAAAGCTCAATGGAATTAAAAAAAAACACTAAAGTAAGTAATTTTTATTGTCATAATTCACAGGGATCAAATTCGCCTATTTTGTACCCCGTCCGGGTATTAAAACTCTAAAAACCGATGTCCAACAGTTTAACTTATCAAACAAATTTTGAAATTACACGTGGAAGAGTTTTCTTATCAGACAGGGTAAATCATAAATCATTCAAGGAAAGACATAACTGAAGTAAGCCGACGACGTACGCTCATATCAGAAAAAACATCAACAAAAATAATAGAAAAACAACAGAAACTATCAGGAGAAAAAAACATACAACTAATGATGGCTGACAGCGATTATGTAAAACCTGAATACAACACAACACGTCAAATTAGATAATTAAGCGAGATAGAAGTTCGAATGACTGATGAAATAATTTCACATACATCAGTCATGTCTAGACTCAACATGTAGATGCATTCAACAATCTGATAGGATGTATATAGTCAAGCCTCTGGGCAATTTGATTACGATTAGGCCTTAAGTACGCTACTACAATACTATCTGATTTGTCTTGCATTTAGATCTTAAGCCGTCGAGATTTGATGTGATTGTCACGCTCTAACCGTCCTGGCAGCCTTTTGGTAGAGCGTCTTCTTCAAGTTGGGGGTTAGATCCCTGACCGCGTCAAAATGAATATATGCTCGTACATTTGTATATTCAAATAATTTTAACACTTTGTATTCTTTTTAACATCTCCCGGGGTCGGTTAACTAGGTCCTTGTGATGGGAACTTGGGTCCCGGGGATTGGGGACTTGGTACGGAGTCTACATCCCGGGATGTATTAAAAAAGCCGCACATATAGCAATAGTCTACTGGTCGAGGGGGTCATAGGTTTGATTTTGTTTGTTTGAAAAATTCGAAATGAATGGCCATTACAAATTTATAAATTACACGATTTGACACAATTGAAAAATAGTTTATTATTAATAAATTTTAATTTTAGTTCAATTTTTCTATCTCAAGTGTTTTTTCACATTTCACTTCCTTGGTGTCTCGACCTGGCTTCCGTAGATGTTCGCATAGCTCTGTATTGTATGAAATATTTATTAGAAAAAAAACCTAAAAATGCTTAGATATGAAGCTATTTCATAAAATAATGATTATCACAGACAATGTTATTCATATTTTTGGACACCACCGTCAAGTTATTTTAGATATATTTGTCAGTTTTTACACCGACCCAGACAGGTAACTCCACAAATTAGCTATTTTGACACTTGTTGGGAATCAAGGTTTTTTATCAAATCGATGTAACAACTATCTCTCTATCTGTGGTGCAATCTAGCTTCTCCTATGCCAAAACATGATTTAATTAACTATAAGGAATTAAAAGTAAATCTAAGACACCAGAGAGCAAGAGTCCTTACTGGAATTACAGGCACTCTCGAAAACAAGCAATGGATACGGCAATACGCAATCTGATTAAAACCTGATCTTAGATTTTCCGCTCGCCAACTCGCTAATTTAGATCGTGCCGTTTTCTTACGAAGGTCACGTACAGGTGACCTTATCTCATTATAATATTCATGACGAAATCGTTATGTTGAGTAACTTGTTTACATCGTCTACGTCACGCAATTTGAAATGAGCCGTCCAATCGCAGACTATGAATAATACCGCTGTCAAATAAGCTTGCAAACCTTGGTCTAAAAATAGTAATGACGAAATCAAAATGCTATTAATAGTGTTTCGTCTAGATAAAAGCTACGCATTGATTAGTCGACATAAATGTCATCTCGACGTGACCCTCTATGCGAACATTAGAGATCCTGTACGACAACGCTCTACATGATATCTGTTTACGCAGATTGGACAATACGGCACATATTATCGGTAACATTGGCGGTGACGACGAGCCAATTTGAAAACAACGCAATGCATAAGGACCGCGCATATAGACGGAAACAAGGCTATGGAATACAAACATTATTTTAAACAACCAATATGAACTCCGTACCCCTTTTAACACTCCACAGGGGCTGAAAACCGTCGAAAAGCGATAGATGCTCTAGACACCCTTCAAAACAACATAAAGGAACGTTAAATGTAAAAACCGTCATAAGGTCGGCATTAACTTCCGCACAAGTAAAACACATAGACAAACTTAGAGACAAGCAACAGGTCAGTTACATATGTTTTCTTAACGGGTTTCCAAGCGTTTATCTTTTGACAAGGGGCCCTGGCTACTGAATACGTCTAATTAATCTACATTACGTTTAGAGCAAAGTGCATAAATGTATTGTTTTCTTCATATTTTGGAGGATCACTTGACATGAGGATTGTTATCTACATACGCCCATGTAAACAATTACAATAGTTACCTAACAGAGTTGCAGATTTCATTACGATGAGAATGGAATCTAATCTAAGTTATGTGGCGTGCCTAATGTACACGTGTGTGAAACAGAATTTGTCCTTAATGACCTCGTTAGAATCGTCTGGTCTTTGAGAATGTGCTTTATTAACAAGATTCCTTATAGCTAGTACCAAAACGCTTGAAAGTAAGGTAATCTGACAAAATATTTGTAGTTTCCTCTTTGTTAAGTATTTGATTGTATAATAAACGTTAAGAAGTTGTTTCATGTAGTGATTTGCAACAAAATAACTTTGATAGTTTTAATAAGCGTTTTAGTATACAACCATTTAAACTTAGTCACGACACCATAGACGTTTGACACATGTACATAGCTCGTGCTTATGACAGAGCTCAAAATTAGCTTGTGGGAAGTGATATACATGTACTATTTTCTAGCCTACAAATTCAGTCTACTGATCGAGGGGTCGTGGGTTCGATTCCCGGGCGGGGCATACTTTCGTGGAGCTAGATAATGAAATTATTTCTACGGCCATTCTCCCTCCTACCAATGTAGGGCAGTTGTCAGTCACTGACGAAAGTTTGCGCTTAGTAGTTGGTTAACAGCTAAATCCAGAGATTTAGCCTTTCCAGCAGGAGTGAGTAGGTTGAGTGACCGCCGTTATATGACCTATAAAATGTGTTGCTACGGCGTTAAACCCAACAAACCAACTAACAAACTCGTTCAATCGAGCCTATGATTGCATGTGGTTCGCAATCATTTAGCTCAAAATCGAAACAGCACGAAGACGAAGGAAATAGCGAACATCACATACACGCTATAACATTCTTACACCAAAGTAGGACATGCAAAATATCAACTTAGGACGAACGAAATAGCAATTTATTCAATGTAAGTAATAGTCTTTCATCTAACACTGGATAAATGATGTCAAACAAAATTTACGTATACGCTGCCCGCTATGTAACCCCTGATTAAGTTCCTATAAATTTAGCCGTACTCTATCCGCCATGTAATCTTTTATTTATTTAATGACAAATGCCATGTTCAATTAATTAAAATCATATCATTTTTTTATTTTCTAATGTCGATCTATCCGTGACAATTTGTAATTAAAATGAAACTCGATCCCCTCACTATAACGTCTAAATGAGTGTTCCATTAGACATACATTCCTGTATAAAGACACATCAGTTGTCTAGTGTGTCAATCAGCCCTACCATGTATCATTCAACCTCTCCGGACTATTTTAATAGAGTGTAAGAATGACCAAGGAAATGAAGGGCTCTGAATGACCAATGCAAACTCCCCGCATCGGTTATTTCCCTTTATTAAAATCAAGTTGCAAAGTGTCACGTACGCACTGTGAGGAGTTTGTGACCAATGGAATGATGGGTAATGATATATGCGTTCTAACTTTTTTTCAGACAAGTGTTAAATGACTTTTAAATCATGTTTGCTGATTATTCATAAACCTTTCGGTTTATCAACTAAACAGTAAATCAAAAAACGGCATTGTTTTGTCTAGAAAAAATACATTTGTCTTGTAACAAGAAATGTCTTTAAAAAAGACAAACGGCGTCGATTTAAAAACAAGAGGACCCAAAGGGCCCTGGGTGCTCACCTGAGGAAAAGGTCAAAGGTCACAGAAGAGCCATTTACATAGGACCACTAATGTTAAAACCTATTTTTTGACGTGGTGATGGATTGCCAGATTCCGTTAGTATTTGCTCATACAAGTTGTGACCACGCATCATCACTTCATCAACAAAATTTGCAGACCAGTTTCGCAGACTTGGCACATGATTGCCTACCGTAAACAATATGACAGCCAATGCAATTGCCGTACACTGATAACCACAGGGAATTGTCAAGTTACCTCCCTTTGATTTTTCCAACATACCTTTAATATACTTATATACAAGGGGTACAACTGCGTTTACTAGACCGATTCATCTAGATTTCTTATTTTGTGGCTCACAAAAAATACTGATACCCTAGTAGCACTTTAACCGCACGATTAAATTGATTAAACATAACTCTTCGAGCTATGAATATTAAATGTTTCATAGGGCAGATCATTAAAAACACTCGCCAACAAAAAACAATTCTTTTTGACAAATAATTTTTAGATATTCAAAATATGAATTTCAAGACCTTTCTAGTGATATAAAATGCAAAATTGTTTGATGAAAAATGACTTAGTAATTGCAATTTTAAAATTACTGTGTTTTCATTGTATTTACTCGCTATCATTTCTTGCCAACCAGCGAACGGTTACCTGTAGTCTTTATCAGCTCCTTGTTACTATTTATAGACATCATAACAATAACAATGAACTGGTCTATATGTGGAGCTGTGACTCTCAAAGTGTAAACCCCGGAAACTGGACGTAGTGAGGCTAATTTAATAATTATTGGGTAATATGTCAGACTTTTTACTAGAAACCGGTTCACATCTGGAGACGTAATTCATTTTACCCATAAAATATTGTGTTTGACACGTAACTTTTTATTGTTACAAAATAAAAAAACACTTTGGAAAGCAATAGAAGTCTACCCAAAAAAAATAATCTACGAACGGAGCAAAATTTCGTAAAACACTGCATTACAATAGTGTGGCCTTTATTTTTTCGCGCGTGTCAGGGCCATCCAATCGAAGAGGGGGTTTTCTCTGTTTCCCCCGTACGTCATTCTCAGTGCTTATAAAATCATCCAATAGAACGGCGGATTTCCGAAATCCCAGAGACGTCATTATACAGAAATGTAGATCAAAATCCAGCTTAGACAGCTACGCCGAAAAAGTCATTATTTCTAAGCATGTATACGCCATCGCGGTATCAATTCAGTTTATCTACATGTATCTTGTTTTGAACATCTAAAGGTTTTCAGAACATTATCAACATAAGTTGGTAAAATTCATAATTTTGTAGTGTATTTCATTGAGAAAAACAATATCCAACTATCCTTGGCCTCTTAGCTACTTCGATCCAATCAATGAAATTTTCGTCGTTTGAAATGTTGAATTAGAGGAAAATTACTTTCCCTTATTTGAAAGCTCCGATAGATGGCGTAAGAGTAGCACGAGTTTTCGCCTTAAACCGGTTTGGTCATTAAGCCTTGGGACATTGAACGTTAAACATCTGCAAGTTTTATTTATTTACTTTTTTGTGTCATGTGAACGGTTTGTAGTTTCAATGTTAAGTTTGTAAAAATAAACATGCATGATAACATTAAAATGCTTTAAAATAGTAAGAATTATGTGAATAATTTCATTCTTATGTTTGTGTATGTATTAGTGACATATCAATACTTAGTATTTTAATACACGGTAGCAGGTCGTAGGTCCCCAAAGGCTTGTAACCCAAAAAAAATATTTTTGTTTGTTGTTTATTGCGGAAGTAAGGACCTATCGGAGGTGATGGTTATTAAGGGAACTCAATTCGGCCATATTAAAGTTTTATATTTGTTAAACTTTCCAGGCCAAAATAAACAGCCAGGCAAGGCCATGGCGCCTCTCTGAACACTTGACGGCAAAATGAATATTACCTTGATTATAAAGTCTAATATTAAGTTTTAGAGAATAAGGGAGAACTACATTCTTGTTTTAGCAGGCAAACTGTACACCAAAAAATATTATTTTGAATTGAAATGTCAATTTATATTTGTCGACTCTCAAGTTTGTAAATTCTAAAATAGGCCACACACTTAGCCCTTCTCACTACTAGCCAAATTTATTATCACAGTCGATGCTCCCTTCCCCACATCCATTAAAAACGTGCTTTTCTTCAATTTTATAAAATAACTTACTAAACAAATCAAACTAAACCCACAACTTGACATATCGTCAAAACGTGTTAAACTTGTTATGTAAGCACATTTCAAACTGTAAAACAATTTCACAGTGATTTATATGCTATCATTATGCAACAAGTAGTTATCTACAGGCATTCAAATTACGATCAATCGTGGAAAAACGATCTACTTAGAATATTTATCCTCTTTCATTATATGTAATAAATCTACAACTAAATAGTTGAAGTGAAATCATATCAGTTAGACAATAGTAAAATAATTCTTAGTTTCTCATCCCAGCCCACAAATCCATAGCGGCTCCGCCTGAATGTAATTTATAACAAAATGCAAATACAATTTAATAAATGCCTATCTCTAGTACGAAACGCTTCAGTACGAATAAAACTGCAAGTGCGAATCGGCGAACATTGTTTCCCTTTGCAAATTTGTTGAATGTCTGAATATGGAGTGAAGCCGGGTCGATAGCGCAGTAAGTAGCGCGGAATTTGGAATCTCGTGTCACAAAGGGGGTATGGGTTCGAATCCCATCCGGGGAGGTTATACCCTTCATGAAAATTTGACAATAATGTCAAATTTCCTCCATTGATTAGATAATATAGAGAAGTTTCCGGCCTTGTGGAAGGGTAGGTGAATACTGGTAATAGACAAGGGTCCAAAAAAGTTAGGCTAGGTGCGCTGGTAGCTGAAAATGACCTAGATTGTGTTGACATGGCGTTAAAACCAGTAAACAAAGAATATGGAGTGCTCAGTAAAACTATAAAACTTTATAACAGTGATTAATTTTTCACTTTATGATTGTTTATTCGTGTACATATTAATTGCTTACCCATGATCACATTCAAATATATCGACCTTCTCTATTTGGAACGCCTCGGCCATTCATTACCAATAACAATACTCATTAAATGAATGGCCGGGGCGTTCCGAATGGCCCATCTCTAGAATAAACATGAAAAGATGATACCGACCAGCCTCATTTTCTCCAAAAAATATAGCACGGGAACCAAATTATTTCTATACTATTACCTTAGTCTAAGTTGCAGATGTTGATAGATGTTGGATAAAACATTTTGATAATTGTATTAAAATCTGCATTGCAGTCAGCTTGAATAAATTGATATATTTTCATCTTGTTACGGTTTTCACGGATCGATTCGTACAGAAATTAGACTATACCCTAAGTGAAGTATCAATAAATGGTATTATTATGTTTCATTATGTTAAATTGAAGTGATTTTTTGCTTCACGACCACCATCGTTAAAACATGCACTGATTCACAACGATCGCTCAACAACAACATATTTCGCAAAACTGCTTATCCTCAGCAGGGTTCATCGTTCGTATTTGCTACTTCTCATGAACGACCAATTTTCATATCAGCTACTTCTAAAAACGACCACATTTCATATCACCTATCTATTAAAAACGACCATTTTTATGTCAGCTACTTTCAACAACGACCACGTTTCATATCTACTACCTCTCAAAAACAATCACTTATCATATCAGCGACCTTTAAAAACGACCAAAATCATGCCAACTACCCCTCAAAAACGACAACTTTTCATATCAGCTACCTCTAAAAATGACCTTTTTCATATCAGCTATCTCTAAAAATGACTTTTTTCATATCAGCTACCTCTAAAAATGACCTTTTTTCATATCAGCTATCACTCAAAAAACGACCATTTTATATATCAGCCATCCCATAACAACGACCTCCTTTCATAACAGCCGCCTCCTAACAACGACCAAGATTTATAACATAATATTTTCAACAACGGCCATTTTTGATATACAACTCTTAACAGCGACCGTTCATTAATTACAGCTACCGCTCAAGGAATGCCACATTACATAATCATCATTGTGATAATTCATGCATGTGTGACGTCATCATGTGTAGATGTATGATTTAATTGTCTTTATAACAGTGTAACAATAAGCCAATTGCTTTTTATTAGGTACTTGTGACTTAAGAAATCTCCACAAATCCATCACATTTTCCATCATAATAACAATTAGCTAAACTCACTAAAATGCGAAATAGATAAGTTGCCACTTCATATAACAGATTATACAACAAATAAAAATACGATAAGGAAAATATATATGCGAACAGCACTTGTAAAAAATATCATTTTTTCGAGAAATCAAGTAGTCCTCGACGAATTGTTAATAGGCTATAAGTATTTCTTGATTTTTTGTGTAATTTGCCAACTCATCAAAACTTCCTTTCCTCCGAACGGTTAAACATTTTGAATTATCTAACCTAAAGATATCAATCGAGAAATGATTAAAAAAGTCATTAGTTGAACAAATGTGTATTTTATTTCTTATTTTCAAGTTCTTGTACGGTCGTAACTCAATCGCTCCATTCTAAACCTCACCTGTCATTTTTAAGATCAATTTCTGCTCGATAGGGTTTACCTAGTGAAAACATACGTTCAGGTCATGGAATTTGCCGAGAAGTTACGATTGTGTTACGATTTATGATTTGAGATTTTAAGAGGTTCCGTTCTGCTCCATAAGGATGCCCTATTAGCAGACTGGTTTAATGTTCTAGTATAAATAAATAGATGTACTAACAGGGGTTTGTCAAATGAAAATAAATAATGAATATTACGGGAAAATCCGAGCAAATACGATTATTATACAAAAAACATCGAAAACTTTCGGTCATTTCTCGTGAATTTATTTAGTTGGTTTGCCAAAATGTATCAAGAAATTGTTCTAGAGTTATCGTTCTTGAGTAAACTCTAAGATAATCAACTAGTTTAATGAATTGCCGATTTGTTCCGAATATGTTAGGAAAACGTAATCGTAATTACTCGGCAATTTCCGTTACTTGCAAGTTTCATAAGACGATCGAGATCAGATTGTCAAAAACGTATATATATAGGCTGAAAGCGCTACGGCAAATTAATTAGCGTCTTTAATTATATATATATATATATATATATATATATATATATATATATATATATATATATATATATATATATATATATATAGTATAGTAAACTCAAAACCTACTGTTATACTATAGCATTTTGAATCAGAGACACAGATAGGGTATCATTTCTTTGGTTTTTAAACAAGAAACCTACTTTCACACCAAACTTCACGATGGCACTCATTGACTACCGTACATAGGATATAATATTACGCACAAAATATGGTATTATGTGTCTAAATTTTTTATACTAAAAACCTATTTTCACTTAGAAATCATGATGTCATTCCTTGGCTACCGTAGATAGACTTATATTGTTACATCTGTTTTCCATAATAGTATGTACCACCTGGGGAACATTTTATGAAAACTGTCGTACGACTTAATTTCATCGTGAGTATCATATATTTATATTAACATGCATTTACGACATAGATCTAATGTACGACAGTTAAAAGACGTACTTTCAGCCCAGCACCGAACATAAACAGTAAAAACATCGAAATGTCGAACCTGGAACGTTTGTGATAAAATGTCAAAGCGAATCGAGGAGATTGACCCATCGAAATCGATATTTTATCTGCCTTCCGTTTTTTTAGTTTTCCATGAGGCTATTTAGATACTAGGTAGATAAGGAAAACACATTGGTGCCAAGTAAAATATTCGACCCATCTAGGAGCTATCGAACTTTCACTATTTTTGGTTCAATGGTTATGATGATATTGATATGAATAAAATACTGCAATGCCATTTTAAAGCTTGAACCCAGCTTATCCCCTGTACAGACAAAACACTCATCGTGGTGAGCCGATCGCTAACTGTATCATTCTCACAAACAAAATTTAACTAGGGTCGTCGATTTTAGAGAAAGTGACTCTCATCGAACAACTAACATCACAAATAAACTTGCACATTTTCATTTTAGTCATAAAACACAACTCACTTATTTATAACAAGCAAGATATGTCCCCAAACAAATAGATGCGAGATAATAATTATTTCAAGTAGTGTAAAGGGACCTTTCATATGAATAAACAAGATACATTTGATAAGTTGTAGCTAATTAAGAAACAAATTAAATACAAAACATCATAACTATGAGCAATTTTACTTCTCTAATACATTTACTAATTTTGCGGCGAGCCCTTTGATGTCACCGGTCGGTAGGACATAAAAGAGATTAAAGCGATGCATTATGTGCAACGTGATTTAAATTTAGTTATAAAATGTAAATGTAATGTAATGAAAAAGAAAATGCATTAAAATGTGTAAGTTTTAAACTTCAAATGAATTACTGCAAAAGAGATGACTGTCATTTAGTTCAACAAATTTTGATTACAATTCACAAAGTTGCTGTTTCGACAGTTGTTGTATTTTATAGTCAAATACAAGACGCTTAAGAAGTTAAGTAGCTGTTTCGACTATTTTAGTATTTAAGAGTCATGACGCTTGAATATGTTTAATGCCCTTTTCATACAAGATACTAGATACTAGATAACAATAGATGAAAAGGGCTGCATAAATTAAACATATTTTTTCGTTGAAATATACTGAGAAACAAATTTTAATACAAGCCTCACTGAAAATTTTATGTTTATACATTTCACCAATTTTGTGTAAAACCATTATTAAAAATAAGTAAATAAAATCACACTAACCTTTGTTAACTCGACTATATAATCCCAAATTTCGTTTAATTCAATTTGTCTCCAAAGTATAAAATATTTTCAACTGATATTATGATATTATATCATTTTCTCCCAAACAATGATATAACTGAATCTGACAAAATAAATGTAACAGACACGTCACTTCGACGTGCGTAGTTTTCTATGAATCAGTATGCAAACAAGTTTATATACTTCCACTAACTAAGTATTAGTGAAAAAAAAATAAAAATATAAAATCACAAAATTTCATACATGGAATGAATATTCACTAAAAACCTAAAACCACTGCGTTGTCGAACTCGTCTGAACAACGCTCCGACTGAAGTTCATTCGTTTGGATAGTCGAAAAGCTCAAAGCTAATCAACTAAGACGTCTTGGAGAATGCTGAGATGCAATACAAAACAGGCAGACAGTCGAAAACGTGCGGTTTGCATTGAAGTCGTAATGTATCCGGATTTTACCACTCATGCAACGAAAACTTAACACTCGAGAATTTCCATGTGGTTACACAAGGCTTGTTGACGAAAACACCCTCCACTTAAAAGTTTTAGTAAAACTAGAAGTACAAGCGACAAACTAGATATACATTTTTTTATCAACGTTTAGATGTGTTTTCTCCCCTCATGAATGATTTAGTTTTAAATGACAAGTTAAGTAATTTAGACCTAATCATTTATGCGGTAGGAAAAAGAATGGGTTTAACTTTTTTTTGTATTTCGGTAGGCCGGTCGGACGGAATTTATACCGGTTTGGGTTGTGTTTTATATCATGTAATAGGCGAGTTAACCTCTTAGATGTTTTTAACAATAAATCCGCACGAAATCTAACAATCATTCGCTTGTGTGTGAATTACTATGACATTAATTCACGTGGATCAAAGATTTCTTGCTGACTTTGTAAATTAATAGTAAAACTTAAGTTGAAATAGAAATTTATGTACATCGAGTCAACAAAACGATTCAAGAAGATCGTTCGTCAAGACTTTAGAGCTTAATTTAGTCGCCTGGCTAGATCAGTCGGTAGGGCGTTATGGCTGCGAGGCCAGAGGTCATGCGTTCAATTTTATGGAAACCTACACACCTCTAAGAGAAACATGATTTCATTGGTTCAAATATATCATATTGCCATAAATTGACCAATCAAAAATGTTCATAAATTAAGCCAAGATATTTTATTCTTTTTTGCAAAATTATCACTTAAGCTATTTGAAGTGTTTGTTTTGTTTGTTTGCGTAATTTAGTTGATGTATCGTTTGAACATCCGGGAAAAAAATAATCGTTTACACTAACCACGCTGACAAATATTTGTTAAAGGTTAAAACTTAAGTAAAAAAATAAAAGTATTTAATCTAGTGGAAACCCAATGTCATTCAATCATACTACTTCAGGATACACTACATTTCCGCTACATTAAGAGCTTAGGGCGAGAAGAAGATCGCAAGCGTTAGGCTCGAAGAATGCCGGGTTCAAACCTTATTAATATCGCTAAGCATATATACGCTTGGGATTGCTTTAATTCACCCATATGTTCCTTCCAGGATGGATGGTATAATCCTGTTGCGCAAACTCAACTGCTGCATGCACATACTCGAAACAAAGATGATTTATAGATAGATACGAGTAGTCCGATGACTAGGGGTAATAGCTGTAAAAGTCAGCGAATTTAGAATTATAAAGAAATGTGGACAATAAAATACAATTACTATAGTGAACCTGAGGGCTTTCATTTACAGATTATGGCGAGATGAATTTTCAGTCACATGCAGTGACGTAACTTATCCATATTCTTTAATGCTGACCCGAAAGGTAGCGACCAAGATCTTAGTCCAAGAAGCCAACTACAAAACTTTCACCTACCATACACTTTTAGGCTAGCTTCAACATTTAATCATGTTCTGACCGACCATGTACTCTGAGCTCAAAAATGTCATTACAAAATCATATATTGTCATTAAAAGAGACAAGATATCGTGATCTATTGGGCTTGATTTTGTTTAATGAATCTCACACCTGTTTATGCAACCTGGTTTTAATAGGGGTGTAACAATACGGTAAAAACCGTATTGCAATATATTGCAATACATGAAACCCGTATTGCAATATATTGCAATACATATTGTTCTCTGCGCATACATGCATAGCATAAATTAATGCACGTGCATCGTCTTAATTTTATCAGCATTATACATAGATATTTGTATTTTCAAATGATCTACACGTATTACGCAAATGTTTGAATAAGTTAGAAAAAAGGTTTTGAATGGACTTTTGAAGATATTTATTCTCTCACTTTACGAAAAATATTTCAAGTTTCTGAACACATTTTAACATTAATTCAAACATTTAAATTTCAGACTCTGATAAAAACAATCAGTATGAAACATAACTAGAAAAACCGGTTCAGAGAAAAACGAACCGGTTAAAAACCCTCAGAAGTCGTATTGCAATATTAACCGGTCTATCGGTTAACCGTTACACCCCTAGGTTTTAACCTGTCATGATGACTTTGAATACAAACAAGCTCAAATATGCATCTAAACTTTACCCTAACCTTATAAGACCTGTATAAGAAACTGAAATAAACATCCCTTGCATTTGGCTAACCGAAAATACAATCTATTATTAAGGCTAATAATTACATAGCAAAGTTCATGCTTCATAGCGACCGTATGAAATTGCCTAGTCACCTATAAAATCACCAAGCTATGCACATTTTAAGCCTAATATTTTAATTCACTACATTTTTTCAAACCTGTCTTTAAAAAATTATGTCAAACTCACAATGCAATCAACAATTTTCATGTCACTCAAAAAGCAACGTTGTGAAGACATGTCAAGCGAAAGATTTCCTACATAAATTACTTTTTCGTACTTCATTCGGCAAACTTCGGCGATAGCTGCGCTACGCGCTACGCACTCAACGTCATTTTACGGAATCACCCGACTGGCTTTTCGAGTGACATTTTAACATTTTAGATTCAGAATTCAACGACAGTGTGTCATCACATTGTGACATTATGTTTTAACATTTTATACAGTGTTATACGAAAACAGGGAAACAGTTTGTTAAGTTGACAGTTTATAAAATATAACATAATTTATTGCAGATTTAACACATTTGTTTTATAGGAGGTTTTATATTAGGATAATTATTATACATACGTTTTCTCTCTGTCGTTGTATGTTTGTTTGTCTCTAAATCGTCGTTTCTCTGTCACTGCCTCTCTGTCTATCTCTTTGTCTAAAATAGAATTTGTATAATTTAGGTTACAACTTAGATTAATCACTTTCTAGTCCGCTTCTTGATCCCCCAGAACTGAACACGAAGCAGAGATTTTTTTTGCTCAAAGGTATAGAGGTTGAAAAGGATAGATTTTGGGAAAGAATTTTGGGACAGATTCGAACCAACGCGGGGATGGTTATCCAATGAGAACCAGCACAACGTCGGAACCACTCGGCCACGTTCTTTACTTATTGAGTCTGTAAAGATTCGCTATTCAGAACACATTGGTTATTGCAAAATCTTTTGAGTCCCCAATGTTTAATTTGAGAAGTCTAAATTGATATATTTAGACTCTTCTGCTATTAAGATAATAGATTTTGATTGTCCAAACAGTTGTTTAGAAGATGATTACAAAACTTCCAAAATTAGTACATGTAGCGGGCCAAGTGCAATTATAAGAAATTATGTCTCCCTGTCTGCTCCTCCCCCCCTCTAACTCTCTCCCCCCCCCCCCCTCTCTCTCTCTCTCTCTCTCTCCCTCTCTCGCTCTCTCTCTCTCTCTCTCTCGCGCGCTCTCTCTCTCTCGTCGTGTCAACATCGTGTTGTTATGTTCACTACAACTGTTTGGTACGATCTTCGTGTTGTATAGTTCAACAGTAATGTAACTTACATGTATTATAATGTTTGGTTCTTAACGCGGTATGCCAACATTTTATTTTAGCCGTATTGTGGCAGTCAGAGATTTGACCATAGAACCTGGTAAACTTTTAGCCATTTCAGAGTTAGTAAGCTGTTAACACTGAGTCACTGACCCTAATTATGACACTTTTGGAATGAAAAGAATTAAAACTTAAGTTGTTTCCCTTTGCAAAACGCGTTTAGGTACGGATAAGGTAAAGTCATTGTTTAATTTAGATACTTTTTGGTAGAGGAAAAAAGAACAGACTAAGCCATTGCTGTTTTAGGACGCTTTTTGAGAATGTAAAAAGCGATGAACACGAAATCCATTGCTCTTTTTGTGACTTTGGAAGGTGAAGTGATCAACTATCATCAACTGGCACGGACTTGCATCAAGTAAAGTATGTTTGCCTATCTGACTAGTATCGTACAGTCAGACTCATCGAAGGATACCAAATGTTGTATCTTCTAGCAGTAAGTTTTTATCTCAACTCCAACCTCCTTCACAGATATAATATTGAATGAACACATTGTTAAATGTAACGTTTTCTTCGAATATGTCTTAAAGTAGCACCCTATTTTAAAACCGGTCGATCTTAATATAGACAACACTTGTGTTAAACAAAATTTACAGGCTTAGCTCAAACAAGAAAACGAAGATTATTTCAGTTTAGACAAACAATGAACAAATGGAAAATATCTTAGTTCAGCCCAACAGCTAAAAGCAAGCGCTTATTTTTATAGTAGGCCTATAAAGTAAGATTTATCAATGACCCTTAACCTTTCCCCATTTATATATGAGTTATGATGCAACACAGCAAAGTACTGTAACCTGTCTATTAATTAAAATTAATTAGTTTAGTATTCTGGTATCGTAACTTTGTATACACTCAAACTTGAGATTGTGGTCATCAGTATTGATCATTATAATGGCTTAAGTAAGCAAGCAAGGAAGAAAATATCGCCGAACATGTCCTTGTGAAATATAATGCAAGATGTTTTACGAACAATACAAATGTTTGTTCTGTTATATTGCAGCGGTCAGTTGCCTGCTAGCGGCTCCTGGACAGACCTAGATTTAAGCACATGCCTTCGCCAGTGGCAAAAACAGTCCTTCTAATTTGTATTTGACAATTGCCGTTTTCATACGCAAGTAAGCAGAAGAGTGGCCGTTGAAAATATGTCATGAAAATATCTACGACGGTAAAACTATTTCTGATTCAAAGAGATACTTCTTATGTAGCCAGATCCAATAAGTAAATAAAAGTCATTGCATTCGCAGGTTAAAATCCTGTTCAATTTGTAAACATGCAGATATGCAGGTGGGGATCGAATCTGGGACCTCTTGATCGCTAAGAAAGCGTCTTATAACTGGATTAATACTCCGTACTGCTAACCAATTGTTTGTGTTGCTAATACCCGGATTTCAAGAGCATGTTGGACTGTATGTTTAATGTAAACTGCGACATAATTTTGCCTAGGAGTATGTATTATATATATATTTATTTCAAGAGTTGATATTGTATGTCAAAAGGTTGAGATATGAACGGTAGGTATGTCAAGATTTTAGCTGTGGTTGTTATAAACCACTTGTTCTAAGCATTTGGCCTTCATATGCAATACAATGTATAATGTATTCAACAAAAAAGCGGACAATAGTCGTAGCGGACGAGTTAGAAGGAAAACAGTGTCTTGATATGTATGGAGCTCTTTCAATCAAACGTACTATTTTAGGATTTGAATTATTTATCATTTGGTTTAATGCTGTACACACAAAGTATGGTCATTTTCGAGGACAAGCTCACAAAACCTAGCTTTCCTAGACATTTGTTTGTAATTAGTCTGCCATGGGTTTTAGTCTTTTATATTTAAAGGTACTCATTTACAGGTTTCAACTTTAACATCAACTTTTTCTAAAACTATCAAAATTGTTTGAAAACATTTCTTAAAACAGAAAATTAGTGATTTGATAATGACAATTTTATGCAAATTGACATACAAGTACAAATGATGGTGTTTCAAGTAGTAAAAATCTACCTCGTATGTCACGGTTTATACAATTTTAGTGCATTTTTTGTGACTTTTATTGTATAGTTCTTGCAATCTATAGGTCAGTTTGTCCTAAAATATTAAGACTTAATGTTTTGACACAATTACAGACACTGAATGGTATATTGAAAATTAAAAAATGTTTTTGACCAATTCTGTGAACTAGTACCTTTAAACCTGTACTCGCCCACATTACGTAAGGTACGCCGTCAATACGAACGACGGGGAATAGACTAATTTGTGAAATATTCAAAAACCTGAATACATTCACAATGTGTTGAATTAGACATAATGATTCATTAAATTTCTAAGTATTCAAAAGGCCATGCATTTTATCATGCACTTAAGCGCAATTTTTGATCAGCGTAGATGATTCAGCCTTGATATGCAAAACCACATTAAATCATTGCTTTTGAAGGATAAACAAATTAAGAAATTAAACCCCTTGTGCACATTCATCAAAAGTAGATTTAAATATCTTTGCTGATAACATTTTATCAGGAAAATTTATACTAAATAAATCAATCAGGCAATCGGTTTTTAGTGGTTATTTATTTAGAATTTATTCAAATTACGGTTACCTTGAAGGCAAGGCATGTTATTTCAACTTTTTTATATCAAAAGATAAACTGAAACTGTCAAATTTCTTCAGACGCGATTTATCTCAATTTTGACTTATGCAAAGAAAAGATTGAACGTCCCAGACAACATTTATTGCTAGAAACAAAACAACAAACGTTTCACTGACATGCATGTTAAAAAACGTTGATATGCTGATTCATTGTTTTAATTAAGAAATACCTCACATTTAGTCAAAGTTTTCATCAAGGGACGAAACAAAGGTAGACCTACGAATGCAATAAAACAATTAAAGACCTACTGGAGACAATTACAGGATAATAGAGGTGGTTAGGCCTAGCATTAAACAAGTATAGTGTTATAATCGTTCCCTTTCGATTCGACCCAATGACCCGGTCTCTGACCCTACATGTTTTATTACCAATTTTGTCCGAGATTTCAATAATATGAAGTTTCTGACCAGGTTATATAAAAATTAGAATGTTAACAGTGAAAGTTGACTGCGCTCGATAAGGAATGCCGGACAATACCCCCTCCAACAATAGTAGATTCTGAGCAATTTTAGCACAAGCGAGCTAAAAAACAAACAATTCCAAATAATCTTCCAGAATACCTGCAGGTAAGGCATCGTAAGTCACCGAGAAGTCATCAACCCTCAAAATTTCAAAACTGCCAATGGTTATAAAACTGGACTTTTATAACACAAATCAGAGCAATTAGGAAAAACAGAACACATTTTATTTTTAGTGCAGACAAATAACTCTAAACAACATGTAAATTATGACCAATTAGTTTGAACTTAACATCATAGACCATTGTAAAAGCTACGCGGTCTACTTGGAACATAGACTTTTAATTGAGTTCTTGTTATCATTACTTGAAGACTATAAAATATGTTTGAAACACAGGTCAAACACCGTGGGCTCATAATAGGGAAGAGTCAAATGTTTTAGTGCTGAATTAGCAATTAGGAGATATACTTTTATCCCGTGAAGGGATAGTAATAATAAGTATTGTTCTGTTTTTAACTCTTTTATTCTAAAACGTTTCGGCCATAGGCCTCATACAATTGACGTCGGACTTAGTAGACTCTTTACTTCCTGTATGTTAGGATAAATAAAACATGTAAACTTGCTGTAGCAAAGTTTATCAACTGAAGAAGGCCCATTGCCGAAACGTTTTAGAATAAAAGAGTTTAAATAGAACAGTTATTAGGAGATAACCTAGTTGTGGCAATGAGAAATATTAACAAATCAATCTTTCATGCATTAAAAAGTCACTGTTCGAGGTCTGCCCAGGGTCTGCAATAATGCATCCTTATGCAGCGGATACACCCTGAGCGTGCAAATGAAGTTTAAATGAAATTAGAGCAAACATGTGGACTACAAAGTATCAACGGTGTAGAAGGGTTACAATGGAAATAAAAGTTAATTTCAACTCTTATGTATTAACCTTGACGTAAACAGTAGTTTGCTATGGCCTTTCAGAAATTCATACATGATGGTGCTGGTTGCAACTTGCATATAAGTTTTATGATGTATGACATGTTTTTACATTGTACATAGAAATTAATCAACCGATCAAGTTTTCCATTTGATTTGACATAATAACTTAAGTTTTTGATCCCCATGATTGTAACTCGCACAGCCCAATAGATGACGCAATGGTGTAGCTTGCAATTTATTATACTAAATAAAAATCTGGTCATAAATTTATCATTTGAATATTTTCTGTTACACGGTAAGCTGTGTACGTTACGATGTACAATAAAGACATGATATTCATCATCTTTTAAACTCAGGAGCTTCAAGTTACATAGGGTTAAAATTAGGAATAAAGACATGTAACGTTTTGGTAATAAAAATGATATAAAATAAGTAAAAAATAGCAAAGCATCAAAGTGGTTTTCTACAGTTTGTGGGTCATTAAAAAGTATAAAAGGTCAATTAATCAAGATGTCTTCACAGCGTTTTTTGGTCATGAAAGCATTAAGTCAAACGAGCGCTAGTACGCTGATATCAAAAAGTATGTAGCGTTTATTGGTCATAAAATTAACTATAAGTAAGTCAAATGTTACAATATATTGAAATAAGAAAATAATTTCAACATGATACCATTGTAATATGAGTAACCAAAGTAATGCCTAGCTTGAAAGTTACATAGCCGATTAAGTTTATAATGTAATCTAATAGTAATGTAAGTTTGTAAATTATATAAAAGTATGGATTGCAGTCAGTGACACCGTCTTTGTAATTTTGCAAACTTATGTTGTTGCATTTTTGTAAATGTATACATGTACAAATGTATATGTTGTTTTGTTATCTATGATAGCTCTCCTTAATAGAGTCAAATACATAATCTCAGTCACTATTTACCATACTATGCATCATTCATAAACTGAGTGTGCATGTGTTAATGTATTCGAGTTATTAACTTAAGAAAAACAAACATGTTTTAATTAATTGGAAACAAAATAAGTGATTTGGAAGAAATGCATGTTTAAGTAATTGTCGCCTTGAATAAGAACAAATACACGTCTGTATGAACGCAAACATAGGCGGCTGGTACGGTGCATGCATTTATGTATGTAAATAAGTATAAATAGTGTTCTGACTCGGAACCGCGCCGTCCGCAGATGAACGAGTATGTGTTAGGTATCTACGAGTGTATGTGGGACATATAACGCAAACATTTGATTCTACCACAACTTAATTGACATATACATTATTATATTGTGGTGTGGGTTAAACAAATTGTATTCAAAATATGCAGAGCTTATTATAGTGCACTTAAAATTGGCAAAAGTAAAATTCGGAAGTGACAAAAAATTGTACATATCAAGTACAACTTTGGAAAAAAAATCTCTTTTCGGAAGTTTTGAATGGAATTCTTTATAAATATGTTAAGTGAAAACCATATCAAATAAGTTCAAAAACTACAAACCATAACCGCAGATTTTTTACTGGCATTCACGCGATGGTCTGAATGGGTAATATAAGAGCTGACAGTCTTTTATCTGTTTGTGGTCAAATTTTTCTTGGTGTCTTTTTGTGGTCATGCTGTTATGAAATTGTTATGTTTTGCTTTTGCAGTCTGAGTTACTGATGCACGTACACAGCTATTGCGATTAGTCATTGAGATACAAGTATATATCTATCAATCTCCCTGGGGAGTCTTATACTCCGCTTATTAGTGCAGCCGACATAGTGGCGCAACGGAATTATTCCAACCTCGCAAGTACCTATTTACACTTAAGTGGAGTGAAGCAATTGCAGGTTAACATCTTGCTCAAGGGTATTAACAGTGCCCCAGTTGGGATTCGAACTCGGCACCGCTCGATCCTTTAGCATGCGTCCTACCAATTGACTACTGCTCCTATGACTATTATACATAGTAAAATGGTTGTGTCAAACGAAACCCAAGAGAAGATAGTATGGCTTTCCAATATTTTAAATCATCACTTGAGACAGTAAAGTAGGATTAGGTCGCGTTAGTACTTTGATTCTTTTATTCTTGAAATATGGTTCAGAATGGTACCATTTATAAATAGAAATGATGGTTTCACTCATGTCGCATGCCTTTAAGATGAAAACACATTCTTTCATATAGCACACACGCTTTGTTAAGTGTTTACGTATATAAACTTATATCATGGTCCTCTCAGCTCATAATAAAGGTACTCATTCACAGATGTCAACTTAAATATCATTTTTGTCTGAAACTATCAAAATTGTATGGAAATATTTTTGAAGCAGGAAATTAGTTTCCGATAATGACAATTTAAGTGCAAATTGACATTCAACTACAAATGGTGGTGTTTTATGTAGTAAAAATCTACCCCGTATGTCACAGCATATAGACAATTTTAGTGCATTTTGTGACTTTTAATGTATATTACTTGCAACCTATAGGTCAGTTTGTCTTAAAATATTAGGAATGCTTTTTCGACACAATTACAGACACTGAATTGTATATGAAAGTATAAAACAATCTTTACCAAATCTATGAACCAAGACCTTTGGCTGACTTTCGTGGACCTTTGTCTACAACTACTGCTCACCTAGTCTTCCACAAAGGTAAAACAATAAACTCAACTTGATAACGCCTGATAAATCTGGCCAGTACAAAAAATGTAAAAAAAATAGGAAAATGTCTCCCTTCAGCCTAGGTCGTTGTCCTTTGTCACAATAAATAAAATATCTATGGTAACTTGTTCACTATATCAAATTAATTAATGTATACAAATAGGTACAAAATAGGTACACTGTTACTTTAATATAGAAATAAAATAGTGTATTGATACTGACTTAATAGAGGTCACGTGTCAGATTAGAAGTCACGTGCCAGGAGGAGAGGTTATCCGAACATCAATCAATGGAGGTTGACACTATAAAACATTAATATACGACATTTGACACCAGTTCCGAGCCAGTCACTTATAGCGTCGTAATTAATTCATGGTGTTACAGATATCGGAACGTGCAAGTTGTCACACGGTACGGACGGTACACGCACGTTATACGAACACGGACTGCACGTTACACGATACACGAACATGATAGATAGCTTGATTTGCGGTAAAATACACGATTCCGAGTCTCGATACACGTTTAACACGATTGTTCGAAATCCTCGGCTTTTTTCGCCTAGAGAAAAACGTTTCAACGACGACACGTTAAACGATTAATGCGTCTCAAATGTAGATTGAAAACAAAAAATATTATTACTGTCAAAATAATTTAATGTCATTCTTAGTAAGTTTGTTTTAATCGAATTAAAAACCACGAAAAGCCGATCAACTCACACGATTGATAAAAATACACGTTTAAAGTTTTTTTCCTTTGTTTTCTTCAAATCATTCTTGAGAAAAGATGTCATAATTGTATGTGTATATGTTTCAAAAGTTAAACACAGTCTTAGCTTGATTGTAAAAATATAAGCAAGTCATATAGTATAGATTGTTTTATTGAATATCGACATTTTTAGTACAAATAAAGGTACACGATCGGCGAGCAGTCATTACACGATAGACAAAGAAGAACACGATTGATATTTTTTTATCAAACAAATTATGTAAGTACTTGATGTATAACAAAAATACAAACTGCAGAATAAAGAATAACATTACTGTCAAAAATTGTTTATGTCATTCTTTGTAAGTTGGCTTTATTCAGATTTAAAACCACACACACGATAGCCGGCGAAACCCACACGATAGAAAAAGAAATACACGTTTCAAGTTTTTTCTCTGTTTTTATTTTCAAGCCATTCAAGGTGAAAATTACTTTGAATTAGTATATTTTTTCAAAACACAGTCTATGCGTGATTAAAAAAATATAAGCATGTCATAATGTATAATGGTCGCCTTTTTAGTAGTATGTATACTAGATATAAACGTTTACATGAAGTGCTTGCGTGAAGACGCGGTATTAGGACATTACACACACCTCGTGTTAACTTACTATTTTATGCCGACTACAAAATCGATATTTAAATAAAAAGTTTTACATATAAATACGCAAATATGAGGGAATAATACGAATAAACTGTAAAAACTAAATAATTTAATTTACTTTAAGAATTTAAACAATGATGACTTTTTTAATCATATAGAGTCGTGATAAACGAGTTCTTGACCAAGTGAGATGTCAATTATAACAGTTTGTTTACTAAACGCTTTAGCCACTGACAAACAAAGAAAATGTTTGATGATTAAGATAAATGAAAGCCTGTGTTTACATTTTAAATATAATAATATTATAACAATTATTTTAATTTAGTAACAACATTTCGGTTGGGCCGCAATTTAATTGACCGCAAATTGGTCCGGAATGAGCCGCAGTTTATCGACGTACGGCAGTTAAACAGGAATTTCCGGTTTAAACAAAGTCAACATTTATTCTAAACTCAACTTAATGAATCGCGGTTTTTCTTTTTGTTTACGGATGATGATTAGTCGACAATGCATAAGTATTTAATACATTTATATGTATGGATTTGTCAATATCTCGGGCACACGATACACGGTAATAAAACGCAAAATCACAATATCTCGGACCGATTTTTACCGTGTATTTACACGATGAGCGGTCTACACGTTACACGATTGAAATACACGGTGAATTATACACGCACACGGTATGAATGATACACGCACGATACACGCACGATACACGCAAATTTCGGAAACTTGCACGATCCGAGATCTGTATGACCATCCAAAATACAACGTTCATAAGTTAGGTTACAGTCTCTTTAATTAGGGAATAACTTTCAATTGTCTAAAGCTACAGTCCCATAAACATAATCAAATCACTGGAGTGCTGGAGGAACGATGTCCTGAACTTATTTTTTGATTAAAGAATATATTATCATGTATATTATCTATAAAATAATGTATTAAGTATCAATTAACAGAATTTAACAAAAGGATAGCACTAGACTTCTCAAGTGGTTTGCTCATGGCAAGATTTATCTTACTTTATCAAACAAAATAAACCAGTCAAAGAATTAATTTTCATCAACACATTTTAAAGTCATGTACATCAGCGATCTCACCGAACCAAAGATTATTCTGGACTATTTTCTTTAACCAAAAGGAGCTGACAACTTTTCATTGAAACATGCGTATGTTTCCACTGCTTAATATAATACGATCATTTAATATTATTTATTACTATCGAATGATGTAATTAGGTTACGCATATAACAGGCATTGTCAAAAACATCGTAGGCCCTTTTTACTCCAACAAGTAATCATTGCAGTTGTCACGGGTTGAGTTGTCTACGGGTTGAGTTGTCCCGTCTCCATTGCAAAATTTATATGTCCTGAGAGTAATCTCCCTTTTCCTGAAGAGTTTCAAGAACGACAACACAAGCCAGCGTTGTATTACATTTAAATGAGATGTTAATGAGTTTCACGCTTGAACTATGCCTCTTTGTCTATGTTGAAAATTGTTGAAGCGTGAAAAGAGTAATCTTATACTTTCTTGTTACCATTGGAACGATGCTAAATTAGCATCGTTTCAAAAAAAGCAGTGAGGACACCGTACGGGCGCCGTGCGATCAAGCTCCGCAAGGACCCATACGAAGTCTTGCGTACCCGTACGGACTGTTACGTTTTTACCAGGGTCCATGAGACAAGCCATGGATACACGTATCAGTTTCAAAGTAAAATCGTAAACACAATGGTGGCCGAGTATGGATTAAACATGCATATCTTCCAACTGCGGCTCCCTACGGGTGTGTTGTTTTGTACTATGTGCGTACCGTCACCTTGATACGCAAGGCTTTCCACAGCCTACGACTGTCTGCACATACGGGTCCGTTACAAGCCACGATTTTATGGGACTGAGGCATAAGCTGTATCGTATAATAAAATATAAGCACGAGTTTTGAAGCGCGTAGAAATCTACATGTATTCATACTGGGTTTAACGCTGTGTCAAAACAGTTTTAGATCATTTTACGGCGTTCAGCACTTCTAACCTAGCTTTCCTGGACCATTGTCTATAACCAGTACTCACCTACTCCTCCACAAGAAGGGCGTAGGAATATGGTCACCAGTGCAGTCATTACCTTTAAGATTTTTTTTCACGAAAATACTTATTTCAACCTCCACTTATTTAATTTTTGTAACTTATAATATTTCATGATTTTGTTTAATGTAATATATCATATTATATCAGGTTTTCAACTATGCTATCAAATAATTATTTAGTTGGTTATTGTTACTCTGTCCGATCACAGCATTTAATGATACTATACTGCCCTCCAAAAGTTTCTTCACACATTTACAATTTACAAATTGCAAAAGCAAATTATTGTTAAATAAATTTTAATTTTGCTTTAAAAAATTGTACACTTTTCTTTTAGATTTGAAGTTACAAAAATATTTTACACTCGATATTGGTTCATTGTGGTACATTGACCATAGTTTTGGAGGCTGATAAATAAATTTTGCTGCAATTTTGTTTCCATGGCATGAATAATGGACTAAATAAACAATGATATAATAATTCTGCAATCTGGATCTTGGCATTTATAGCAATTCAATTATTTGTACTGTGAATACTTTTGGATGGCAGTGTATTTTATTACGAATGGAGGCTAACAGAGTTGCAGAAAAAAGAGACGTTATTAGTAAGTGAATCACGTAAGTTAATTTTTATTTACCTGTCAGTGGTGCATACATTAACCTCACTGATTTACATACTCGGTACTTGTTAGATAACCCCTGTACATAATTACGAATAACTATTTCATCGATTAGTGAGTACAGAATACTGAAGTAAGCATTTAAATCATCGGGGGAAATGATCCAAAATATTTGTTAAGCTAATTAAGGTGAGTTGTCAGTTATCAGAAGTCACTCATATGAGTTAATCTTAGCACTTGACACGTCAAAAAGTAAGATGGCATTTTGATTATAAATGATTAGTTGAAACCGGAGTAGCTTTTCAGTGGCCTAATTACGAACCTAGCTAGAAAAAAACTGCGTACTATAAGCTTGTCAAAATGGACCAGCAGCGTGTTCAGTTACCCAGAACGTTCCAAAACGTTCCGTAACGGAAGTGTCGGAACAACACAACCCAAAGACAACTCAACCCGAGACAACTTAATCCCTACTAACGGATTAAGTTGTCCAAACTATGAGTTGAGTTCTGTACGGAGTGAGTTGTCTTCGGGTTGAGTTCTCCCGTACCAGAAACGTTAGCTAACAGTCGTTACTGAACACGCAGCTGACTCAAGTAAACAAGTAAAATATCATTTGCGAACATTAAATTAGTTACGTGTAGTGAAAGCACCGTGAAATGTATTTATCTTTTACAGGTCAATTTACACTAACTAAATGAATGATCTGATTAATATCAGCCAGCCTGAGCCAGCTGCTATCGTGCTTAGTGATTCTTTTAGATTACCAACATTTCCATATAATAGACAGTTAAAGCCACGATACGAAGATATTACACAATCTTACAACCGTGAAGTTATCAAAATATATCAAGCTTTGGAGACACAATAAACATATCAAATCATTTTGCTTTTTAAGTTAAAGTTTTACTAAGAGCCCATTTTATAATAGAGGGTTTCTTACATAAGACCAGGCTTTATTCATGGTTTGTTAATGATAGCTACATACGATCCAAACTTGTTTTTAAAACTGAATTGTATAACTTGGAGATAGATATCATTCTATCACAAGACTTCGTTCCCATTCCTTAAAAAGTTTTTTTTTATTTCATTTGTTGTTAACATGGGCTATATATTATTCAAACTTGTTTCAAAGCTTACTTATGCTTTTTTGCAGACGTTTTCTATCACAAGACTACATCTTAAACGTACGGTAAGCTTAACTTTTGTTTTAAAGTATTGGCATTCAATTCTACTTCCGGTTTCGCCCTACTTTAACTTGTAAATGTAGTAAATAACATACATTGTGTACATATATTAATTTTCAGCGATGCTGACATTCATTAAAAAACACATTCTCTTCGGATGAGATTGAAAAAGACAAATGTCTATTTTCTTTGCAATCTATGGACAGTGTTACTTGTGATAATGGGGCTTTAAGACATCACGTCGTATTCAGTGACCTAGCAAGGTCAGCTACTCACCGTGAATAATTATTTCTAACAGTAAGAGATTTATGTTATTTAATCTTCAACGTTTACATAATGTCACGACCTTACATGACTTGATTCACTTAAAGTAATGGTTACACTTGTGTTTGTAATTTTTACGCCAAGTGAATAACATTGTTGACACTGTAAATCTTAATGGCATACAGCGCCTTTCAAAAGTCTTTCAACAAAATCCTGTTTTTATAATTCAATCGATTTACATTCACCTTTAGGGGTACGGTTGTGGAACCAGACGCCAGAGCACCTCACCACAACCGCACGGCTAGCTCAGTTGGTAGCACACAAGTCTACTGATCAAGGGGTCGTGGGTTCGATTCCCGGGCGGGCATACTTTCGTGGAGCTTGGTCATGAAATTATTTCTACTGCCATTCTCCCACCTACCAATGATTCTTAATTATGTAGGGAAGTTGTCAGTCACTGACAAAAGTATGCGCTTTGTAGTTGGTTAACAGCTAAATTCAGAGATTTACCCTTTTAAGAGGAATGAGTAGGTTGACTGACCGCCGTTATATGACCTATACAATGTGTTGCTACTGCGTTAAACCCAACAAAAACAAAATCAAAACAGCACCAAGCCTGGACCATTCAAGATGAAATTAGGAAATTAAAATCTATTAACCAACTGTATACATATGAACAAATTATGTGCCAAGAAGTCGTAAACGGACTCTTTACCGAATGAGCTTCCTGGTCAGCATTAAACAAGATTAAACGTATATATTTCTTACCCGATAACGTTCATTTATAAATTCCATTAAATAAAAGAGTACCAAGTAGCCGCGCCATCGTCAGCTACAAGCCTGATTTAGAATGGAGTTTAAACTCCAATTTAAGGTTTAGTCTGTGGTCTGCACATACTGCACTTATATGTAGACCGCGATAGAAAACTTAACTTGAACGAAAGAGAACCCATACGTCAAATACAACCAGGGTTCCCTGCAAGACTGTAGTAAGTGAATTGTGTTAAAGAGTGAGTTACTACAGTCTTGCGAGCAACCCATGACATGTACAGTATAAGCGATGGTGCGAGAGTGATTGAGTGACACCATAGGTGCATCTCAATACATTATTTGATACGGTTGAAGACCATCATGCAATATGGTCGATTACATCAAAGGTTTGACAACTGCTTGAGTATCAACATCGATAAAATACATGTAAACAAATCTACTGAAGAATTCGAAACGCGGTTGTATGTAAAAACGCACTCAATGGCCTTTTTTGTCGGGGCGTCTGATGTTTATTTAGACACTAATTAAAGTTACATAATTAGAAGGTTACAAATTTTATTCAAGTATGAAGACTTTACATAAGGGTATCAGTGTTCAACGGGTTCGTTTTATTGATAACAGGCTTTATAAGATAAAGTGTGAAACCGCGTTCCTTAATGATTCATTTTGTTTATACAATGTATATTAAAAAGCAGGCCAAAGAAATTTGAAGATAAGCATAAAAACTTTTATGTAGAAAGTAAGGTGCTCGTAATAACCGATTACATAAATCCCCAAAAGAATTACCTATGATTTTTCCATGCATATCAGCATTTAGTTAGCATAACAGGACTCATTGACTAAATGGTTTTATTTCGCTGTTGCTGCGGCATGGAAGATGACCACAGCGTCTCAAGTTTTCTCAAATATTTCATTTCTAGTAGTGAATACGTTTGTGATCAAGATTGACTTGTATAAATAATGGAATAAGCGCTTCCTGGTTTGAAAAATTCCAATGATTTTTGAGTATATATATTGTTCAAGAAATCGTTTTTCTGAACCACAGTAACAGCTGCAAACATCAAGGGTATCCAATGCAATAAATAGAAAATTTACGGGTACTTAAAATCTTAAGTAGTTTGGTATAATTCATTTAATTACTTGAATAATATACAGCGACAGTAAAACTCTTAAAAGAACGTCATAACCGGTTTTTATACCATTCGCGTAATAATACAAATGTAACTTGTTCATATTTCTTCTTACGACATAGAAAATAGTTCCAATGATTTAAATTGATGAGATTCATTTTTTTACAAGCACAATTAGATGCATCTTTAATACTTAGCATTGCGTTTGAAGTGAATTGCTTGTACAAAGCTCTGTCAATTATCACAGCAGATCGTAAGGACTTTTTTGCTACAATAATGTTCACAAAGAAGCCATTTATTGTTCTTACGAGAGGTATTTCAAGTTTTACAAGTGATCACTTGCTGTTTTCAAGTTTTTTACAATTATTTGCATATTTTCAAGTTCTCAATTTCGAGGTACTGGTGTACTTGAATATTTATTGCATTAATTATACTGATTCAGCCAAATTTTCATAATTCTAGCAAACTTGTAACATATCTTAGACATTTCTTCAAAGATAATGTCATTACGAGTCTATTCAAGTTATGAATGTTAGAAGCATAGTTTATGTATAACTGTGCATGCATTTTTTCATTGTTCTAATAAACTCAAATATTGATAATTGTTCATCATATTTGATGTTTAAAGAGTGTAAAGCCCCTTTATCAAAAGCAAAACTCACAGTTCATGGGTTACAGAAAATAGATAATTTTTTATTCCAAACAGCACAAATGAAAAGAGTTTTGTAATAAATGCAAGTATCGCTAGGTGTTTATGTTATGAAAATTATTCCACACTGAAAGTAGATCGAAACCGAAAGTAGACTTTAGTTGACAATACTTGTAAAACACAAGTTTTGATTAAATTATTCTATCAGACGAAACCTTGTGACAGACAATCTGATTCAAACCCGATCGAAAATTTTCCGCTCGCTTACTCGCTAATTTAGATCTGGCTGTTTTCAAACGAAGACCACATTCTGGTAACATTTTCTCATCATAATATTCATGACGAAATTTTTATGATAAGTAACTTGTTTACATCGTCTACGTCACGCAATTTGAAATGAACCGTCCAATCGCAGACTGTGAATAATACCGCTGTTAAATTAGCTCGCAAAACTTGGTCTAAAAATAGAACTTACGAAATCAAAATGTTATAAATAGTGTTTCGTCTAGATGAAAGCTACGCATTGATTAGTTGACATAAAGGTCATCTCGACGTGACCCTCCATTGAGGTCTTAGAGATCCTGTACGACGATGCTCTACAGTCTATCTTTTTACGGAGATTGTGTGAAAAAGAGAAATCTACACCCTAAATTCTACTTCCTTTTATAACAAGTTTGGATCCTATATAGATATCATTCATAAAACATAAATAAAGCTTGGTCTTATTGTCAACTCAAACTTTGAAAGCAAATTGGCTTTTCATACTTATCGTTTCTTCAATGCATGTTATGTTAGAATAACTTCAAAGTTTTGAAACAGTTTTCGAGTATTTTTAATGAATATATTTTCGTATAGTGGTTTTGACGACATGTACATGTTAATGGTTGAATTGCACTGTGTAAGCAGACAATGCATTGTTACTTACACAACGCTTATTTCATTGTCTGAGCCAGTACTATACTTCGCTATTGCACGGTAAATTAAAGTCGTTCTTATGTTGTTTTATACATAAAAAATCTTATAAAATGGTTGATTAAAAACTAATTTACCGTATGTAATTAACCGCAATTGTAATCATTACTGTGTTAATTAACTGAGTTCAAAATAGAGCTTCTTATTTCATAGAAATAATTCATAGTCTGTTTGTATTATGTTCGTGTTGAAAGACAAAGCACCAAAACTTTTTAAAGCTAATACCAAATGAGGTAAGTAAAGTTGGAGAACAGATCCAATGTAGGCTAGCGTGTAACTCGTTTGCAATGATGATACAATGTATATATCATAATAATTATTTAGTTCAGAGATCTATGTTAATCTCACAGTATAATCCGTTTGTGTGGCTTTACTAGTTTGCGGGTGTCGCTTGTTACATTCAACTAAGCCCTACATACCTTACCCTTGATTTGAGTACATAGGAGGGGAAGGAAATTGATAACAGCTATGAGAGACAATGATACTTAGTTTCATGAGGTATCTATCCATATTAGGTTTCTGATGACAGGATAAAAAAACAGTTGAAATCATTTTTTTTGTGTCGCTCATGTGTGTAAAGATTTAGTAATTTTATGATAGATTACCCAGGCAATTTTCTTTCTGTTATAAATTATACAATATGATTATGAGAATAATTTGATTTATGCAGCTATATATTTTGTTTTTATACGCTATAATGCAAGCATTGTTCGCAATGATATAAGGCTGGTTTTCGTTATTGAATAAACTTATGAAATAAAATTTTGCACAATCGTAGTTGATGGACTTTTTCGAAAGAAGGAAATGCAATATTTCCAGTCTTTATGAAAAGGCTTACTCATCTTAAATACAAAGGTATTTTATTGCCATTTGTCTTCATCTTGACAAACGTATGGTAAACTAGACAATGTTAGCCTTCAGGTGATTGTATACTATCACATATTAAATTAATCTTAATTCTAGGTGTTGTATATTTCTATGTCAACCACTTAAACAGTATGTATAACAATCTATTTTACGGAATTGTTTAAGTCGTAAGTTATACCTTCGTAATAGGTATAGAAGTTCCTATATATAATCTTGAAGACTTTGTTTAGTTAATCCAACTGTTATGTTGTCCTTTTGGAAAACAGAGATGTTCCATCAACATCAGCTGGTAATCAATAATCTTTGTTTGTTTGTTTGGTTTAACGCCGTAGCAACACATTGTATAGGTCATATAACGGCGGTCAGACAACCTACTCATTCCTCCTGGAAAGGCTAATTCAATGGAATTAGTTGTTAACCAACTACTAAGCGCATACTTTCGTCAGTGGCTGACAACTGTCCTTCATAATTAAGAATCATTGATAGGAGGGAGAATGGCCGTAGAAAATAATTTCATGACCAATCTCCACTTAAGTATGGCCCGTCCAGGAATCGAATCCAAGACCCTTCGATCAGTAGACTTGCGTGCTACCAACTGAGCTACCCGGGCGGCTAATCAATAATCTCCGATGATATTTGCATTACAATAAGAATCACTGATTCAGGGATTCCAACTCGCCCTGTCGCCAAAGTGCGAATGAGCCACTGTAACGAATATATATGAAGATTGAATGTGATTTATACTCGCACAGCATCAATTACATCTTATCGCTTTGACACGCCCCATTATAAGATTACAATTAACTTGGAAAACAATTTTAAGTGTCTTCATAAAGCCCACGCGATATTGCTCTTAAAACAGAAGCTCGTGGTCACGTGACAAAGCTTTCATAAAACGTGCCACAAACGGCATTAGCCAACTTAACAATTGGATTCCATCAACTCGTATTTCAATGGCTGATATAAGCACGCCACTATATTATCATACAAGAAAAGTTGAACCGGAAAGTCCCACTCAAGACATTCCATTATGTTTTGTATAATTGTGGATACTGCAAGCCTGTGATCATAGCATCGCCTACGAACATCTGTTCGTCTTAAATAACTGGGTTGTTGACACTACCAGTGTCGAATGCCTATAAGCTCACTCTTTGAAATATGAAATTGTTAGTGGGAGGCTTTTGGAACAGAAATAGAACATAATTGATGATGTAATGAGCTCTTGTTTCAATTCCATCTAAGTCACAAGAAATGCAAATAGTTTGTTATGTTTTTGGACAATTTAGGGCTGAAACGATTCGAATAAAAAAAACCAATTAAATCGGAAGAAATCAAATCAAATCAAATCGAGTCGCATCGAATCGACTTTCCAGTGATAACTTGCAAATATATTAGCCGTAACTATGACGTATTTCAGTAATATTTCTGCAGTCAGACTATCCAATCAAGGTCTCTGTCCTGGAGAGGCTGATATAACAAACAAAAGAAATAAAATACTAACTACAGTACAGTTCCATTATCAGGACCTTTCAATTCGATTGTATTATTAGCGGAATGATCATAATATAGGCGCATCTTTCTTAACAAGTACTGCATTGGGCTAAAACTTTTCATCAATCACAGTTTTGCAACAACTAAGATGTTGAGCGGAACATTAAAAGAAATAGCTTTTAAATAAATTTAAATTTAGTAGTGTTATGATAATGACAATCAATTCTGCCTAAAAACATTAGCTTTAAGAAAATGCAAGTAGGTCTATCACAACGTGTATGTAACATGTTTACAAAGCTTACTCTATAATTAGGGACTTAAGTCAGTTATCTTTCCCTGATAAAATCTGAAACAATCCAATTGGTAAGTAGGTCCTTTTTTATGTAAGGATAACAAAATATTTAATCTAATATATTTATTGTAAATTAAGATATTAACAGAAGTGATAAAATTTAGAAAGTTCTTAACTTTAAAAATACTAAGCTTGAATTTCAAACAAATAAAATGATTTACAAAAAAGTTATTAAAACTTTATTTTGGAAAATTGACATTGAAAAGTAAGGGTAAAATCCGAGTAATCCAACTAATTTGACCTATCTATTTGAAGAGTATACAAGAGGAAATAACTGACTAAAGTCCCTTATTCGCTAGAATATTTTAATGTTCATGCATATTATGTAAATGATTCAACATTGTACATGTACGTTACATTTTACATCTGGTAGCCAACAGTGAAATACGACAAATCTAATTTGTCAACTGGTTAGAATACATGCATAAAGTTGTACATAAGTTTGGCGTTTTTACAAATATTGCGAGTGTGGTGCATTTTTATACAACAAAACAGCATATGCACTCAATCTTGGACTATATAGCGTTTTCAAATAGCTACACTTCGCTTTAAAGCGGTATGCAACGCCTTGTCGTAAAGCGTATGCAAGACGCCTACCTCAGTAGTACCTGATCGAGATATTGTAGAGGAAGAGAGTGTTCCAATCAAACCAGAAACATCATCAAAAGCGACTAAATTAAAATAGAAAGCGCTTAGCCATGACGTTGGTCTACGGGAGTAACGTTTAAACATTAATGTGTTAATATGAAAAAGACAATGATTGAGTCAATGCTGAACTGGACATAGCTACAAGCAAGACAACAATAGCTTTAGACTTGCTTTTTCACAAAGGGGTCAATATCTGGACAATGCCTACGTTCAAAATAGACATTGCGTAAAGAATAATGAACTACGCCAACGTAATAATCCACCGCATAATTACAAGTGCATAACATTCATTATGGTGTTCTATGCATAGTTTGCAAACATGTCAATAAGACTGAGTCACACTTCACGGACCCCATAATGAGTTGGTTTATCTTCACTACAGAAAAATGTAATACATGATGCTTATAGCCGTATGCCGACAAACTTTAATTATTGAGATGATGTTACCGCACTAATTCGCCTTTGAGCTTTTGGTAATTCATATTAAAACAAAAATACAAGCCATTCTAGAATGCTTACGTAATGGTATAACAAGTAACTGGCTAAATGACATAATTAACTATACATTTCAAACTTAACTACACCACCCTTTGCAGTTATAACATTCTTAGCCTAAAACTTAAACCTAAAAATGATATCATACAAAAGTTAAAGCCACTATTCAAAGATATATTTATTTACTGTCGTATGACCATGATTCATTGAAATAAAGCATGTACTAACGACACAATAAACAATGCTAACCAATTTGCTTTCCAATGTTAAGTTGGACTAAGTTTCCATTTTTAATAAATACGTTATACAAATGTCAGGTCCTTTTAAAAGAGCACACTATACTCACGGTTTGTTAAAATTGACTACATATGATCCAAAATATTATAAGACATTGATTATGTAATTAGGGGGACGTTTGATTCTTTCACAAGACTTCGTCTTAAACATAATGAGATACAAACTTATTGCTTTCATATATTGACAACGAAAATCTACTTTCAGTTTTGTTTGACTTATATTTTGAGATACAATAATTGGCATTAGAAATCCGCTTCAACTGAAACAATTGTTTACAGTCCCATACGAGTTTGGATTCAACTGTAACGTAGTTAAAGCTGTATTAAGTGCAAAACATATGTTGTACTATTGTCCATTCATATTATAATCGTATTGATCGTGATGGAGTCAAAGTACGTTGTTAAACACTAGAAAATGTACAGTTTTTGTGAATAAATGTATGTTCTGTGCTGTTCTGTAATTAAGTTAAATTTGTTATAAAATGCAAAACAAATGCACACACTCATTAATATCTTTACAATCTCAAAACACCTAGTTTTGTTTTTTACCGTAATTAACTAGACAAAACGTTAACCTAAAGTGTTCAACAAAAACACAAAGATGAAATTTGCAATAAAACCAAGATGAAAAGAGTGGAGGACAAACCAGGTCTGATGTTGACATATTAACTAGCTTTCATATAAAACAAACCAATTCCGCATTTGAAAATACTCATTAGTTGTATAAATGTTTCTGGTATATGGAGAAAGAGTACGGTGACCTATAACTGCCATTAAAATTTTTCGCAAAATAATTTAAGAAACTATTATCGCAAGTTAAAAGAAGAACTATGGTGGTCAGTCGATTTACTCATTGTTTCTACACATGCTTAAATACAAGTTTTGGGGATTACGCCGCTTAAACACAAATTAGGGTCGTTTTACTGTGGCCAGTTCAATTAACATTGCTTTCCTGGACCTTTGTCAGTAACAAAGTAACAAAACTACCACAAAAGCGAGACAATGTCCAAATACCTTAAAGGAGTGGGCGTAGCCGAATGGTTACGACGTTCGACTACTTATCATGAAACGATTCCAGTTCCGCGTTAGTTCAAATCACATTCAAAACCAACCTCCTTCTTTTCTTGAGCAAGCAACATAATCCTACTTACTTTAAGCATTGAAAGATCACGAAGCAGAGTCAAGAGGGAATAATTTATATTTATAAGAATGGATTCACAATCGAGCTAAAATTGAATAGAATAAAAAACGAACTGACAATGAGAATGGCAGAGGCACATACAGGCAACCATAGATTTTATATATCTTTTATTGAAATTCAGACGATGTGGTTTTCATTTTATAACGATATTGAACATGTTATTTATTAACAGAACGTTTAATTGTTTTGAGCATTCTTTATTTAGTTATTTATGCTTTCATTAAACGTGGAATGAACCTTCTGTAATTAAATTTGCAACACTTCTCGTATGAGTATTAAAGTTGAACATTCGACATAGTTTATCACGTGACCTAGTTCTGTTGGCTCGTTTGGGTACAGTAATCAGTCCACGAAATAAGGATAAGAAAGTGGTTGCCTGAACAAGTCAATTTAGCAGCTATCACTTTATTTTGTTTGTGGAACTATGGTTGCTCAAAAGAAATGTTTGGTTGCCCCAACTAGATATTGGCTGTCTCGGGCAACGGGACATGCACTCATTTCGTTGACTGCAGTAAGTACAATGTACATTAGTCTTAAATAATAGCTACCTTCAATAATTTGAGAAAAAAATGAAATAATCGTGGAATTAATAAATGAACCATTAGCAATTTCCAAAAATATTATTTTGTTTGTTAACTTGTCAGGTTATTTGGCACCGTTTTTTAAACTTGATTTAAGGTTTTTAACGACGACCGACGACGATATTTGGATGGTTTATAATGCTGAATGCTAAATTCAAAATAACAGATATGTCAAATAACCAGAAAGTGATCGAAAATAACCAAACAAACAAACCGGTTTACTGAAAAAAGCATTCTGCATTTTTGTTGTTATTTTTTTTGTTCTATTCGTTTTTAGACTTTCTTCGATTTCGCCGAAAGGCTTAAGTTATACCACAAGTCGAAAACAATCAACGATTCAAATGCCTGACCAGTATAACCTGCAGAGTGATACATGTGTCTCTTATTTACTACGCAGTTTATTTCTAGGCGATGAAAGTACTTTCATCAATCAAGTAACGCGTCTTTGTTTCAGTGACAGGTGTTTACTTATATTGATAAGCGTGTGAATGGGCAGTCAAATCTCGTTAATGAACTAAGCAGTAGTATTTGCCATTTATACAGAATAGAATAAACACTTCGCCTGCGTGTTTTTGCCCTGCTCGGTTCGTACTTGAATCTTATGTGTAAGGAGTAATCATTAGTATGATTTCGTTAGGTTTCAATGTTCACGAAAGTCTTTCTGTATTTCAATACTTTGATTTTTTCCTGTCTTGAACATTGTAAGTACAGTTCGAACAAAAACACCGTTTGTAAAAACAATCTACGACAGTGAATGCTCAGGATGACAATAAAATATAAAATAGATAGCTTTAATATGTTTTATGAGTGTCTTGTTGGTGTAATGGTAAAGCGTTATACCGTTTCCATCATGACTGACCAAGGGGTGGTGGTTTATCTGCCACACTAATTTTGTTAAAAGAACTGTACAATTTTTATTTTCAATACAACCTACCTCTGAAACGGTTTGGCTCACTTTTAATGTTTACACAAACACGTTTAGATACTTTGTACTAGCTATATGTCGGAATTGTTGCCTGGACGATAAACAAAGAATCAATTTCGGTTTGCCTTGCCTTACTCATATTAAACTAACTATTTTCACCACCGTAAAATGTTGCAACTTTTGTGATATTTAATTGATGATTAATAAAAAACCATAGCTGTGAATACTAGATCAAATTACTTGGCATAAACACGTTATGTTTTGTAATAGTTTTTTTGGAACGTGTAGGCGTACCGGATACCAAAAGTTTGATTTATTATACATAAACAGATGATAAATCTCAGGGAAAATGTATCCATTCTTTGATAGATTAAAATGTATATTTCTAAAAAGTAAACAAAATATTTGATAAAGACTCGCGTAGGTGTAATGATAATGAAATGATTTATGAAATGATTTATAAGACTTAACACACAAGTGCATATCGCCCGGCTAGCTCAGTTGGAAGCACGCAAGTCTACTGATCGAGGAGTCGTGGGTTCGATTTCCAGGCGGGGCTTACTTTCGTGGAGGTTGGCCATGAAATTATTTCTACGGCCATTCTCCCTCCTACCACTTTTTTGATTATGTAGGGCAGTTGTCAGTCACTGACGAAATTATGCGCTTAGTAGTTGGTTAACAGCTAAATCCAGAGATGTAGCCTTTCCAGGAGGAAGGAGTAGGTTGACTGACCACTGTTATATGACCTGTACAATGTGTTGCTACGGCGTTAAACCCAACCAACAAACAAACAAATGCATATAATCACCACGGGATTCTTTGTTATATGAAGTTAATATAATAATATGATAAGTAAACATAAAACTAGTCTACGTGCTTCGTTTGTTAGTACGTGTAGTTGGGCACTTCTAATTTCCTTGAGCAAGAAATTTACCTGTGATTGCTTCACTTCAACTAGGTGTAAATGGGTACCTGCGAGGTTGGTATAATTCCGTTGCGCCAAAGTGTCGGCTGCACTAAGCGGAGTAAAAAGACTCCCTAGGGAGATTGATAGATAGATACCAGTAACCTGATGACCAGGGGTAAAAGCTGTAAAGTCGGTGAACGTGCATAAGCATGAAACTTAGACTATAAAATGCGATTACTTTTTATGAAGTTGGACTTTTGTGCTGACCTTTCTATAGAGTACTAAAGGTTGCAGCTACCAAGGGATTAAAGGAAATTCATACTTTTCTTAATGTCTCGAGCTAACAGATTTTTATCTTTAACAGAGTATTCTGTACCGATTGATGATTGGCTAGTGCTATATTTCTAAGAAGTTCCTGCAGTAATTATTTCTTTCTTGGTAGAGTTTAACGTCGATCAAATGAATAGGTCTAATTACGACGGTCAGTCAACCTACTCATCATTCCTGGAGGGGCTAAACTCTTGGTTTAACTGTTAGCTGTTAACTAGTTTCTAGGCACATACATCCATCAATGGCTTACAACGGCCCTTCATGATTTAGAATCAGTGGTAGGAGGGAGAAAGGCCTTAAAAATGATTTCATGACCAATTTACACGAGTGTACATGTGTGCCCTGCCCGGGATTCGAAGCCATGACGCTCAATAGACTAGTTTTCATGCTATCGCATAAACAATAAAAAGCTAAGTACCAGCAAAAATGAACATACGTTCCTTCAAACAAACCAATATTAAATCACCGAAGTACAATGTTCGTATAAACATCTGGGAATGCATGGGCGGACCATAAAACTTCCGCATTGATTGAAATATGTCTGAACATGCGAGTAATTCTCAAATTTTGAATAAAACCATCTTGTACGAGACATTAACATTCGGTTAATGTTGGTATAAAACTCTTAAAAACTTTCACAGGTATGTGAATTAAACAATGTTATATGCAATTTATTAAATTAATGGATTCCGTCATTATGCCGGTAGATATGTGTACGTCTTGCTGATAAAGGTGTATCGCCTTGCAATGATATGGCAATATTGCAATATTTCATAATTAGTCAAATTGTTAGGCCATTAGAGCTTAAATGTTTATGGAGATAGCACTGTAACAATATATCTTAAATACTTCTGATATGTCACATTTTAACATTTTTTTCAGTGCAAATTTTGGTGTCTAGCCGTCGAACTTATGATCCTTTAACATACTTTTAAGCCTTTTAACCTTGTGCGTAAGAACATACACCAAAGCACAAATGGCTGATGACTGTCCAAATAGAAACAGAGGTAGCAGAAGAGGAGTCATAGAAATTATTTCATAACCAAACTTTACGAAGGTATGCTTAGAGCCCGCCCCCCCCCCCCCCCGGAAATATGAACTGGCAATGCAGTATCTAAATTCTAATTCAAAAAGCAGTCAGCCTTTTGGTTGCCATAGAACAAACGCTGCACGGATTAGCCAGATCTTGCAATCTTTGTTGTGGGGATTAGTCATTACTCTAGTGGCATAAATATCCTCTAACATCTACAAATATTACCCTGTGCAAGCAAATTATACTTTTTACATCGAAGTCATCAGGGGGTACCTTTTGTCTAGGTGAGATGAAAGTATACTCCAATCTCAGTTTGTACAAAAACTGCTCAGTGAAAAAAGATTATAACATCAGATTGTGGCATATCTTAGCTATGGGGTTAATCTTACTCATCAACAAAGAGCTTGTTTTGTGAATAATACGATGAGTAACCACGTCTGATATTATACTTATATAATTGTTGGATACATTTTATGTAATTTTACTTGCACGAAATGAACTGAAAGCATTCTATTAAGCTTTTTCTACCTATTTGCGCTGTTCTTTTCATATAGCTCTCGAAATGTTTATGACATTGTTATTTGAAGCCGTTTGTTATAAGGACATAAAATAAAGCCAACATTTCAATTCAGTCAATATTTTTTTATCAACATTATCATCCCCAACACAATCAGTATCTTCACCATCATTATCGTCGTTATCGTTTTCGGCATCATCATCATCAGTGCAAGTTTTTGTACATAAAAACCTGTCTCGTATTTAGATAATTTAGTTGTGAATCTACACAGTTTAAATGTGCTAATTTAACATCCCGTCCCCCCTTCAATGTTATGGAACAAGCTTACATAATATAAACATACTATCTGAACTAAAGGACAGCATGTCTGTCATTTTATGACCCAACAAACGCATCGCCAGTTCCACTCAACATGAGTATATTTAACTCATTTACGTACATACATGTTATTATCTTTAGCTCGATAGTGGTGCGAGAAAGCATTAAACATTTTCTGCTTGTTCAGTCATAATTAAATAAACGTGTTGGTCCTCTCATAATATAAAATATAATTGTTAATGTTCTTGCTCATGGAAAGAACTAGGTGACAGCACTACAAGCCAACGACCTATTGGGAATGATTAGTAACAACTCATACCATCAAAACTCTTCAGTCAGTCACAATCTGTATCCATACACTTTAAGGAGAAATAGCAAGATGCTGATAGTACTGGAATCAAAGCTAACGATAATCTGATTAAAACTAAATCTGATTCGCCTACTCGATAATTTAGATCTGGCTGTTTCGTTATGAGGGTCACGTTCAGGTAACATTTTTTAACATTATAATATTCATGACGCAATCATTATGTTTAGTAACTTGTTTACATCGTCTACGTCACGCAATTTAAAATGAGCCGTCCAAACACAGCCTGTGAATGGCACCACTGCCAAACTAGCTCGCAAACCTCGGTCTAAAAATAGAAATGACAAATTCAAAATGCTATTAATAGTGTTTCGTCTAGATGAAAGATATGCATTGATTAGTCGACGAAAACTCATCTCGATGTGACCCTCCTACATGTAGCAAACCTTATCTAGAGACCCTGTACGACAGCGCTCTACAAGATATCTGTTTACGGAGATTGAAAATACACTTACAATGATATAAAGCATTTAAAAGACTTAAAACATAGCACAGAGAACCAAGATGAAAAGGTGCAGACAAACATATCAAGAAAAGCAACAGTAAAACATTGCATTCCAAAATGAAAGACATAATTGTTTAAATTGCAATACAAAAAACCACAAACAAAGTGAATGAGACCAAACCCTCTTCAGGAAACCACAGAAATCTGCAATATTTGCATGCATCACTTTGTATTTCTAAGGAGTTATGTGAATGATGAACCGATACATGTAACCTCGTGTGTGCTTTTGTTACTTCCAAGCTTTATAACAGATGGTGGGGTATGTAAATCATTTCTGTTTGAATTATTTTGTTTCTTCTTAATTGATTGCATCATGTGACGGCGAGTTATTTCATTCATTAGTTGCAGTGCACATGTACAAAAAAATCCCAGATAAATACTTCACGGCATTAAACCAAACAATTGCATTTCAGAAGCAATATGAACAAAAACCACAATGGAATCATTAATTAGCGAGTCTTATATGCATAGCATGAAGTTAAAACTCTTCACAACTGCATCATTAATTTTGTAATGCGCTGATTTCATTCGAGCGTAGAGTGATTTGTTACTTACATTTGCTTCATATTGATACCTTTACACATATTATGGTTTAACAACATGACGCCAAGACGTTTAAGCAGTCAAGCTCACACTCTTACAAATAAGCTTGCCAACTTATGCTAAGTGTTATTCATGGCACAAACAATAATTCGCATTAAAATTTACAGGAGAAGATAACAAAAACGTGTATAACAGATTAAAACAAAGTTGAACAAAAACTGTTAAATTTATCATACATAACTAACAAGGGATTATCTAATGTGAACAAAAACCTGCATGAAGCTCTTCATTTTATGAGGTTTCCAAAGTTATTCGATAAATCACATACACTGCTAGGCTAGGTGTTTAAAAGAGTTATACACTATTAGAGCTACAACTGGTTTCTTTTAAGAAGTGCCTCGAAAACCTTTTAACACTAATTAAAAACACACACAAATGTCGATCTTATACTTCAAACAAAACTGAGAAACGTGGATCATACTGCTCTTGATAAATTGAGTCATATATCGTAAAAATGTTCTATCAGGAAGACTAAGTGACAAAATTACAAAAGGGGACATTTCACGGTGTTGTCATATTCCACTTTACTTTAGTGTGTTTATCAAAAACAATGTATATACTATGTAAAATATGGCTAATACTCAACCAGGTCCCGCTTAAATCAGAGACACTTCTGGGTGTACTTGCTCCATCTGCCCTGTCATAACCCGACATGTTTTACTCTACTCATAGTTGTATAACTACTGAGTACCAAGTACCACAGTTCCATCATCTTGTCTGGTTTACTATCAACATGCCAGGTTCCATCTCACTTAGACTTATAAAGTTGTACTTAACAATAAGTGAGGCAAAACTTTTTTGTCTGGCTGACTATCACCAATTAAGATTGGTAAGCTTACTCAGAGTTATAAAATACAGAGAGTTAAACCACTGCGAGTATCAGATCCAACTGTCCCGTATGGCTGACTATAACCAAGTTAGATTACGATTAAGTCAGAGTTATAAACTACTGAGTGTAAAAACTACTAAGTGTAACAGGTCCAACTGTCCGGTCTGGCTGACAAACTATAACTGACCATTCTACATACAATAACAATTGTTAATGTAATATATTTGTTAATGGTCATGGTTAATAGTGTAAATGTGTAATCAGTAATAAAATGCTTTATCACACAATTACATTGAATCCACTGTAATCAGCTAACCGTGATAGATATACATAAATATAAGAAAAAAATACTAATGATATACAATTAGCCACATTTGCTGAAAGAAAACATGTAAGTAAGAGTGTCAAAACTATTAACCCATTCAAACATTGACAAACACCATTTCATCTGAAAAAAGAATGTTACGAATACAAGAGCATATTAAAACAGCATAACGCTAATGATGTTTTGACAGTGATAATGAATTTATCACTAACAAGCTCGAAGAAGGTATGCGTTTTTCGAAAAATGTTGTCAATGGAACTAACGCCTGTTTCCACTTTTGAGTGCTGGTGATATTACTCATGTGCTCTTACAGAAACGCCAGTTAAATATATTCATCAACTTTAAGTTGCCAATGTATAATTCAGAGAAAATAAATTTGAAACATTGTGATATATAGATGTTTGAACTGGCGTTTGTTCTACGAAAAATGTTTATAACGATGCACATGTGGTACAAGTTTAAAAACTGTATGTGTGTTCTGTTTAGTCAAAAAAGGTAGCAAGTTTTCTTAGAGTTAACATGTACGTCGTAAAATTCTAAGTTTGATCAGAATTGTACAACGTGAGAACTGCAGTCGTATGGACATGCTCTGATACTCTTGCTATATCAATGTCAACAAACGGTATAACTACAGACACTACTTGATCTTTGACATTGTAATATCTAATAGCAGGACTTAACTGTCCTGGTAATAAATGTTTAACAATATTTTCGTCCAGTATTGATTCAAATGAATTATCAATAAGCCTTAATAAATCGAAAATTCCAATTGAAACGGGATGTTTGTTTTTTCTCTGCTTACCACTAACGTCAGTTTGGTTATAAATTTGAAAATCCCAGGGAAATCCTTAAATTCATCTCAACTTTAGTCGTACAATCTCGACAATTAAAAGTCTTTATGTAAACAACAAATGCATACTATACCAAACTTTTGAAATTTAAATTACTTTGTTTTTACTAAACAATTGTCAAACATCAATCATAGTGAAATTTCGACATACATCAGAGACTTTAATGTATTTTATAACGTTAATATTATTTACATTTATTGAGGTGGTAAAACTCAACTGGTAATAATTTATTTTAACAAGAAGAGATGATAAAACGAATAGTGTGATTTTATCATTGATAGTGAAAGCATCTTATCATAAAAAACATAATTAATTCACCGTCAGCTACTTTCAAATGCAAAACGTTTTGAAGTTTCGACATCACAAATTAATTTTAACAGAGTTGTCAATAAAAACTTTGACATGTTGAACACCTTTAAGGTTAAAAATGATGAGTTTATTTGATAATATAAAACTTTCATTACCGTACGTAAATGATGGAAAATGTATAAGTACTTTTAATTACAATCTATGTAAATCATATCTTATCTTTGCAACCGATGTATACAATGATTACAAACCGTCGTGAAGTTTTTACATGTTATCAGATTTGAATTGCATGTGCAGCTAATCAAATCTGTGAATTATTAACAATAACTTTTGGCGCACAAATCCAATTTTTACAATTACAACCTTGATTATTTCAAACCATCGTGAAGTATAACATGCTATTAGATATGAACTGCATATGCATCTGATCTAGGCCGTGAATTATGGACGGGAACTTTTGGAACCTATTTCAATTCTTAAACAATACTAAAGATACTTGTTTACAGACTTGGTTTATTTTTTCCATAATTTCAAAATACCATTCAGTGTCTGAAATTGTGTCAAAAATAAAACTTAATATTTTAAGACAAACTGACCTATATGTTGCAAGAAATATACAATTAAAATCACAAAAAATGCACTAAAAGTGTTTATACCGTGACATTCGCGGTAGTTATTTACTACATGAAACACTATCATTTGTAGATGTATGTCAATTTGCACTATCAATTTTGATAGTTTTAGAAAAAGTTTATATTTAAGTTGAAATCTGTAGAGGAGTACCTTTAACTTACCATAAACAGGGTAAGCGGAGGGAACATAACCTACAAATCCCTGATACTTGAAATAGTGTAGGAGTGACTCGAATGTTAGATTAGTAAATATTACTTTGATCAAATTATTGCACTCAATCTAGCAATAACGTCAGGCACATAGCATAAAGTAAAGTGACCTTATTAATCGACCCTAAGGTGATTGAAACCCTACAACTAAGCTACATCAATATCTGACAATGAACTTACTTGAAGTTTCTGAAAAATATTCAGATGTTAAAAGCAGAATTTCAGAATATTATCAGTATGTTTAATACCGTGATATCGAATGATGTGGTTTACTGCAGCTTCTTAAGTCAAACAGTTTTCCTCAACATTTAATTCAGTATACATTTCTTACAAAAGAAAATAAAATAATACAGAACTCTGCTATTATGAAGCATTTAGACGTGTTTGAAGAAGTATGAAGAACATCCCTGAAAGTCTCATAGATAAAAGTGTTTCAGACAGGTTTTTGTTCACCTTGGATAATCCTTTGTTAGTTTTTGTATGATAAATATTACATTTTTGTTCAGCAATGTTTTAATCTGTTATACACGTTTTTGTTATCTTCTCCTATAATTTTTAATGCGAATTATTGTTTGTGTCATGAATTACACTTAACATAAGTTGGCAAGCTTATTTGTAAGAGGGTGCACTTGACTGCTTATTCTGTTTGGCGTCTTTTTGTTGAACCATAAGATGTGTGAAGGTTTCAATATTAAGCAACTGTAAATTACAATTCATTTTATGCTCTATTGAAAACAACATATTACAAAATTGATGGTGCAGTTGTTGAAAGTCTCCACTTCATAACATACATGTAAGCATAACTAATGAATGCCGCTGTTTTGGTTCGTTTTCGTACTGCAGCTGGGATGCTTTTGTTTGTTTTAATACCGCATAAATACATTCCGTTTTTTATATTGCACTCTGCAGGTAATGAATGAAATAACTCGCCTGCATATCAGCAATCATTTATTCTGATACAAAGTATATGAAGGCAAACTGATTTACATGCACAACGTCTGTTGTAATGCTTTGAGGTACCAAACATAAAAGGTCAAATGAATTAGTTCAGCATTCATTCAACTCCTTCATATCACAAAATAATGTGTGAAATATTGCAAATTTCTGTGTTTTTTAAGTGAGTTTGCTCCTCACTAATATTGCCTGTGTTTTTGGTATGGCATAAAAACAATTATGTCTTTTATATATAATGGATCTCCGTTTTATGTTTTAACATTAAGGTATACTGCATGTTCATCTCCAGTTGTATGCACCTAAGTATATAAAGAACTATTAACATTTTTTTCAACAGATTGCGTACTCACTTCACAATGCATCCTAATGGATACCCGATACATGAATTCATTTGAATCGTTTGAATTACAGTTTGCTACACTAAGTCAACATTATTTCGCAATGTCATCCATTTTATTAATCATAGTGAAATATTTGCAAAAAAATATTGCTATCATTATTATTTAATAACTATTCATTTATATATGATTAATGGAGACTCTGCAAAAATATGACAACAACTACTAATATAAGTCTGACACCGGGACCGATTAATTCGATTTTGTCAAATTACATTGTAATTACGTTCGTTATCATGTTTTTGTCTGTTGCCGAGTTGTAGGATCATCAAAAAGGTGCCAAACTAAACTACGGGAGATGAACATACCTGCGTGGGTTTCGATTGTCAGTTCCTATTACCCTTAAACAATAAGAGGTAGTTGAACTTTAAATGCTTGCCCTTGATTGCAACAACGATGGATGCAGAACAATATTCGTTAAAGCTCTCAGTGTAATGTTATCACGTTCACCTAGACCATTGACATTGAAATATTCTAATTGTTTGAATACGCAGACTAAATCATGTTCTTGAACAAAGGGTTTTTTAATTATCTAATGCTATGAAAAGTCAGGAAACAGCAAGAAGTCTTCATAACTCTGACCTTCACAATAATTTAATAGTTACAATACACCAGAAAAAAAATAAACTTGTAGCTTTACAATTATATAATGTCTTCTAAAACATCATGTTTTAACCTCATGGAGTGACATGTAATAAGCTTTTTTACTTTGTAAAATTTGTTTCTCATGCAAATATAATGAAGTTAAATTATATCAAATTTACTTTATAATACTATAATATGTTTTGAATTATTATATTTCAAATATAATGTGTTTGTAGTTTAGATAAAGCGACAGAGAGATAGAACAAAGAGAGATGGGGAGCAAAAGCGAGCTATATTAGTCTTTTTTATGTTTTTTTATGAAATAAAACAGAGATGAACACTGTGAAACTTTAAGTAAAACATAGATGTTTGTTTGTTTGGGTTTTACGGCGCACCAACACAGAAAGGTTACATCGCACCGAAAAGTAAAAACATAGCTCCAGTATCTTTAGAACTATTACTACATTTCAACGGCGTTATTATTTATTGAATCAAATAATTAACTATGGTAGAACAATTATTTACTTCTATATAAGTTTGAGATTTCTAATACATTTAGAATTGTTACAGGGAGAAAACCATTACAGGAACATCCATACTATATCATGGAATCAAATATAATATCTGTTACGATCATGTCAACGCACGTGATTATATTTATGATACATTTTACGCCTGCCATGTCAAACGTAATTATCGCTGATGACACACATCTTTATATTTTATTTCACGTTTATATCTACGCAAATGAGGTAGAAAACAATAATGATTGCAATAATTATTTGCAAAAATGTCATTATTTCCAATGGAACAGACTGTTAGGCGACAAGTATGCGGCTAAATGTTGCAAAGCGTAAGTATACATTACAAAGGTATCCATATATCTTATTACACTAAATGTTGCAAAGTGCACTAAGCGCATTGAGTATTAATACACTAACTTAACTAAAGTAGCATAACAATCAATCCTACCACGGGTACAGAAACCATCAAGTTGCAATAGCTTTCCTAATACCTTCAAAGATAGGAGTATGTATTGCAAAATCAGATTGTTCAATCTGAACAGGTTTTATGTTAAAAAAAATGTATGTGTGTTTAAAGATTCCACAATCATTCATGAAACTATCTATGTTCATTAGTCCAATTTTAGTTTCGATGTTTTTAATGTGACATAAAAAGTTTGACAGCAATTAACTATCATTAAAATGTAACAATTCAATTATTTGTTCTGTAAAACGAATGCCCGGTGAAGATGAAACACTTTCTACAATTGATGAGTTTTAAGTAGCATGTTTGAGAGAGTATATACTTTTACTACACAATTTAAAATATCGCAGAAATTAAACTGATTTTTGAAATAATGATACACATTAATAGTAAACCAATATACGAAATAGACAGGTAAAAGTTTCAAAACGCATTGTTGAACATGCCAATGCTCAAATAGTGAACAAAGCAAATAATAAAACTATGAATCATTTGGACGAATAAGAAAATAAAAATAAGCAAGATAAAGTAATTATTGTTTGAAAATAAAATAAGGATAAAATACAGATAATACACTAATAATCCGTTTCCAGATCAAACTAACGGAATGAGAGTTGAAGTAAAGTGCTAAAAGGGTATAAACAATAATGCATAATAAATTTATAAATTTTATAATAAAGATAAACAATGAAAAGTTTCGGTTTGTAAGTATCTAACCATTACTAATGTCACAAGCGATCAAAGGGCGTGTGCAGATAAACATTATGTATAAAACCATTAAGATGACAGACAATAGTCGCATAAATAACATCTTAGTTTTATGGCAAGTGATTAAACGTATATTTCATGGTTTCCTGGTTAGTTTGAAAAATACAGTTCTCTCCAGAAATTAAAACGATGAATAATCTTTTTGAGAAAATGATCTTGTATACCATAAGTAATCACACTGTAATTAAAGTTTATCAATTAACACAGTTGAATCATATGTCGATGAAATTCATAAAACTCAAATGGGATTTTCTTAAATGACTCTTTGGTGTTATAGATTTTGATTTGTTTTGTTGGGTTTAACTCCGTAGCAACACATTGTATAGGTCATATTACGGTGGTCAGCCAACCTACTCACTCTTCCTTGAAAGGCTAAATCTCTAGATTTAGCTGTTAACCAACTACTAAGCGCATACTTTCGTCAGTGACTGACAACTGTCATACATAATTAAGAATCATCAAACTCAATGAAAGTAGGTCCCGCCCGGGAATCGAACCATCGACCATTCGATCAGTAGACTTGCTTGCTACCAACTGAGCTAGCCGGGCGGCTTAGGTTGTTAAATATAGATGAATTGTAAATCTGTTTATCTTCAAATCAGGATTTGTCCAATGATTTTTGGCGGACACTGTATATTACTTCACTATTTGTACATTTTGTTGCTACATTAATTACATAACAGATCATACAGATAGTAATGAATGATAACAATACAATGTAAGACATGCTAACTATGCCATTTGTTTTATCTAATTATCATTTGGATATTCTTCAACAAGAAAAGGTAGGCGTGACCGAGACTTAGTCATGTAATACTAACAATCCTGATACAGTTACTATGGGTAAATATTCATAAACAGTCAAGTTCATATAAGTATTTTTTCATTTATTTATTTATTGGAGTTAACGCCGTGTCAACACAATTTAGGTCGTTTTACGGCGTCCAGTGCACCTAACCTAGCTTTCCTGGACTATACATTGTCTATACATTGGACATTGTCTATAACCAGTAGTCACCTACCCTTCCACAAGGCCGGGAACTTCTCCATATTATCTAATGAATGGAGGAAAATCGACATTATTGTCAAATTTTCATGGAAGGGTATAACCTCCTCGGGTGGGAAAGTTCATATTAGTAACGATATCGTTGTTGTTGTTTTTTTATTTCATATTTACCCGGGTCGATAGAGCAGTTGGTAGCGCGCTGGGATTTGGAATTTCGTCGTGTCCCGAAGGGGGGTATGGGTTCGAATCCCACCCGGGGAGGTTATACCCTACCATGAAAATTTGACAATAATGTCAATATAGAGAAGTTTCAAGCCTTGTGAAAGGGTAGGTGAGTACTGGTTATAGACAAGGGATCAGGAAAGTTAGGTAAGGTGCGCTGGACGCCGTAAAATGACTTAAATTGTATTGACACGGCGTTAAATCCAGTAAAAAAATTATTTACAGTTTTATTACTCTAATACTACACACTTTACAATAGTTAACAGGGCTGCACACCATAAATCATTAAATAACCCAATTTAGTTTCTTGAAGGCTGTCATTTTTACAGATGATTTTAAATTATCTACTCAATAGTATTGATCCTTTTCACAAATTGGCAATGCATCAGTTGAAAATGCAATAAAAGAATTTCTTAGAGATAATCATAATGCATTAAAAGGAATATTCCTTTTCTTGAACTACTACAATTTATTTGAAGTTGGCATACTATCATTATTACTAGACTGACAAATAAACAGAGTAAAAGATAGAGGCAAAAGCAAAGCCAAGAGACATGGGATCAAGAGAACTTGATATTTGAAGTTTACATTAATGAAAAATCTGTTCCAAAATTACGCCTTAATGTGACTTGACGAGAATAAAAAATTGGCAGCTTCCAATTGACCTTACGCCAGAATACCTATGCTCCGCCCACCGATACACGTGGTACATTGTCCGACATTATCAGGGATTAATCTATGTCCCTAACCAGTATCTATGTTTTGAAAGTAACAGGTTCAAATGCAGGCTATTTACTTACTTGTCATCCGATTTCGATAAACTTAATATTTTTGAAAAGAGCATTGTCTCATCTATCGAATGATACATTATTTATGAATATCCATTCATAAATATTCAAATTAAATGTTAGGCCATTTGCTCCAACAAAAAAATATACGCACAAAGAATGAGCAAGTTGAAAGAATACACTTAAATTTGAACGCTGGTAATAGTCGTTTGGATGTACGGATTTTAAACAGTAAAACGTGCAAAAAATATTACATTACGTTAGCTATCAAATGATGTAGAGTTAACTAAAATATGTCGAGAAATAAAAGAGTTAAGGGTGGGTATAAGGGGCTATCTAGACGGAGTTGTGTTCAAATACATGCTTATCATTTACGAGATATTATATTTCCTAAAGATTAATTTGTCTGAAAATGACATTGTCATAACTTTCAAATGGTTCACTTTTTTATAATATCCATTGATTTATATTAAAAATAAAGGTAGGTTCATTTGCTCCAACAAAAAACATTATATGCGCATAAATTATCAAAGAACGCATCTCACATTGAACATTTGTAGAAATCCTTATAAATCAGAAAACTGTTGGATACACACGAAAACAACTTTATATACATGTAATCCTTAAAATGGTGTATAGGTGATAAATATGCTGAGAAATAAAAAGTTAAGGGGTAGGTCCATAAATCTTTGGGGTACATTTTGGGGGTAAACATGCATGAAAAATGTAATTTTCAACCTGATTTATTACATACTTGTATTTATTGTCGTCAGATTATTATGTAGTTTATACTTTTATCACAGTATTTATAGACCCCATGTGTACATAATTTGACCATTCTAAATTGTTTTATTGAGTTTATTATGTAACTTTCACCGAGAACCCTATATAACTATACATAGGGTCCATGCTAACACATAAGAAATTCGATGTCCGTCAATACCAGATGTCGGACAAAATGGCGGCGGATAAGCCGCTTATCTTAGATAAGCATCAGGATATCAAATGCCGGACGCTGATTGGCTAATAGGAGCTGTCAATCAAATTCTGGCGTAAGGTCAATAGACTAATTAAAGATTTTTTTATTCGAAATACTAAGATATATGGTTTTATATCTGATCATGCAACACTCAGTTTTCAACATAAACCGTGTAAGACTGTTGCGGAGGATTTGTTGGTAGAATAGTGAAAAACGCTAAATTGAATAAGTAAGAGAGACATTGATATAAAACAGTGAAAAGCAAGAGATGAAATTTATCATGCAAAAACTTTTAAAGTGAAACATCTAACATACATCCTTGGAAATAACACACCTCTCTTAACGCATAACATCTTAAAACTGCGAGAAAAATTAAACAACTTTCATCAATTTTAACACTCATAGACAGTCTAAGTGTTTTAGAATGAATATGTTTACTTAGCATTAAACGTTTTTGTGAAATGAAACTAGACAGAATGCTAATTAAATGCATCATGAACGATGATATAACTTTTATGAGTTCATGTTGTTGCATTATAAAAATTTCCCTTTTATTTACAGCCTATCGTGCATGCCACTTATCTGAAAACACATCGATGCAAAAGTTTTTTCACATCTGTGTAAAATGAAATTTTGAAAATCGGAACAATAAAGACTTTTCTGAATTTTTAAATTATGTAATACTATAAAAATTCCAGCATCATTTTCATAATATTCAATTGACTGTGTCCGTGGTATTTTGTAAAAACAACGACACTTTTCCATACCGATAAACACTAACTGCGGAAAATGCGCATGCCTTTCTTGCATTTGCATTTTGAATCCATTCAAATGTGCTTTGAAGACGTGATTGAAATACTAGGTAGACCCACAACTTTTGTTGTACATCAAAAAGGGATTAAAACGTACATTAAAACTTAAACATGCATTTTGGAAGATTGTATCATTAATTTCGAAAGTGTTTACGTACATCATTCAATTTTACATTTGTTAATTCGTCCAACACATGGCACTCGTTCAATAAACAGTATTCAATGATTAAATGTCTAAAAATATTAAGTTTTAACTATTAATCTAACAGAAGCGATTAATAATCAAGTTGCTCAAACAAAATATTTGAAACATGATTCAATCCTTTAATTATCTTAGTCGATATCTTTTCTAGAACTAGATTATAAAAAATGTAAGGTCGCATCAGAAACTATAAATTGATTTTCATAAAACCCAACTTAGAATAGTTTTCATCAATAAAGCTAACCATACGTGAGAATTTAACGAATAATTTAAATAATCAATGTCTAGGTACTAAATATATAAACAAAACCATCTTTAACGAAGTAAAAAGAGGTGAGGGAGACACGAAAAAGTATATTCGACATTTTCTAAAACACTGATACTGTTTTTGTAAAAACACTAATCATGATAGAGAATATAACATCTATACATAACTTTTATTTGTCACTCTTCAAATTTAAATTATATGATGAGGGAAAAACGAGTGAAATACAGACATAAAAAAGTTGGTAACATAAATTGACAAACCCTCAAATGCTAAGATAAGATTACGAGTAAAACAATTTAACACAAAGGTTTAGAAAATATTTCAAATATTCTATTCCATATTGCTGATTAAATCAATCCAATTGATAAATCATTAACAATTATTATGTAAAATAATTTAATCAAACGTAATATTGCTATAAGATCGAAAGTACCAAATATCAAGTAAAATCCCCTTTAAACACTTTTAGACTCACTGATCATAAATTTATATTAAAAACTAAAAAAGATTGGACGAATCAAACGTTTGAATGATTAAATTACACAAGTCCAATTGCAATTCAAATCAAAGTAGAATAATGAGTTTGCTTGATGTGGAATAAATCAAAGCCCTTTCAATAATTTGCAATAAACATTAGCCAACAAAAATGCCCTAAAAGCTTATTTTAAATGCAACATTATAGACAACAAGTTGCACTTCGATCAAGATTAAATCTTATCGTCGATGCTTAAATTTTGTGAAGTTCCTTTGAATGGCTAAATTAGTAGATATTGCCCAATCTAAATTTTTATCAAGTCATCAATGAAATTTGCATGACAAACTCATCAAAAGAAAGATCAAAGAAATATAGCAGTTTAAATGAATGTTTGTGTATCTTTAGTCTAAAATGCGTAAATTTATAGTAGTAACTATTAGTTAGATTGGAAACTTATTTTGTGTTTTTGTTGTTAATGTTATTACCACATTTAATTTAAAACTTTATGTCAAAGTAAGCAAATTTAAACAGTAGCGAAATTGTATCAACTAGGGGTGTAACAATACGGTAAAATCCGTATTGCAATATATTGCAATATTTAAAAAACCGTATTGCAATATATTGCAATACGTATCGGTTTTTGCTTAGACATGCAATATATGAATTAATGCATGTGCATGTGTCTAAATTGGATCAACATTACACACCTATGAGTATTTTCATATGATAACTTATCCAAATACTTGAATTTCTTGTGTAAGACGCACTATGAGTAAGAAAAATGCACATTTTGAAAAGGACTTTCGTAGAAAATATTTCTCCAATTGACAAAATGTTTAACATTTTAAAACACAAGATAAGATTATTTCAAGTTTTTAACTCATTTCAATATTTGTTCAAATATTTAAATTTCATATTATAATAAAAACAATCAGTACGGCATACAACTGCAAAAACCGGTTCAGGGAAAAACAAACCGGTTAAAAACCGTCAGAAATCGTATTGCAATATTAACCGATATATCGATTAATCGTTACACCCCTAGTATCAAACTTTGAGTTATTATCTCTGTTCTGTACATTTCAAATCAACTGATGTGTTTTTCTAGTCTAAATTTAATTGGAATATGCATCTTATGTATAACAGGCAAAATCAAAATTTATTTTCAAGAATTAACAAGAACATGTTAGACGTTAGATAAACTCCTGCAGCCTTCAACATAAATTTATCAACGCAACAATAACTTTTTGTACCATAGCCAAAATTACATAGAAGCTTTCTGATAGAAATCACCAATTCTGTTAATTTCTATTAGGAATTCAACAGCATACTGAATTATAATTCAATTTTAAAAAGGGTGTGACGTAGTTAATGCATTAACAAATTATGCTTTCAATGTTTTTAGATACTATAAATCTCTTCCATACGCATTAGAGAATATAAATCCTTAATGTATGTGCACTTTTAGAACATACTTGGTAATAAATCATTCATTGTTAGTTCATTTCAAAACTCGTTTAGTTAATTTACCTGAACATTAGACTTTCTAATATTCATCTAGGAATAAAACAACAAATCAGCACAGATTAAAATCTATGGCAGACGAATAACTTCAATATCATTAAACAGCTATTTTAATATAAAAGGTCTAACATAACACTTTTGCAAGTATCAGATGCTATATAAGTACCTATCGTTTGTCACCAAATATTTCGACGTGGATTGAAATTTAGCGTTTTGCTTGAGAGTGCATTCGCACATTGCTTCCACTAAGTTCAATAGTATTTTCTTGCAAATATTGAATCATAACATCTGCATAGGCATCAAACAAAAAGAATGTTGTTTTCTAAGTTTTAAAATGTGTTTACTCAGTATAAGATTAGTAAGACGTAGAAACTTCAAAAATATGTATGTGAATGTCTTATATATCATAGTAATCATTATTTTGTTGCAATTAACAAAGGGTATAAAAGTGTATACACTGGATAGATACTGAAAACATTTAGCTATCTTTAGAGATCTCCACAGGGGAAAACTTTATGATGAACAATATCTGCATTCGAATAAGTTAAAACCGTCGTAAAAGATAAAACGTACTTGTTAACATTTTCCATGCGGGTTGCATTATAATTACAATAGGTTTATTTTGTATAACGGAATGCATCCGTATAAAATCAACATTAAAGGTCAATACAATTGCTCATCATAATCCGCAAAATGTGCACCTTAAGCATTATTAAATTCATCATGAAGAACATCAGGCATGCTTTATGAGAACTGCTTTTCTACATTTCTACATATCAATGGTTTATGAATATATTACTGGAAATTTGCGGATCCAAAACTTTGATTTAAACCAATTATTAGACAAAACTGGTACGGTAAATAGTCTGCATTTTGTTCGTTCGATTTTTAAAAGGCTTTCATTTAATTTTATTTGGCATACCATTCTTTTCTTTCACACAAACAACTTGGGAAGCTACTGGGAAATACCAGAATAAAAAAGCAGACTTTAAAAGCATCATAATATTCCCGTAGAAAGTTGAGTTGTAAGGTTATGTTTAATTAACATTAAACTGATTTTACTAATTAATTTCGTAATGAACAGAATTAGAAGAAAGTGTATGTTTAATAAATAGCAATATATTCAAAGTTATGATAACGCATACATATAAGTAGGTGAGTCTTAAATATAATTAGAAATAAAAGGATTTCAATAAATGAGTCTCACAGCAGGCGATTTTAATCAATTCAAAAACCCTTGGGGAGTTGATGCTCATAATTCAACCAATAATGAAAATAATTATGTTTTTGAATAAGTTCGTTGGTTGATAATCAGTAGCAAAACTCATATTGCTATTTGTAATCGCTAGTTCCAGTAAATAAATGCATTTCAAACCTGCTAGTCATTACACAGACGATGTTTATAGTCCATTGGGGCGTACCTAGGTAAATAAGAGTTACCGAAGAGAGGAAAAACATATGTAACTGATCATTCTATTTCGATTTTTAAACAACTAAATCTCTATGTTCAACGATTATTTGTGCATGTTCGACAATTAGGTAAGAATAAGAGAGAATATATTTTCACCAATATTGTTTTTACATCTCATGTTCATGGAATCGTTTCTCGTAATTTCTTGTCATGGCGATAGGATTAGTGGTGTACTTGAAAACCTTTTCACGAATACAAATTACATATACACTAAATAGCTGACCATCTTTAAAATTCCTTTTGTAATCACGTCAGCATCGCAACAATACAGTAAGAAGATAGTTCCAATCAACATTATAAATGCATTAAGAAACGCAAGAGTTGGCAATGAGATAACAGACAAAAATCTAATGAGTTTATTTGCAACAAAGGAAACTTCTTTTTAAAACATTAAAAAAGCTATTTGTGACATAAGCACTAATAATTAAAAGAAAGCTTTACATCAAAAGCCAAGTGTATTGAGAGCAATGATTAAAGACATTTTGTACTACAGTTCTAAGGATTCAGTTCCAAACTTTTGTCTACAAATTAGAAGTTTATGTGATTAAAAATCACTTTGGCAACATAGAGCTCATCAAAGTGACTTTAAATTTGAAACATTTAAACTTACTTGATGTTTTAATATACACCATGTAGGCTTTGACATATGACATTTGTTGCTTCATTGTTTTCCAAATGATTTTGTCTATCATTTTTATTTCGCAATATTTCTCTACTTTTTGCCTGTGGATCTTAATTGCAAGAAAATATCAGGACAGAAAAGCAACTTACAGAAATTTATCGATGCATATTGCTAAAATTTGATGTTGTTATACTAAACAAGGCCTATATTTCTTTTAATATAATTGCTCAGTATAAAAACAAACTAATTACATTGTACATAAAATGTGACAAAATCATATAAAAATACAAACAGTAAGCCATCTTACACGATTTAAAAGGCAGAACTTATCAAAGTTATAAAACAAATCAACCAGATCAAGGCGTACATGAGAAACTTGCTAACGTTACAAGCAATCAATTATCTACACAATGTATATCAAAGATAAAAACGAAATAATTCAAAACGTAATATAAACAAGTGGGAAAGCCATAAACAAGATGGGTTTGTTTAGATTTAACAGCAGTCAAATCATGTAAGGTCACGTCGAGTCGATATAAACACAGAAAATCTATCAAACACTTCCGTAAACACCAATGTTTATTGTAATCGAAACACATTACAGTGTACCTATCAGTAAATTTTCAAACATTTTTTGTGATTTTCAAATTTGTTTATAACTTTTATCATAATGATTCAGTAAATTATACTAGATTTAAAATCATTTAATGAATTATTAAATTAACATTTGATAACACCAAAAAACCCGTTTGATGTTAAGACATAATTGAATACACCATATTAATTTAAAATTTAACATGCGATATCATCTAATATGATGGATACATCCTCTTTACTCTTATCGTTTGATTTGATTCTCTAGGTAAGTTTCCTTTGTAATAAACCTACAGAAGAAGAGATGAGTCTGTTATTCAATTAATCAGACGGTTTTTGTATCGCTTCGTTTAGTGTTAATATTATTTGCCAAATAATAATACCAAAAGATTGACAGTCAAGCTTTCAGAGTAAATGTTATAATATGCTAAACGAGCAATGATAAATGCCAAACAAATTGACAGTCAAGCCTTAAGAGAAAGCTAGTAATAACTTAAAAATGATGCATTCTTGTTGGCTGTCCTTTATGCAACAACATTAACTGCAATGGTCCTTCCAGTGGTTAAGAATCATCTGAAGTCTTCCAAATCAGACGTTGGTTGCCAAATGTTATAATTATTCTTTGGTTTGAATTAAATATGGAATACAAACGGTGTTATAAATTTTATACGGAGAAACCAAAAACAAATGAAATTAAAAACAATATAAAACGTATCAAAGCTAAGTATAAATGGACTTCCATGGCCTTGAATAAATTTGGATTTTGATAATATTCATCACACAAAATATGAAATTATTTAGGATGATGATAAGGAAGGCCAAGTAAAACTTCAAGAATAAAGATTCCTAAGATACCAAAGATTGTTATCAAAATTGATACAAAGAAGATTGGCAGGGTAATATTCTTAAATTCCAAATTGTATTTTATTTGTTTATTTATTTATTCACTGTAAAACCTTAATGCGATTTATACTTCATGCATATGTTTATAGCAAGAAGCGATCAAAATATTATCCCTTTATTCTATCTTAGTTGAACCATTCATAATTGTGATGTCTACCTTGAATTGTATAAACTGTTTCCAAATCCAATTTAATTGAACCGTTAATTTTATATAAACATCTTGCAAAAACACACAATCGATTTCCAAGAAATTCACAAAACACAATTTATGCATTTTATCAATTTTGCACCACTCAACTTAAATTCACCTACTATTTTACTAAGATATTACTTGTTCTATGTTTACGACAGTAACTGCTGTCAATAATTTCCTTTGAAAAAACTTTCAATTATTAAATGAGATGTGACTTCTGTCACACATAAAACGCCTTTCAAAGTTTATGTTATCAAAGTAATGATTGATTGATGTTGTTTATAAGTTAGCTTGCCGTACAGGCATATTAGAATTCAACATTGTCAGACAAAACAGATATAGGTGAACTTATTTACGTCCATTCGCCTACTTCTGGTATAATTAACCATGCTCGTGAAAGAAACTAATGGTTTCTCTAACTCAGAGAATGTTATCATCAAATGCTCTCGGCGCGATATAACCTCTGTGTTGATGCGCCGTTAAACACAAACAAATCAAATCACAAAACTCAGATGTAATAATTGATACTGAAGATGGAAAAATAGCCATTTTAGTACCAAATGAAATGTATCAAATATTACCATACTACAGTTATGAACAAAAACAATATTAATAAGTTATTTTTATGGCAGATAAGAGTAGGTCTCGGACGCTCATTCTAAGAATAAAACATATTTAGATAAGAAATAAACAAATATGTATAGTTGTTTCAGAATTTTCAGGAATGAAAAGTAAGCAAATTACAAATAGGAAGCAGGTAAGCAATCTGGATTCACAAACGTGTTGAAAGAATACTTTAGGATTAATAATAAGATGTTAACTTTTCTGAAATTCCAATAAATGCTTTAGATGCTTCCAGACAGACTTAAACGAATAGCAAGAGCATTTATGAGAATTATGATGTGTCATTCACACAACTATGATGAATGAACTATTACAACAATGAAATCTATGTTATAGAAGCAGACCTAACTATATCCCTCCTGGTTTTTGCAAAGATGAAACAGATACCAACGAATACCCTAGCTTCTTCACTAACATTCCAATAAACAATTTTATATTCGGGTTTAGAAAGAGAAATTAATGAATATTTGATTCTGCATAATAAGTATGTTCATAAAATAAACAATAGATAAAATAAAACCTTAACTTTATACTTTGGATACGCCAAACCATTTACATGTAATAGCGTCCTTACTAATATTCAAATAAACCATTTTTATTCATGTTTAGAAAGAAATTTATGTATATTTCATTGTGCAAGATACTTTTTTCAAATAACAAAAGTTAAAATAAAACCTTAGCTTTATTACTTAGATACGCCGATCCTTTAAGTAGCGGAGCTCTGCAGGATAAAAGATGAAAGCAACACTGTCTTTACTTTAATTAAAAAAATATTTTTTTTTCAACTGAAGAATAAGATTTGCAAAAATACGAGATATTAGAAAAACTGCGTAACTTATTATGTAGAAAAAGATGCACGTGATATTTAATTTGTACCTGATGTAGACTAAACGCCAAAATATAGTGAACAAAAAACTATTTGTGAATTTTTATTATGTCCTTAACTTTGCAAATAACAAATACATAAGTAAGTATAGGTTCAAAAGTATATTTATACGACAAACCATTCAGAACGTTAGAAAATGAAGTCTAAGGAAATATCTTCTACAGGGGTAATAACGGAAGAACACCAATTGAAATTGTCTTCGGGGAATACGGATATAAGAACAAAGTACTACCTGGTAAAGCTCTTTCTTATAAATCATTCGTCTGGTGGGGAAATACAATTAGTTTCAATTAATGAAATGCACAAGACTTTAAAAGCAACCAACCATAATCTCATGTATGAATTCATAAATATTACCAACCACAATATTTAAGTTTTATCTACGTCGACCAAATTACAATTTGACAATGTCTAAATATACAGAAAGGTATAATCCGGAATTGTTAAAATATCAACTTGACCTTACGTAACATCATAATGCGATGCCCTTGACAATAAATATGCATGATTATTTCAGCTTATATGAAGTACTCATGTAGCTTTTGCCAATTGGTACGAGATAGATGAACGCATTATAGGCTTAGATAACTTCATTATTTTCAACTAATTCAATATTTGCAAATTATATCAATTTTAGTTTCGTCTCAGATCAACTGCTAAAAGCTATAGCAATATTATTTAACTACTCACCAGAATTGATCTCGTAGATGAACAAAGTAACTTCAAAGAGATCTGTTTTGTAAACTCAACTGCTATGGCAATGGCTTGAACTGAAACAATAAACAATGCAATATTTGTATCATTCAGAAGCAAAACTCCATCATCCAATTTTGATGAATAAATAAATATTACGTAACACACGCAAATTCTCAAAATTGAGAAAAATAATTACACATGGCAAGGCTTTGAACTTAAGCCAAACATAAAAAACTTGTCTACATCAATTATCTTATTATTGTAAAAGAACGCTTCAGGATTATTTTTATGATAGTATGTCAAAATAACCTACAACAACTTGTGCATGCTAATGCATGAAACATTGACTTTTCTAGAAAGTCATTTTCAAGGATATTTGGCTTATTATTGTCGTTGAAATGTATAAAGAAATACAAACATTTCTCCATAATCAAGATTTTATATTATGTATTGCAGTGTCTGATAATTGTGATTGGAAGCGGTGAATTTTTTTCGAATTGTGAAACTCAGTGGACGAAATTTGATTTTAAGAGCAGTTGTCTCAATGTTTCACTCTATCCATTTATTCTCAAAGAAAACAGTCAAATTATATACGCCTAGGTGGACATATGACATCGATGAGGTATCAATTATGATAAATACTAACAAACTTTTAAAAGAAAAAAGGCATTACATAATATTAGTAAAGAGATTACATGTATATAAGTTTAGATAATTGGATAGAAAGATATTATAAATTAAATTAACTCATAATCACTTACTACGTATATAAATTTATCATACATACAATTAATATAGGCCAATATATTTAGTCAAGAATATAATAGAATACAAAGTAGATGAGTATTAACATTCTAGTTAGATATCATTTTTATATCTACATAAAATTATAAATTGTCTACTCGTCTTTGTTAACATTTTACAATTTCTCATTTATTTTTTGTTAACATTTTACATGTTATTCATTTAATCTCCAGTTTTGACAATTCCTGACAATCTTCAAATTCTCTAACTTTATCATGCTAAACATGAATTCTAAGCCGCTACTTAAACTACAATTTTGTTAGTAAGTGTTTTTATTAACCATAACTTAAGTCAAGAATTCTTCAAAATTATTTCATTAGGAAAAATAAACAGTACGACATGCTTCGTTAAAATATTTTCAAAATTATATTATCTACGCGTGATAAATTTGCATTTACAATGGAATTAGAACGAATTCTGTTCACAGCACGCAAAATAATTCATTAATTTATTTTCACTTGAGGTATAATAAATCTAATTATAACACATTTTGTTAAATTTAATGATATTATAAACAATCATAATAAAAATGCATAATTCATCAAGCACGCATATTTTACAGACCGTCATGCAGAAGAAGAATTAAAACATTATTTTTAAGTTGGATATATAAGTGTCAACAATATTTTCTTTATATAATTCAACAATGAAAGACAGTTATGTAGTTGGCTTGGACTTTTTTATGTATTGAAAAAAGGCTTTACAATGTTGCACGATTTTAAGCTAGATTAAACCATTAACCATGTAACTCTTTAGTGGCTAATTGCTATACTTATAGGCGTCAGTTCAATGATATATACTTACTGATAGCATATTAGAAACTCATTTATTATACGAACTACCCAATGAATAATTACCAGACACATAGAATGCATTATTTTGATTGTAATTGCGCTTTTAAGTTTCCAAATGAGAGCAATGACATTGGCTTACTATACAATGGTCATTAGGCATATTTTATTATATACATCATAATCAAATAATTAATGGCAACACCTTTGGTAATTGTCGAACGAACTCTGTTATTTGACCCCGATCCAAATGCAGCTAAACATATTTATGGGAAATGACAGAATAAAATCTATCATTGACAACGCATTTAATATAGAGATTCCAAAAGTGTAGGCTTTTTAGCATGCAATTTCAAAAAATACCACAATTTTTACCTTGTAAGGCCTGTATATTAGATAGAGCGATTGATTAAAACTAGACATGTTCATGGACGTTTATGTACACTTAGAGAGATACGTTTTCTCATACAATGACAATAGACACATGAAAATTTACATAATTTTATAATGTCATGTTTTTGCGCCATAAATATACGAGATACGTCTGAATCTGTTGTGTCGTCTGCATCAATGAATGAATGTATTCCTGATATAGTAAGGACACTTGTAGCTAAAGGTACTCTATAGATTCATGTACATGCTAAAAAGTGGTATATCATTCTAATCATTGACTGTTTGTATTTCTTAAAGATACAACGTTTTAAAACCAAGGGTCCATTTTTTCTCAACTATTAAAGTTTGAATAATTTCACAGTAATTGAATACAAACTGCCACAATATCACGAGTGTTAAACAAAGAACACGAAGTCACGGCGAAATTATTTATGTTTGGACTGTTGAGACAAAATGGACAATTAATGATCAGAAATTGAGATGTTGATGTATGTCTTATGTAGCGATTCTTCATTGTTCTTTACTAATTGTGGTATTATAAATATAATATTCTTGATAAACACCATAAAGATTAACAAATAGTGCAATGCAAACAGCCTCTGGACAATAGTTTGAAGTTGTCGATTGTCAGGTCACACTATTTTATATAAAGTTTTCTACCAGTTTAAGTAGTAATACATGTTCTAAAGAGGGAGTACAACAAACAAATAAAATATTCGATTCGGTGTCTTTTAGATGAATGCAAACAGCAATTATGGCATCGCAATAGAATTGTACTATACATCTTTTACCTCATTGTAATTTTATGAATTTGGAGTAGGAATGCAGTTTATATCATTTGCATGTGTTTTGCCAGAAGCTATATTTAAAACTAAATATATCCACAATTATGATCGTCATCCTTCTCAAACAATAGTACATATGCGCTAAGTGTAGCAATAAGACTTTCAATCCAATCGAATTGAATCGTACGTCAGACATTGAACAGAAAAGCACCTGCTATTGATTTTCAAGAATAAACAAATACAGGCTTGACGTTTGATCAACTATGCATCATTTAGCATAAATTCATCATCAACAGAAACTTTTCTTGTACCAAAGCCAAGATAACATTATTAAGAATACCATCATTTGTAACGTCAAACTTTTCATATGTCTTGCACTTTTACTACTGTCGGTAAAGCTCTTGAATAAAAGCATTGTCTTATAATTCAATTGGTAAAGGGTTGTAACTTTGGTAATAGACAAAACACATCTCACTTTCAATTAGTTTGAAGCATTCTATTTTACACCCATGCAAATTTTAAACTTAAAACGACCGATACCTGCTGTTCACTTTGGTAACGTGCCATTTCATACATATACAATGCAATTCAAACGCTTTTAGCACGATTTAAATTTTCTGTGCTAATGTGCTGTTTAACCCAAACAAACAATTGAATTGATTTGTCGAAGACATGACAAAACTACAGGTCGAGTAAACGATTTCGATCTAAAATAAAGCAATGTAAGAGGTCAGAAATATACCGATTGCACATTTAAGAGTAAAAAATTTTTTTTAAAAGTTCAAGTGAAACAATCACATAGGATAGTTCAGATACAAATGATTAATATCAAAAGCCAAAAAGCAATCCTAGAAAGATAATACAAAAACCAAAACACAGGGCATAGTTTTACTAGTCGTCCGAATTGACAAAAACACAATTCAATTGTAATACATTAATACTTGCAGAGGTATTAAATAAACTAGAAACAAGCATCATCTAGTGAATCAAACATAATTTTCGAGACTTTGACGAGCATAAAATATGGTGATTACACAAGTAACTTTGTAAGAATTCAATTACCAAGATGCATTACAATCATGTTAAGCGTATAAATTTGCATATTCTTTTCTAGGCTATAACGCATGCTTAAGCAAGCACATTCACATTATAGCTAGCAATTGTCTTTGCTAAACTTGCTTTAGGTAATTATTGTTCAATCTAGCTGAGAATGTTTCTAAGCTAATTACTTGGCAGTCTCAAAATGGTGCCACGAAATTATACCACATTCATGCTTAATCGTTTACCCTAAGGTAATGTAAAATAACATTCTGGCAAGTACAATCAAGGTAAAGAAAACATGATGCAGATATAGCAATTAAATCATCAATGTGTTATATATAAATGTTTATTTACAACAATTACTTATCATACTGCTAAAGCCATAAACTTGTTTAGTATTCATTAAAATGCACCCAAAGGAATGCTACTAAAAGATGATGAGTTACTTCATTAAACATTAAAATGCTCATATTTCCTACCAATATAGTGACGCTATTGATAGTAAATAGTGCCTTATTGTACAAAAATAGAGAATATGCACCAAATGGATAATGTATAAATAAATTAAAGTAAGCCCATATTCAAAAAGTTTATGTGAATTTGATAATAAATAATTCACAAATTTTGATTCACAGAGCGAAACAAGATATGTTTAAAGTTTTTATACTTGATAAGTGCTATGAGTTTCCAAGAAACACAATTAAAACTATTCTTGCATGACATTAATTGCATTTGACAACGTTGGAAACCGTGTAAACATTACGTCAATCACACCTGGTGAATTATATAAATGACGATTATGTTTAATGCTAAAGAATGGTTGAATTGTAATGGTGGAAAAATCAGTTCGCAATAAAAGCCATAACAAAATCAATGTTGAACAAACTCCTTCTACGAAACCGCAAGAATGTGCAACGAAAGCATATTTAGTCAATCAAATTGTGCATATATCAAAGCTTCAGTTAACTTACGACTTTTTCAATATCAGTTTTTCTAAGAAAATAACCATTTTGGATAGTATATCATGCATGACAGAAAATGAGATATTTCGTTCTTCAATGTTTGTATTTGAAAAACAAGGATTAATGTTCGGATGTCAATAAAAGTTCAATTGTCGTAACTAATTTGCAAATAAATTTCCTGGGATATTTTAACCACAAGGCTTTTAAAATGAATGATTTAGCAACATTAAAGTGCTGCGTAGTCAAATTATAGCAAATACATTATGTAAGTATGTTCCTTTTCTTATATTTATAATAATTATCGTTAATTTTACATTATCGAGCATAAAGCGAATTCTTGTTACTTAGAATAACATTCAAGTAACAAAGTCCTTATAAACATCAAAAAGCAATTACGATTAATGTTTCTTCTGAAACAACAATAGCCACAATATCGAAATGAAACATAAAATATTAATCGTCTTTTTGATGCCAGTAGACAACATAGGATATTTAAACATTGGTACAAACACAAGCTGAACAACCTCACCTCATCTAAATTCACTGCATTACAGCAAGGCTATACTACTGCAGCAACATAACTATTTTATTAAATAAACAACTTATACACAAGACGCGCATAAAAAAACGCAAAGCTCCTATTGTCAATAATGCATTATGGCATCTTTTAGAACTAAAGCCAAATTCTAAGAGCGGTCGTCTACATCAATACATTCCTTTCTCTAACATATTGTGATGAAGAATCATTTTATAATTAAATGTCAAAATCAACTTATAAAAATAAAACACATTACTTCTGAATGCAATGTCATCTTTTAATAATTATATTTACGATCAAACAGACTAACTAATTTGGTAATATATCTTTTGAATAGTCATTAACATTGCTGTGTACGATTATTTAGTCATTAGGGTTTTTTATATTTTAATTAACTTCTGTCTTGTAATCGGAATGTCAAAAGTGACAATGTATTATTTCATTTATTCTAGTCTTAACGATTTGGTCAATATTCGAATGCTGCTTTTCTCATTATGTGATGGGCAAATTAATTCAGAAAGACAATACAGAATACTATAAAAAGATAGATAAAAATAATTTTAATTGAGACAAATTGGAAAATCTCAATTATCAGATATCTGTTATTAAAAGAGTCGAACTACTTTTGTCCCTAATATTTCTGTTAATCAAACGTTAACATTGAATAGTTCAATGTCATTTTTGTGGAAGTTTTTCATGTAATTCGTAATTCTTGACATTATTTCTATTTACACTTTTAATCTTATTCGACATACCATGGTTGCTTTTTCTGTAAACAAATGTAACTGTTTATTGATGTAAAAACCGATGAATGAGTGTAACATCTCAAGAACAAATGTTGTTTTAGTGCCTTCACCGCGCTTATTGGAGCTTTGAATTGGTTAAGGTAAAACACGACGTTTAAGTATCAAACTAGAAGGTTATACAAATCAGTGATCACATTATGCAAATGAACACAAGGATATTCTTTCAAGAAGAATTCAATAACAGTCAGGTTATATAAATCTGATCACAAGATGCCTGCATGTAACCTGAACTTTACATTGACATAAATCGTTCGTTTGAAAAAACTCAAATATGGGATTGATCATAAATTGAAAAACAAACCACTTTAGATACAATACTAGCATAAAAGTGGTAATCATAAAATCAATTTATAGAAAACAATTAACAGTTTGAGTTGCGCCAAGGTAATTGAGAAAAGTGAAAATAAACAAAGTCAAAGGTTCATGAAAGGAGGAACGTTTAATCATGCATTGAGAAGATGTTATCGATCGCCATAGTTGAAGGGACCAATAATAAGATAACCAGTTGACCACTTTATCAGAGGTCAATTTTCATACAAAGAATAAATTAAATCTAAAAAAGACCAGGTTATTAGAACAGAGGAATTTCCACAATTAAAGATGTTTCACTCAATAAAATTTATATGATTATGAACCTGCTAAATTCCTTATGCAAGAAATTCGAATCATGTATGATTGTTGGATTGTTTTCAAATCCAGACGTCCTATAAAATGAGCAGGGATTTTGATAGAAAAGAGCGCTGTAGGAATAGAATGTCGACTTTGAACTAGTATTTCGAAATGCCGAAAAAAAATGTCAGAAGAGAAAGTTCAACTAATTATAAAAATTACAACTAGATAATGTTCAATGATGTGCATAATCAAATTCTATAACTCACAACTTGATAGTTGATCAGAAAATTATTGAATAATAAATCTGCTTTTCAAATGCGACCCGTTTTGACGTATAATCTTATCTAATGAAAGCCAAATATTAAACTAGACTAACTTGATACACGCCACGTCTTGTTCCGTCTTGTTCATCTCGGGAATTGAGATACGTTGTGCTTTGTATCGTAATAATGTTCTTACCTTTCTCTTAATAGTGATAAGATAATCTTTTGGCTCTGTTTCGCTCTCAATTTTATATCATATTAAAACTAACATAATTCTTAATACTTCATTACGAAACTAAAATTTGCTCAAACTTGCATAATATAAAGAAGTGCTCTTGTTATTTCACGTTAAGTATGGATGAATGAAGAAAAACCAGAAACTGGATCATAAAAATATGCCTTAGAGCATAAATACATTTTATCACCCATAAAATGATGTTCCAATTGCCCAATTAAGCGAAGTTGTAATTGCCTAATTGTATCTAATAAGCTACATCCTTTGAACTGAATGGCTGTACTTAATCAATGTCATATAGTACAAGGCTTGGAAATTCTTCCCTCAGAAAACTTAGAGAAAAGCTTAAAGTTTTTGCAAACTGTATAATCAAGCGTCGCACTTTTTATAACAAATAAAAATCAACGTAAGGTATGTGCTATAATCAATCTCAATAGAATTTATATTATGCAAAAGATACAATGTTATGCAGTTTATTTTTGAAGACATGTTCTAATTTCAAAAATGACTTTGCGAGCCATTTTATCAGCAGTTGCTTTAACACAACATCTAAGAGATTGTCTTCAATAATTACACTTGAAAATATATGAAAATCTTATTCTCTTTTCAAGAAAAATCACTGTTACAAAGATGCAGCGGGTATTTAACAAAAACATTACGACAAATAGGATTAAAAAACATTAAGCAAAAATAGAATGTTCGATTATTTTTCCAATAAATTCCATATAGTTGTAAATGAGGCAGACCTTTGAATTGTTCCACCTAATGACCACAGTCAAAGACCAGCCACACTCAAGTATGAGAAACAAAATGAAATATCGAAGCAATAACCTGACAAAATGCTCAACTACGTTACAAGCTTGCACTAAGTATATCTGACAGAATAATCGATTTAACATTGTTTCTGCCCGGCGAGCTCAGTTGGTAGCACGCAAGTCTACTTATCGAGGGGTCGTGGGTTCGATTCCCGGGCGGGGCATACTTTCATAGAGCTTGGTCATGAAATTATTTCTAGGGCCATTCTCCCTCCTACCAATGATTTTTTAATTATTTAGGGCAGTTGTCAGTCACTGACGAAAGTATGCGTTTAGTAGTTGATGAACAGCTAAATCCAGAGATTTAGCCTTTACAGGAGGAGTGAGTAGGTTGACTGACCGCCGTTATATGATCTTTAAGACTATAAAATGTGTTCCAACGGCGTGAAACCCAACAAAAACATACAAACAAACAACATGACAATGACCACTTCACTAAAAAGTAAGGCATAAGAAAAAAACATGCCATATAGATATGTTCATACAAAGACTGCATGATAAAATGTCCTTCACAATGAACTGCTTTGTTTATTCAAGCAGTAACTCATTGAAGCACGTAATCAATTAACAGGCACCTATCCTTGCCAGTGACCAACAACTGCTCTTCTTGACTCAGAGGTAGGCGAGGGAATGACCAAAAACAATAATAATTAACCTTACTTCACAAAGGTTGGACATATTTGTAGTAGAACAGAAATATTCAGTTGTTTTGATTAAACTTGCATATCTTCCAGCTACGGCTCTGTACGGGTGTGTTGTTTGGTGCCATGTGCGTACCGTCACCTTAATAAGCAAGGCTTCCCACGATACAACATTTTTGTTTATGATTATATTTAAAATGTTTCGATGAAGTCTTCCGAGGCTACTTAAAATACTACAGAAAAAGTTAATATTATATTATTCTAAAACACATGCTGTTTTTGAAAGGCCATTTTATTTGATGTATATATTTTAATGAAATAATGTTGTTGTTTTGGAAGTGTGTTGACATGTCAAAGAAAACAAGTAAGAATGCTAATTATAGGATAGTATATACGCAAATGAATATTAGCACATCCAATCCTTTATTGCGTAAATGTATGAATTAATTAAACCAAGCGCTTGGTCATTTTCTATATCACTGTTTACCCACTGAACCCTGATATCAAATGCTGAGGCAAGAGCCACAAAGTTATCAGAAAGCATAAAGTGTACAGCTCTTTAGAACATCTACAAAACAACCACATTATGCCTACGACAGAAGGCAGACTTCTAGGTTGTCTAGGTGTGTGTTTATGTGCAATCCAGACAGCTTAACCGGAAAATTTTATACACCATTTAAATTAAACACTACATCTTATCACAGGCCAGTTGTAGAACAACTGTATAGACCGTTTGACAGTTCTACTTCTATTACAATTTGCTTTACAGTCCGACTATCAGTTCGAAATAACTGAAGAAATTAAAAGTTATAATGTATGAAACACGATTACTCTCACTTCCAAGTAGGCAATGCAGAAAGAGCTTTATAACAACACTGACAGAGTTGTTTAATGTAAAGGATTGGTCATAGCATCAGTCAAACCTCTTTCAAAATAAAAACAATTAATGCTTACCAAATCGATATGTTTAGAAATAAGACTTGCTGCAAATTTTTGTTTGAGCAGTGCAATTGGAAAACAAAATGTGTATTAAATAGTATTTATCAATCAGGACAATTTGACTTTATGTTATGTATAAATCATTGTAATAATATCATTATGGAATTATTGTAATTAGAAATACTCATTTGATATGATAAACATCATCAATTATAAAGTCTTTATTTAACTGCTGTGGTACTTCATTCATTCATGCGCCTTTTTAAGCGTCACAGTATTATTACAATTTAAAGTATTAAAATAATTTCTCATCATTTTATTATCAGTATAAAACTTGTTTTATGCTATTGTTAACTTATATAAATCTATATTTCTAAGAGTGGATCAATAAACCGGCATTGAACGATGATGAAAAGACAGACATGAATAAGTCCGCTCAAATGTTTTCCTTACTATTTGGATCATGCATCATCATGCATCATTATAACCCGACCGATATACCCAATTTCATCTATTAAGTTTAATATATTCAGGGAATTTATATAACATTATATAATATATTAAATCCCGGATATAGCTGAAAATTAATTCCATTATATTCTTGAAATTATGAAACGAATTTATATGATAATAGATAAATGAACAATTCAAAACATAAATATTCTGAATAACACTTCCCTGTCTCGTCTGTAAAGAGAATGCGTAAACTATATACAAGTATTATCATATTTTTATGCTAAATACATGAACTTCTTATGAAATACTTTCCTTAAAAATAACTAAAAATCCCAGAAAAAATGGAGGATGAGCGAAGGTGACCATCTGGCAATTTTTGACATTTTTAAAGAAATGGATCTTTAACAGTTTTGTTTGACAGTGATGTTTCCCAATGAGCTCTGATGTTAACTGGACTGCATATATATATATACATGTATGTAGATATAAACTATAAAAGATCATAAATTAAGGTGGAATTGTTACTCATTTCAAGTGTATGTAGTCGATATGCTATTAGCCATGTTAGGAGAACAACAGAATTTACATCAACACCTAAAAACACGCAAAATGTCGACATAAAACGACATTAAAACGGCGTTTGTAACGTTACGTTTATTAGCCATAACTTTTGACGTTGCGTTTAATGTTGTTTTGGAACTAAAGATGTTTCTTGGCATCGTTTTGTACTTCATTGACAGTAGGTAAGAAGTACATTTTTCGATGATGTGCACCATTTCACACACATTCTTACGAAAAACATTATCGTAAGTCAAACTAACATTTTTTTTAAAACGTCGTATTCAGCACATATTATTTAGGTCAAATATACGACGGCCAGCTCTTCCTACTATAGTTTTCCTGGACACTATTCTATCATCAGTACTAACTTACCCTAACTACCGCGACCGGGCTCGAACCCGCGATCTCCGGGTTCGAAGTCAGACATGCTAACCACTACGCAACGGCCGCAGCTAAGGTATATACACTATACTACATAATTTAGTAGTATTTGGAATAGATTTGGAAAAATTTACGATATTATTAATTATTTTTGCTTTTGACTTACGATGATTTTTATCGTTAGATTTTTTGTAAAAAGCACATAACTATTTGAATAAGCAAATACAATAATCAGGCGAAGCTTTTGCAGAGTAAGTGGATGAACATTTATCAAACATAATTTCAATTTGAGCTTTATGATAATCTGTCGTCTGTTCTCTTTAAAAACACAATAAATGCATAATGTACAAATGTATTAACTCCTTTAACATTCATATCTTCAATTAAAAGTCAGTAGTTTGAATAAAACCGCAAAAACGAAGTACTCAGAAATAGATTTAGTGCATTCATTAATCATATGCAACTTAACTTACAGTTGAAGTAAAACATATTAGAAAGTATCCTATTGGCGTCTGTTGGTCTTCACAAGATACTCGCACAATTATTGCAATAGAAATATATTTACTAAAATGCATTTATTGTAATGTAAAAAATAAAAGATCTAACAATGAGGTATAAGAAAATTACATTATTTTCGCATTATTTTGATTTATAAATCAATTAATGTTTTAAAAAATCGAGACATTTTATCAAGCATAATTTTAGTATATCTTGAAATCTGTACTAAATTTACAGTCGATGTTTGTCTTTAAAAGCATTTAAAAGCACATTGACTTCGGTATTAGTATCTTTTTCATCATCAAGTGATTTCTTTTTATCTGTCTCGTTTGAGAACATTAATCATATTGTTGATTGCATATGTTATGTTTTTAAGTATCATGATGACTTCAGGCATGTCTTTGCCAATTTTGTCTACGATCATGTTAGTATATTCTAATAATTACAACCTAAACGATATAATACAATTTGATTGGTCAAAACTGAACACGTTACTTGAAAAAATGCGTTTTCATTTCCGGATAAACGCAGTTACCAACAAGAATTCATTAATATTCATGACTTTAAATTACGTCATGCCGGTACTAATTTCATAAATGAAAAATCTATTTTAGCGCTGTCACACGCAAAACAAAAGTTATGCATGTCAATAAAAGAAGTAAATCATCGAAAACATGAAAAATGGTCCGATAATATCATATTGAAAATAAAATAAGAAATAAATGTTAACCGTTATTAACATTTCAGTTTCACTTTCAGCTTTACTATAAATAGCTAGTTGACCTCGACCTTGATAAACGCACGGGAAAAGCGTAAAAATTTCAACTTGTTTATACGTTTTTTAAAGCTACACAATATTGGTTTTCCCTTTTAGTGCTCTTTTTTACAATTTAAAATCCAATTACTTACATTACTTTGCATAATTGGTTCTGTTATGACATTAAACCCTTGAAAAATTGCATCGAAGTGGAGAACAAAATGGTCGACGGCTGGCATGAAAGACCTGTGTACGACCAAGATTATTCCGCACTACAATACATTCGGCTCTTACGCACTAAAATATAGTTCTTGATATCAACGCAATTTATAATGGTTCAGTCGACAAATTTCGCCTAGAAAGGTTGTAATTATAAGGAATGAATTCATAGAAACTGACTTTCATCGAAAAATAAATGTCATTTTGCTGATAGCTAATTTCCGGGCTTTATGCTGAAATTAGCTATCACCAAAATGACATTTATTTTTCGATGAAAGTCAGTTTCTATGAATTCATTCCTTAATTAAATATTGCATAATATCGAATTTCTTTTCAATCTGAATGTTACATATCTTACATATAATACATCAATCTGGCTATCCTATTCTGTGAATACTATTTCTAAGATCCGAAAGAGGTAAAAGCAAACATGATCTAATGGAAATCCTCTGTCTCGTCTGAACTAAACAACCAGTTGAATAAAAGCCTTCCAAGTACATCAAATACTTTGATTTGTATACATTTAGGTACAAATCATTTACATGCGTTCATGCGAAAAATACGAATTAATAAAATCTATTTTTTCTATAATTTGTCAACGAATGATTGCAATCTTCTAAAAAGTTCAATATTATTTTACGCACCATGAAACGCAGTTTATCAAAAGTTCATAAATTTTACGAATTGTTGGACAATTATAATACTTCGTATGTCGTTTCTACATCAACTATGTAGGTATTTAATTGTTCCTCGACAATTGTTATAATTTATGTCAATATGATGTAAACAATTGTTTGTCTGTTTGTGTTAACTGTATCATTTAGTTTGATAATTTATTAGTTCAAACTGAGCAGAAATAATATCATGAGTATACAGTTTAACGTTATTAAAGTGTCAAAACTTATAGCGATTTGAATTGCATATGCATCAAGTAGAAGCACAAATGGTACTATCAGAAGCAATTCATCTGTTTATTGCTTTTTAGCCATTGTTATTTTGTTCATTCGCTGATAAGTTGAAGAGATACTTACACTTATTAACCAGAAATACAGCGATTTGTGCGCAACAATGAAAGTAATGTTAGAAGATTTGTATGGTCACTTGGTTAACTTAACCTACGAAAACAAATACACAGTTTGATTCAACTACCACTTATAAATTAGGGTTTCCTGACATAAACTTATCAATCGTTTTTTTTTTTCATAATGATATGAATTACAAAACAAATGTCTTAAATAAGTCCTGTTTCAAAATAATTCGTGAAAGCTTAGATATTAGAACCTTTGTCATTAAAAGGGATTCCACAAAACACAAGAATCTAGGGAGTTTTCGCCTTGGAACTGACAAAGGCAAACATGCCAGTGTAAACTAGTTTCTAAAATATTTTTTCGAAATGCCTCAGTCCCATAAAATCGTGGCTTGTTACGGACCCGTACGTTCAGACAGTCGTAAGTCGTGCGAAGCCTTGCGTATTAAGGTGACGGTACGCACATGGCACAACACAGCACACCCATATGGAGCCGTAGGCAGGAAGATGTGCATGTTTATTTCATACTCGGTCACGATTGTGTTCACGATTTCACTCTGAAACTGATATGTGTATCCAGGGCTCATCTCACGGACCCTGGTAAAAACGTAACAGTCCGTACGGGTAGGCAAGAGTTCGTACGAGTCCTTGCGGAGCTTGATCGCACGGCGCCCGTACGGTGCCCTCACGGCTATTTTTATGTTTATGGGACTGTAGCCTAACACACAATATCCATTCATACAACATTGTACCATTGGACATTTTGACCATGTGGCATGTATTGAATCATTCTGTTTTGATTGTTTACAGCATTTTAAATTATAATCATGATTACACTAATACTCATTTTGAGATAAAATACGTCATCATTTTATGAATTCACTATATTGCAGCGTTGCAAAATCATTATTCACTTTACCTACTGCAGTATGTCACCCATTCATTATGCATTTTAAATTTTCCCAAGATTGTTTTTGCATAATTAAGCGTCACATTAATTTCACCATTTAAAGTATTAAAAGCTTTTCTCGTCATTTTCTTATCAGTATTAAACTTGTTAAATGCTTTTGTTAACCTATACAAATCTAGCTTTTCTAAGAGTAGTGCAATAAAAACAGCCATAAAATTATGATCAAAAGATTTGATTAAATCCCCATTAATGTGTTCCTTACATTTGGATTATATATCATCATAATCTGTCAGAAAGGCATAAATTGTAAATAAATATGACAAAATATAGCTAAAATCGTATTTTATATTCCCGCAAAAATTAAATTGGAATGCATTAGGTTTTGAGTTTCATTTTAAAATGCATTTGCTTTGAATTAAAACCATTTGGTAGAAGTTGCATTCGTAGAATTAATAGCGCAATCAGTGCAAATAAATCCTTGTTAAAAGCTTAAGTGCTAATTAAAATAATTAAAATAGTACAATAGATATTGATTTCCTTTTTTCCCTTTTATTACTAGCAAAATCTGTATACAAGGTATACATTTGGCCATACATATATTTACAATATGTCAGGACCAGGTAAACATAACATTGTGCATGAACAACAAATTTACAAGAATAATATGAAAATAAGGACATATTACACATGGTAAAAAAATATAACAGTATTTGTAAAGATTCAAAAAGAACAAAGCAGCAACGTTATGAAAGTTTTTCACTTCTAAGTTTTAATGCTTGTGTTATAAAATTAGAAATATTGAATATAACCTTTTTATTGGATGACGAAAGTATATTATTACCAAAAATGTAACTTTGCAGTAAAAACGTTATTATGTATTTTTAGAAGAAATGATTTTTTTTATTAAAGAGTATAAATATATATCAGATGACTCATAATTTGACAAAGTAGTATTTCATATAATGACAATAATCATTTCAAATAGTCAAACTTGATACAAAAACAACTGAATTTTTGTATAAGTTTGCTGGTTTGAGCTGAAATCATAATCAAACTTGCCGACAACTGCTGCTGGTATTTGTTCAGTTAAGTTGTATCAAAAGTTTATATTGTTCACTTGTGTAATAACCAATTAGCACGTCTTTGTTATACATCGAAAAGTCAATGTGTCTGATACTTTTTCAGTAAGATGAGTTTTAGCAAATGAAAATGAAGCAAACACTAAAAGCAATGTTGATAAAGAAATTGCAGTCTGACAATTGTGTTTAATTCAACATTTTGAAACAATCGATCATACGTGTAGTTGCATAAGAGCGGTAGATCAAAATTAACTGTAAGTGCATTGACTGTAATTACAGTAGGTTTTGTAACATCTTTTGACGTATTTCAGATGTTTTCACAACTTTGTGTATCGTGAAGATAATGCATAAACACTTAACCGCATAAAAGTCATCATTGTATAAACAGCTAATCACATTAAAGTCATATCTAAACTATAAAACAAAGCAAAAAGGTTTATTGTAGTGAACTTCATTAATGCGTGCATGAACAATTTACATTTCAGTAAATTCATGGTCATATTTTATATGAATAAATAAATGCATTTGTTTTAATTACTGAATCATGTTGTTGATTTCTGTAATCAAAACGCCTACAATAATGTGTCTAGAAAATGCATAGAAACACCCTTTTCACTTTCGATAATTTACTTCACGTCAGACAGGCAGACAATAGTAACGTTCAATGCCACCGAAAATATTTCCAAGTTAACTGATACACACTTACTTTCAGTGTTTTATATGTGTTTTATCAGTGTGAATTCTTTGTGGAGTATGGTCGTGAAATAGTTTTCCGGTCAATTATGTATCAAGTTGACCAGATGTCAGCAACTAGCTAAGTATGTACTTAGTACTAGATGAAAAGCCATGTGTCGTAAAAATGGCTACCAACCGCCGCAGTATGACTAAACAAGTGTTAAAATGTAAAATATAAAAAAACATAACATGAGAATATATATTTCAAGCTTGTGTAACAAATTCTTTTTTTACATTGCTTTTGTTCTTTGATGTTTTACATCAGTCTCGGTTAACTGCTTAGCTTCATTAGAGTATTAAGTCGATATATTCACCATCTCTAGACCTACGTCTGTATCAAGTTCTAAGACCAAACTTTCACCAGTGGTGGATAATGCAAAATCGAATGCGAATTCTAATTTCATTGTAGTTTGCCGGTGCATCATGGCTTTTCGCTTGCAGATTCAATGTGATATATTTCATGATAAAAACGCATTTAGTGTTTAGGCTTTTAAAAAATATGTCAGTAGCACCTGTTCTTCAACTTATTATAATTGTAAACAGATTTCAATTAAAGTTTCTTTACTGTAGTTGACTTTCACATTTTTATAGTTATTTATTACTACCATTTAATTCCTTTTCAATTTTAACACCTGTCAAAACGCTTTATGAAAAATGTTAATTACGAGTTAATATTATAAAGCTCTCATATATCAAGGCAACTTTTAACTTATAAGATGAAAAATAATTAGAAAATAGTTTATGTAATCAAGATTCACTTTTTTCTAAAGATATTTAACTAATGTTACATATGGTGCATTATGTCCCATTTTAACAATTATTTGGTTACATCGCGTTGGTAACTCGTCCCATTTGCGCAATAGTACATTCTGTGTTTCAGGTCCCAAACTTTTTATATAGAACAAACCATAGCACAAACTATTGCCTTTAGCTGAAAAATTAATATAACCAAATCTTCCTAAGTATACAACATACGATTAAATTATTCGAAACTATGCCAAAAGTTATAACATATTGTGGTTAGTGCAAATAACGTTCTGTTAGCATAATGATATTATGTAAGTTTTGCAAACTAATTGTACATAGGAATAAGGGACATGCTACCTTAATTATGAAATTATACCAACAAAGCAAGCGTTCTAATGACTCCAAGTGCAAGACAATATAAATTCAAAGCTTGAATTCCTTAGCTAATACGCATACTTAAAAAATGATGAATGTGGTTAATAAAAAACGCTACAGCAATTGCTGCACGTTAATTTCCCACAAAAAGCAAATAACATAAATAGTTTTGTTACGTAGAAACATATATTTAATTGATTCCACAGTTTTATCAAAACATCCAAGCAATAAAACCTGCAGGGTACGATCCACTTGGCCTCGTTATAGTTCTCATAAAAATGGTAAAAGTCCCGCTGGATATAGTTTAAAATGTATAAAATACTTCAAACCATTAAAAATAATCACTACTTAATCAATTTATAGCTTTTCTCTTTTTATTTCTTAATGATTTAAAGTAAACTAGAGCATTCCCAAAGGATCTTAAGCAATTCCATCGACAAGGTCATTCAACCGTAACAATTACGTCATAAACTCAATACCACAAATGCAACAGAAATCAATGATGGCTACGTGTCGTGACGTCAGCTGAGTAAACCCTCAGATATTGTAAAATGAAAATCATTAATCAATGATGGCTACCTGTCGTGACGCCAGCCGAGTAAACGCTCAGTTATAGTGAAATCAAAAAGCAGTAATCAATGATGGCTACATGTACGTGTCGTGACGTCAGTCGAGTTAATGCTCAGCAATAGTGAAACCAGAAAGTAGTAATCAATGATGGCTACGTGTCGTGATGTTAGTCGGGTAAAGCCTCAGCAATAGTTAAATGAAAAAGAAATAATCAATGTAGCGTACGCGTCGTGACGTCAGCCAAGTTAACGCTCAGCAATAGTGAAACCAGGAAGCAGTAATCAATGATGGCTACGTGTCGTGACGTTAGTCGGGTAAACCCTCAGAAATTGTGAAATGAAAAAGCAATAATCAATGTAGCGTAGTGGCGTGTGTTGCTTATACATGTAGTGCAACATGTAGCATATCCTCTGAAACGCGAGGATATTCATAAAGTATGAGTATCATGGGTTTCTGAGGATAATCAATTATCGCTAAAAATCTATTTTGTGACTGTTTTATAAACAATAAAATACTTGATGCATAGTTCTAATTGGTGTTTAAGGTGATGGAACCCACAGGTGTCTGTTTCAGAAGACATAACTGTGCTTCATTCTATTTACATGTATATAATACCACTGTTTGAATTTCATACAAACGACTTGGGCCAATTAAGTTGCTCGTTAAGTTTTTTGAGAGGTGGTGAATATGGATAACGGTTAAATATTAAATGGTAATGTAAAAATCGACTTTTTGGAATTCTGCATGGAATTGAAAAGGGTAAGTTTGACGTTATCTGCGGCCGGTGATTTATCATTTATTGAATACAATATGGTGGCAACGTGTGGCGTAACCGTTGTGGAATATCTAGTCTTTCATATAACGCCTTTACCTTTAGTCGAATCCCAATTGCCAATACTGATAATAGTCACTAAGTGTGTTCCTCGCTGTGTCAACACAAATCCTGCGCGAAGCCTGCTTCGCTACGGACCCTAGCACATGACGAAATCATCCGATTGAACATAGCATGATATATGAACTGTACACCATACACAAATATACATTTCTGAGTATAAACCGGATCAAAAATATTAGATGACTAATTTCTTATGTCAGGGTATCATCTAAACATTTCTCTACAGGGTGAATATATGCATCATTAGAGTAGTAAGGCGTTTTGTTTGGCAACTTTTTGAGTAATGTGCAAAAACCCGGATGATGACAGACGAATTGAACGGTTTTACACCATACCAATTTTTCATTTTAAAAGTCGGGCGGGTTTTATATCATACCGTGGCATGATACAGTTTCTCGTCAATTATGTAACGTACGTTAATGTTTAACTTGATACCGTTTTTACATTCTAATTTGAGTCATAAACCATCAGTTTTGTCATGGTGATAAATCGAAAGAAAAACCACTGACATTGTAATGATTGCTGCATTTTATCAAGGACTTGCTGATCCTCTCCATGTTGGATTGTATGTTTGTATATTTAAATTGAATATGTTAATAGCTATCAGTTTCTGTTATCTAATATAGGCCTACAGACAATCTCCGTAAACATATATCTTAATGCAGAGCGCAGTTGTATAGGATCTCTTATGGTCGTTCCGAGGGTCACGTCGAGATGACCTTTGTGTCGACCAATCAATGCGTAGCTTTCATCTAGACGAAACACTATGTATACGGTCTTGTGTTCGTATTTTCCTTTGATTAAACCGATGTTTGCGAGCTAATTTGACGGCGGAGTTATTTCACAAGCTGTGATTGGACGGCTCTTTCAAATGGCGTGAGGTAAATAATGTAAACAAATTTACTAAACATATGATTGCAACATGAGTATTATACTGACAAATGTCTGTTGGACGTGACCATCATAAAGAAATAACCAGATCTAAAATTAGTGAGTAGGCGTGTAGAGAATTTTAGATCGAGTTTTAATGATACTGATATACAGGCGTCTTCTAATATTCTGCTCTCCTTAGACTCATTAAGGCTTACTCAGTCCATGGTCTATAAAATAGATTTAAGTATTAAATGGTTCCAATTTTATGACATAATTTTAAATGACTTCATAAAAAAGCAGCTTGTGAAATGTTATTTTCAACCTAATGTCTGAATGTGTTTGTTGAACAGAACAGAACAGAACATATATTTAATTTATTTCGTCACAGTTTACAGGGTAAAAACATGTGAACAAATTTTAACATAAATACTTGTACATAAATACAACATGGCGGTACAATTTCAAAAGTTAAGAATTAGCCTTTATAAATATAAAACAAAATAAATGCAAGTTACAGGATTGTCAAGTGTGGGATTGGTGGTGCTTAGTAGATCAATACAGACCCAAACATTTGATGTCACCAGAACAAAAGTCGGGACCATAAAAGGCAAAAATGGCCAAAATCGTTGACAAATAAATATGTTTTCAGTCTCCGAAAAGTACTAGAACTGTAGACCTCTTTGGAGGAAATTATAATTAAAATAATGCAAATTTAGGGTTGAAAAAGTGCAACAATTGCATATATTACGCCATCCCAGCGTTGTCATGGAAGCGGATTTCTAAATTTTAAAATTATTAAATTATGATTCAGCAGTTATTGACATAAACCCTCTAATTAATATTTACCAATCTCACAAACTCTACAATTAGCCGTTCAACAGTTTCTCCCCACAAAATTACCCCCTGTGTGAAAGTAAATACGCACAAATTGTTAGTTTTCCACAGCAAGGTGTAGCACAGCACTATCCATGACAAACAATTGCAATTTGCATAAATTAACTCAGTTACAATGTTTACGGACTTACCACCCGTACTGCTGAGTTGTTTGTTTCACAGTTTGATTAAACAATGATCTCAAGGACAGCCAACGTGAGCAAATTTTACGGAATACAGGACTTTTGTGGCTTCCATTTTATAAAATCGGGTATGCCAACCAAGTTAGCTCTATAAGTAGCCTATATACTGATCGAGAGGTCGTTGGAGTTTGGTCATGCAAAAATTTCTGTAGAGCAATTGCCAGTCACTGAAAATAATGTGCGCCCAGAGATCTAGCCTTTCAATAACGTACAGCTGACTGTCAGGAAAAAAAATATGGACTGTTCTGATTTTCGTGTAAACGTACACTTACTCGTCCAATCAGCGTCCCTCTTTCATCTGGTTCAAAATGACGTCACAATATTCTGATGTTTAACGGAAATCTCCGAACTAATTGTATAGCCTATATCAAATCAACGCCAATTACACCCACACCGTCACTGAGCGTTCATATACTAGACAATGATCCCACTTATTTTTATTATGTACCGGAAAGGTGGTAGTTTACCCTGTTGTTGCTTTGTGCCTCTTTAGATCATAGTCAAGTCGCAATCTGATTAGACACAATTTTGAATTATCTACTCGCGCACTCGCTAATTTTAGATCTGACTTCTTCATACCATGGGTCAGGTTCAGACGAACTTTGCTTTTACAATACTCATGACGAAATAATTTTGTTTAGTAACTGGTTTACATCGTCTACATCACGCAATTTAAAAAGAGCCGTCCAATCACAGCCTGTGAGTTTTTGTGGTGGCCGCCACTGACTGGTACGTTTCCCAGACATTAACACCATATGTATACATATGTATGGTTTTTTACTCAGACCCGTGTGGGCTGCTTTCGCAAAAATCGGGCTGTAACCGTCAGAACGCAAACATTAGCTTGACAAGTATTGTTACGGGGTACATGGCAAGAACAACTAGCAAAATGTCAACAAAACTGGTTTCACCTGGATTGAAATGCGTGCAGATTGTCATAAAAAGGGATCAGAATTTTTTAATGCCCACGAAGTCATTAGCATAACCTTTGTATTTCAGTTCGGATTGGTCAATATACGTCAGTTTTATAACGTGATAACACAATTCTCACTGACTAGTTTGAATGCGCCTACTGAGAACTTCATAAACTCACTTACATAAAGCATCGCATAAGAGATTAAAGCACTAGAAAACTAATGTTTAAGGTTTTAGAAAATGTGGCTTTCTTCAATTCCGAAAAGAAGAATCTACCAGTCTGTTGATTAGTTCAGTCGTTAGTGTGTCTGAGCATGATCAGTTATTTATGCCATCTGGCAAATTAATTTCTGAATATTTTTCTGTAAATTCAAATTTACTTGCTTAACAATTCACGAATGACTAATGCCGCCGTGATTAAAGATTGTACTGCAGACTTGACCATTAAGTTACCCTAAAGGATGCCATATTGCCATAAGGCGATGCCAAATTGAAAGTTTGTTATGCGTCAACTCAAGTTTGACAAACCTAGGTACCTATTCACAAAAACACACAAACCGTAAACGAAAACACATGTCCATTCTACACAAATAAGTACTTGGTAGTACATAAATGTTCATGACATTAATGTGAGATTAACGTAATTCTATAAAAAAAATATATCATCATGCACATGTACATTTTCATTAATCAGATACACAGAAATAAGGAACTATCAGTATTTCCTGAAAAAATCAGTTATCGAATACCGGAACAATAGAACTATGTAAGAAAATTTCACCATTTTCTTTTGGATTGAGGAGTCTAAAACCTACGCGCACACGGACGCTTATTAAAATTCCGGTATGGCATGGCCTAATGTATAGTAACTCAAAACAAAAGTAGGTCAAACGGTGTTATAAGTGTTTAGTAAGTGTTCGTTTCCAAATATATACATTCCATATACGTACATGTATGTATTTTTTAGTATCTGCATATGACTTGTAACAGGATCAAACAAAGACAATTAATTAACTCCTCAGCAACAAGCATCACTTGAACTACTTTGAGTTAATATTTGCTACCAAGAGAACACCACTGAAAGTATGCCAGTATGTCAGAAAGGCCAATCTAATCAAATATGTGCTTTAGTCCAGAAGTAAATTCAATGTAATTTGTTTGCTTGGGTTTGATGTTGTAGCAACACATTGTACAGTTCATATAACGGTGACCAGTCAACCTACTCACTGTTCCTGGAATGTCAATTAGTAAATTTCTGGATTTAGCTGTTAACCAGTTACTAGACGCCTACTTCGTTCCGTAACTGAAATCTGCACACTTGATTTAGAATCTTTGGTAGTTGGGAGAGTGGTGTTAGAAATTATTTCATGACCAAGCTCGACGAAAGTAAGCCCTGACCTTGAATCGAAATAACGAAACTTCGAACAACTGAAATATTCGTAAAACGTTTATAACTTTCTTCTTTTAATGCTTCATAGTAGGCATTATATTGAATGTTGAAAACTGAACATCTTTACAAAGTTTTTTCCGAAGGAAAATTAGCAGTGACCCTAATAGGGTTCAAACTCGGGACCTCTCTAACGTCCCATCGTTGAACCAATGCTCCAACATAGAATCAATGATATAGACATACCGTACTTCTATTAAAAGTTTAATCTTTAGAAGAACTAGAATGGAAAGCTTTTTATCTAAGTGTTTTGAGTAGGAGCACGTTCTTGTTCGCGCGTTGTTTTAAGTGGGAGCACGTTCTAGCTCATACGTATGATAAAACAATAACACATTGTGTTTCTACTGAAATAAAACATTTAACAGGGTAAGCCTGGTTAGTACTTAGATTTAGAGAATATTAAAACATTTTAGAGTATGTACTAATATACTGCGTTTTATGAAAGAAATAATTAAACAAATAACCAATATATCCATAATTTCATATTTTTAACAAAAAAATAAAATATGATAGTAAATATGATTAATGCTGTTAGTAACTAGATTCCAACTTAAAAATCTCTTTTTTCTAAAAGAGTCCAAAAAGGGTGAGAAACATCTTGAAACATCGAAGCAGAGTTCACATAATTCTGTGTCTACTGAAACAGTTATTAGTTCGTTGCAATGATATGTTCTTGGTACAGAAATCTAAGCATATCAATGGATTGTGAGTAAGACGAATGACCTGTAATGGTACGGGTAAAAATCCCACCTGGGATGGTTATACTCTTCCATTAAAATTCGAAAATGTCAATCTCCCTCCGTTAATAAGATATAAGAAGACGTGGCTGGCCTGGCCTTCGGCCTTGTAGAGGAATAGGTGAGCACTGATTATTTGTTTATACTCAATGGTGAAAGTTACGGTTCCGAGAAAAAAAGTTATATATATACTCATAAAGTGATTCTTTCTCGGAACCGTGACAGCCGCCTATGTTTATGGATAAATGATACACGAAAGCTACGTTAGGTGTGCTTGTTGTCGTAAGATGACATAATTGGGTTGACTCGGCGATAAGCCCAATACATAAAGGGATTTAAATTCTACTAAAAGAAACCGGTATTCCAATTACCGGGTTCCAGCAAAAGTACGACTAACTGAATAATGGTAGTATGTGAGGTCATTTCTAACTTGTTGACTTCGATATGTGACTTATATAAATAATTCACACTGAAACTCTATAAAAGGACATAAAATACATAAGATACGTGTTTTATGATTAGCACCATAGAGTTTATGGCCTTACAAAGCCCTTAGATCAGCATTTGATCAGACATTTTTTTAAAACAAACATGATAATGAACTATCAAAACAAGACATTGGTTTTCTATGCTTGAAGTTGTCTTAGTGACAAAAAATAACTACTTATTACTTCGGAACATGATCTGCATATTATGGAACTTGTTAGAACTGGTTTAAACAAAACATACCTGTTAACATCTGATATTTTAAGTCTTTAAGCACGTGCTGTTGCATGTTTTATAATACAGTCTATAGGATAAAAGGTTTCTGCTTGTCCAGAAAATATCACACAAGAAAGTATTAAAAGTGTGCTGCCGATAAGAAACTCTTCAGTCCGTTGAAAATGGCTAATATTGGTAGAAGAATTTTATTTTGTTGGATTTAAAGCCGTAGCAACACATTGTATAGGTCATATAACGGAGGTCAGTCAACCTACTCACTCCTCATGGAAAGACTAAAGCTCTGGATTTAGCTGTTAACCAAATACTAAGCGCATACTTTCGTCAGTGACTGACAACTGCCCTATATAATTAGAATCATTGGTAGGTGGGAGAATGGTCGTAGAAATAATTTCATGACCAAATTCCACGAAAATATGCCTTGCCCAGGAATCGAACCCACGACCCCAAGAACAATAGACTTGCGCGTCTCCAACTGAAAAGTAGATGTAATGAAAGGTTACATACAAATGGTGAATATTACAGTACATGAAATAGCATATGCCATGTCTCTCCTTTCAATTGAGGTCCTCAAAAATTGCAAGCTCACTTCAGGGCTTTTCCTCTTATATAACAGGGGCCGTTTACAGGCGCCTTTCCCTTCGAAAATTTCTTTGAAATCATGCACTTTTCCTCAAACTTGAAAGTTAACTTTGATTATTATTCATTCCTCTATCAATCAACTTACGATAAAATTTCACCCATCGTTCTATATAAAATAAGGCCCAATGCCCCCTCCCCCACATACTGAAAAAATGCCCTGCATTTCGATCTAGGGTATGAAAATACGTAAAAGTTGCTTACTCATCAAAGTAAGAAAGCCAAATAGAATTTCGTTTACAAAGTAGAATATGATTCAAGGGTACTTGTTACTGGTTTAATTGAATCTTATCAATGTATATTTTCAATTAAAATATGCTAACACGACCCAGTTAAAAACCATTATGAATATTTCTATATATTTTACAATGCAATTTCATTAATAAAATGATTAAAAAATGTTATCAAAATGTTCTAAAATTTCAACACATTTTTAAAGATATGCAAATTTTGCATTTGACGTGCATCAAACTTTGATAAAAGCTCTATTTCTATGTTAATGAACACATTAATTAGACAGAATGTATAAAAAAAACTTGAGAAATCGAAATAGCATCAAAATCATGTTTTTTTTGTAATTCAAGGTGCATGATTTGTTATGCCTGGCTTAACATTCTTTTTATTTGTATAACAAAATGTTATGTTGGCTTAACAAAATATTTTGCTTTCAGTTATTTCTTTAAAAATTTTCAATGATTTGGTTTGCTAGGCTTCACATTGATTTATTTGTATCTAAAATGTTATGTTGGCTTAACAAAATATTTTGCTTTGAGTTATGACTATAAAATGTTTTCAATGATTTGTTATGCCAGGCTTAACATTGTTTTTATTCATAACTACAAATGTTATGCCGGCTTAACAAATAATTTTGTTCTGAGTTATGATTGTAAATGCTTATTTTATGATTTGTTATGCCAGGCCTAACATTCTTTGTATTCGTATAACAAAATGTTATGTTGGCTTAACAAAGTATTTTGCTTTGTGTTATGACTGTATTTTTTTCAATGATTTGTTATGCCAGGCATAACATTTTTTTATTTGTATCTAAAATGTTATGTTGGCTTAACAAAATATTCTGATCTATGTTTATGTTGATGAAGTTAATAAATGATTTAAGGTCACGTTTGAATTTCTTGTTTATTTGTTATGATGGCATAACAATGCCATTTTCACGCAAATAATCCTGCAAAAATAGTTACATTTTGGATGAATTTTAGTGCAATTGCTGGATATTTGTTATGCCGGCTTAACAAAAAAGTACAAAATTCATGTGCAAAAGATGTGTTTTGTTATGCCGGCTTAACAAAAAAGTACAAAATTCATCAAAAATATTGAAAAATATGGGTAGAAAAACACTGTTTTCGTACTGTAATTGGGAATCAGTGGAAATTCCCTTTTTAAAATGGACAGCGTTAAGGGCACAAAGTATATGTTCTTTTAGAATGTAGAACAACTTAAAAGTATTGCATGGGACAAATAAAGGTTTTGTTTGGATTTGGTTTAACACCATGTCCGCAGCGCACCAAACCTAGCTTTCCTGGTCCTTTGTTAATAATTAGGAGTCTCCTGACCCTTCCACAAGGCCATCAACTTCTCCATATTATATCTTATTTATACAGAAAAATTGATGTTATTGTCGGAGCGTCAAAACGAAAACATTCTTAACCGTATGCATTAAATTGAAGAGTCTAAATTTTAATAAATTGTATATAAGCGTATTCAGACATTTTACTACCCTGCCGTATGCAAATAAAACTTATGATTATGAAATTTGAATTTGTCTATAATGATTATGTTTTACAAAATCTGACAAAATCTACTTTAGATATGGTAAAATTATCACAAAAAACGTACACTATTAGATCGAAATGCCACCAATTGCATAATGGAAACTTTGTCTTCATGGGAGGTAAGATACATGTACCTGGAAACCTGATACTTCAAGTATCGAAATGGTTTTTATCGATTACTAATAGACACACATGCCAGAAAAACGTGAAAACACATTAGAAAGAACAAGTTTTCATGATACATGACTGTACATTTTAATAAAAACACAACTAAACATAAAAAATGCAGTTGTGACAGGGAGAACGGCCGTAGAAATTTGTCAATGTCCAAACTCCACGAAGGTATGCCCCGCCCGGTAATCGGACCCCCTTGATTAGTAGACTTGACTAGTGAACTGCCGATTGAGTTAGCAAGGCGCCTTTATATGCCATTCAATTTGTTTTCGGCGCAGCTGTCTAAGCCAACTTTTGACCTATATTTCAATCAATACAATTTGCTCTACCATAGCTGTTTGTCCAATGAAAATCCTTTACGGTATAAAGAAATGGATAAAACACATGACACCATTGGCTTTTTGTGATAAACGGGTGCGTAGCACGTATAGTAGCTGCTGACTATTTACTCTGTGTATAATGAGTGACTCACTATGCTAATTGATCACACATTCGTCGTGGTACGCCCCTTGCGGTATAACTAAACTGCGAATGTGACACAGCGCACGCTCCGAATGGGTTTTCATTTTGTCATATGTAGGCCGCCATTAAGCATTTCTATCAAATTATTTTATGTTCGCCAGAAAAGTAACATAAATCGTTTGGTCATTCTGGAAAGAAGTGAATTTTAATCGAAAATCCATGGCATTGTTATTAAAGATGTTTTTAATTTTAGAATCGGACAGATTTTCCAAATTGACAAATAAGCGAAGTGGCAATATATTCGGACAAAAATTGTCAGTTGAGGCGGAATTGCAATTTCGGACAAACTACATTTGACCTATAGTTAAGTTAATACATGTACGCCGTGCATGACCAACATTTATACTTCAAACCGTTGAAAATGAACCCAGCAGAGCGCCGAATATCTTTTTTAAAGATATTTCTTGTTTTAAATGTACAAGAAACATCGCGTTAAAACAATTCACCTTCAAAATTGAAAAAAAAAAGTTTTACTTATTGCAGGTGATATATATATGTATTTAGTTAAAACAGTCACTAAATATTACATGTATATATTCACGTAATCATATATTTAATGCAGTTTGCATGTTAAGCATGGTTTAAGTATTGTTTTAAGTGCATTCATTGTATAATAAATAGGTACTTGTGATTAGATGATCAAATACTAAATGTTGATATACATTGTATTTTGTCAAAGGTAAAAGGCGACAAAGTCTGTTCCTTTTTACATTGCTTTTTTCTTGTTTGTTGTGCAATGCACTCAAAAGTCCATAAATTTCAATAATATATGAATTAAGTTTACGTAGTTAAATTCCGGAAAGATATATTAAATGCAAAAGTATTATTCAAGTAGTTTGAACAATACCGATTTTGTTTGCTTGGGGATTTTTTTGTTAATAGTTAACGTTTATTTACTGTCGAATAGAACAGCTGTAAATTGCACTTTCAAGCAATGAAAGTACATAATTGCCAACAGAAAACGACGTCTCCCCTTGCGAAGTTGACATTGCAGTAGGTTTTGAAATAAGATAGTATGCGATCTAAGACAGAAGGATTTGAAATGAAATATCATGTTCCTAGCCAGGGGACCCTAACACCCAACCCTAGAGAATCAGGCGCAAACCCCGGGTACCTAGGTTCCTAACCTCTATAGTCACCAGACACCCTACCCCAGGGAACGAGGCTCAAATTCCGGAACCTAACCCCATCCCTGGGACCCAGATCTACCCCAGGGACCAAGATACCAACCCCCGGAGAGGTTACTAACCCCGGGAAACAAGGTCCCCAACCTCGGGGACTCTCTTTCCCCTCTCCCGGGAATCCAGATTCCCATCCCGAAAATAGAAGATTTGAATGTATAGATAATGCTGTTATTGGTTCGATTATACTTGTTCTCACTACTGATAAAAAAGGGAATCAGTATTTATGTACGGATGTTAGCGAAAATATCTAGAATTTAAATGTATGCGCCATTGACAGTTGAATTAACTGCTAACACATTTAAGTCATTTTAACATTCTTGAATAAACTTCAAGGGGTTCCCAAATCCGCTACGTAATGTTAACACAGAAGGCAGAGAGGTGTTGCACAATCTTTGGGAAGTAGTACAAACGGTGTACAAAAGTCTGTATCATGATAGATTCATTAGATTCACCCGCCTATTTTGAAATTAGACCCATTAATTAATACGAATGTAAAAAGCAAATATAGGATATATAAGACGGCGCATTAAACTGTTTTTGTCAAGCGCATCTATCAAAACTGTGTTATCATTTGCATCGAATTGTCATTAATAAGACCTTACAAATATCTCTTTTATGAAATTTCTAAATACAAAAAGAAAACAGTTTAATCAATCTTCTTCTCACCAACCGATATTTCAAAAGATTTATATATAAAAACAGTTTCGCCATTTTGAAGGTTTTTGCAAAAAATCTCATAACTGACAGATGTATGCATAACACACGACAAAATAATATTTTATTAGGATACGGTATTATGTTATTTAAGAAATTTACTATATATAATGGTCGTGTCATAACGTAGAATAATGTACAGACACAATGTTTGGTTTTATATCAAGCATTAAACTCGTCTCTACATGTATATTTTATTTCAATACAAAAACAAAAAAGAAAATTATTTCATACTAACGTAAATCAATTCATATATAGTTCGTACAAAGTTTGCCTCATGATTTTTAAAATTTCTTTCGGCAAGGAATTAACTAACAGTTTTTCCACTCCAACCAGGTTTAGACGGTTACTATGAGGAACCATCTGCTCAAAGGAGATTTCAGTGATCAAGGGTTATAGTACCTATTTGTAAAGTCGGCTGTACATGTACATGTATATGGAAGCAGACTTTCAACCGCACTTTAACTTATTTTAATTTTAACATAGAAGTACAGTAAAAGCCAGGCCCACAAAGATAAAAGCTATAAAGTCGGTGAGCGCATAGCAGCATAAAAACTAGACTATCTATTGAAACTCATATAAATTTTATTATCATATTTACAATATAAACAAACTTCCCCCTGCTTCATTTTTTGTACAGTTGTCACCTAAAATAAATGCTTTTCTCTGTCTATTGCACAGTGGGGTCCATTTCAATTTCAAGAGTCCATTGAAATCAACACAGGGTTATTAGACTACCAATTTCTCACGAATGTAAACAAACACCACTTTTAAAATAAAAGTATATTAGTCAAATATTATACTCTAATTTCCTTAATCTTGTTACTATCTCATAAACAAGACTACGTATGTATGAAATTACATCTTAATTTGTTGCTAGTGGTTTTACATAAAAATATTTATATATTAAATATAATTATAGGTATGATGTACTGGCAGGAACATTGGTACAGTGTTCATCCTCGCGACCCGGGTGCGAAATTTCAAGTACGAAGTTTTTGGGGACGAATCGCTACGCGTTTTCTACTCTGTTCTTAAGCAGGTTTGTCTAATTAAATCATTTATTTTTTCTGGTCACGGAAATTGCTGATTAGTTACGATTGCGCGTTCATGAAAACTCATATAGGTAATTTCATGATATACAGTAGGCAAGTCATAAGGACAGCTATACAAAAACATGTCCGAAAACATTGTAATACTAGAACAGAACAGAATAAATCTTAATTATCTAGACATGTAACAGTTAAACCAATCAAAGACCAATAAAGATCCATGGTTGAATACTCTGCTGTGTTCATTGTTTACATCGTATCCACTGACCACTATAAGGTTCCTTTTCCGATTTAGTGCCAAATTTTCATGAAACCGTTTGACATGTCGTATTCTTGTTCCCAGAGGCGATCAAGATTCTCGATACAAACTTTAGATAGAGAATTTTGATAACCTCTGGGTACGAGAATGGACTTGTCGGGGTTGGGAATCGCAAAGACCTGCTAAAACCCGTGACAACCGTGACAATATCATCAAGGGTCTCCTTATATTTGCCACATCAATGAGCGGGTTTATAAAGATTGTCAAATCGGGATTTATTAAAATTAATATTTAATGTAAGAATTCGCAAAATTGTAAGTTGAACGTGCCACTTCTGTAAAATAATACTTTTAACAAGGAGAGATAATATCGACTAATTGTTTCAAAAAGTAAACCATTCGGAACAAACTCGCAGAAGATCGCAGAGGTAGTTCCGAATGAAAGTATACCAGATATTATAATGATGTCACTTTTACGACTCCGTACTTTTTTAAGATAAAAATTACCGTAATTTATTATTTTCCAAACAGGACAAATATTTGAAATAGATGTAGTTTATTCTATTACACGTTTCGATGCGTCAACAAAAATTGAAAGAAAAAAAGTAATTTCAATTAAAAACTGCCGTCATCAATATCAGTCGCATCTATACGTTTCGCCACTTAATCAAATCGTACATTGATACAAAAATTTTGCCGACGCATTATTTTTTCTTAATGTAATTTTAAACTATTTGATCTGGTGACTTTTGAAAAAAAAACGTACACATATTACAAAATGAATGCTTTAACTTCACTTAAATATGCTTTGACACTGTCATTGCCCTTTGGTATTATTATTCAATAAAAAATGCTCACACGTAATGTTCAAACGTAGATTTTACACCCCTTTAATTTTACTTATAGAAGTATTTTAAATACCATTTAATATTTCGTTCCGCTGTCGCAAATCGATGGGAGTCGAATAGTTTTAATCGCTTGGGTAAAATTCGTCGATCTGTCACTTAAATAAATTTTGTATTAAAATGACATTTCATCACAAGTGTTGCATATTCCTTTTCAAGTCGGTGTGACCTAGTCGCGTATGACTGCCTGCTAGGCGTATTCATTCGGTTCGACCCGGTTATTTACGGCTTATCGGTGTTTTATAAGCGGTTTTGCTATTTGCACAAAAAGTAAAGCTGTTGAGCAGTATTCAAGCATAGATTAAGTTTACTTATCAGGTCGCCCACGTATTATTTGCATCAACATTATATAGATATTTTAAAACATATTTTGCATACTGTAGTGGTTGATTTTGCTTTTTCATCGGGTTTAACGGCATGTCGACACATATTCACGTCACTTTACAGCAGTAAGCGCACCTAACCTAGTTTTCCTGGACCCTTGTCCACAACCAGAACTCACCTATCTTTTCTTTAAGACCGAACCAACAACCCCATTGGAACAATATATTCGAAATCATTCCCGTCGCCTACTCCCCCACGAAACTGATAGGTATTTAAAGAGTTATTTCAATTATAAATTAAGTTATCTACAGATCGTTCATAACAAAAACTTACGATGTAAAGAAAATGCGTAGGTTTGATGTATCTTATTTAGCTGTCAGTGACGCATACATTAACCCCGCTGATTTAAATACACACAACATTATTTATGTATTCACTATCGATAATTGAGTATTTAAATCAGTGGGGTAAAAGTTTGCATCGCTAAAAGTGGAATACAATTTACCAGCATTTCACTTCAAACTTTTCACAGTCTAATTAAATACTTTAAAGCGACTTCATTGAGTATCAACAAAAAATGGAATGTGCACTTTTAAGGAGGTTATAAGGAGATCTGATGAAACTTTAATTGGTGCACGTGTGAGCTGAATGTAACTGTTTACTAAGAAATCAATTAATGATTTCCTGCAATACCATCGACACTTGATGAGACATGCACAGAATGAACACATGTCAAACACCAACACAGAAAAAACGAAAACAAGAACATAATGAATGAATTAAAACACGTCTACACATGTGATTATATACAAATACCTAAAATCTAAAAAGTAGAGAAATGACCAGGGTAGCGTGGAGAAATGACCAAGGTAGCGTAGAGAAATGACCAGGGTAGCGTGGAGAAATGACCAAGGTGGAAAGTGGAGAAAAGTCCAAGGTGGAAAGTAAAGAAATGACCAGGGTGGAAAGTGGAGAAATGACCAGGGTGGAAATTGAAGAAATTACCAGACTGGAAAGTGGAGAAATGACCAGGGCAGAAATGACTTAGTGGAGAAATGATTAGGGCAGAAATGACTTAGTAGAGAAATGACCGTAAGTCCTTAAAGACCTTACGGAGACCAGAGCACCTGAAGTTAGTTCAGCAAAAACACGATGACATTCGTTTTATCAAAACCTATATTAATATGTGATTAACAATAAATAAACGTATGTCTAAATTGTGCAATCATAATTTATAGGTTTTCCAATCCGTGGTATATTTTACAAATCATATCTAAACAAGGCTTAGCGAAGCACTTGATTCTTAACATGTGACGTTTTTTTGCCTCAAATCAAATAAAACGTTTAAATCACACTCAAATAAATACATGCATTTCAAATACTTAAGATTGAAACCATTTCAATATCATGTCAAAAATAAACTTTAATTTTCGGTTATTAAAAAGAGCATTATTCATCCCCTAAATGCAAAAAGGCACCATAGTGTTCTTAAATCTTGTATATGATGGTACCTTTTTCCATAAATAGGACGTTATATATGTTGGACAATACTATATGTAACTAATGGTAAACAACATACAGTTGAATTACAATTACAATGCTACAATATCGAACGTCTAACATTGTGACATGGTACAAACATTAAGGTCAATATTAACTATTGATGTCATGTGCACATCGAACATCAAAATCGGTCAAGTTAGGTGCAAGAAAATAGGTCTTTACATCAACGGACAGCCGTCCGGCTAGCTCAGCTGGTAGCACGCAAGTCTACTTATCAAGGGGTCGTGGGATCGATTCCCGAGCGGGGCCTACTTTCGTGAAGCTTGGTCATGAAATTATTTCTACGGCCATTCTCCCTTCTACCAATGATTTTAAGTATGTAGGACAGTTGTCAGTCACTGACGAAAGTATGCGCTTAGTAGTTGGTTAACAGCTAAATCCAGAAATTTAGCGTTTCCAGGAGGAGTGAGTAGGTTGACTAACCGCCGTTATATAACCTATACAATGTGTTGCTACGGCGTTAAACCCAACAAAAACAAACAAACATCAAGGAACTGAGTGCGTGCCAGAAACTTTGCAAATAGCTTCTGTGAATGTCTTGTGTCATTTTTATAAGGAGCGTATCAATTTAACTCTAGATAAGTAATGTAATGTATTGTGTTTGACGCATTTCAGCATTTTTTTCCGGCCATATTGCGCCCTACTCACAATCTCTGGATAAACTTAGATTTCTGTAATAACCCGTAAGTCCGTGACACCTGTAGGCTATACACAGGATTTCGTATCTAACATCCAGAAGAGGTTGCTAATCGAGCTTCACCCAGACTGGTTATTCATGTACTCTTCTATAAAAAGTCGACAAAAATGTCGATTTTTCACCATTTATAAGCTTAATAATTATTGATAATGGAATAAGTAGTTGACTTTGTGGAAGGATTGGGAGTACTGACTATAGTCAACGTCAAGGAAAGGTAGGTTAGGTGAGCTTGCCGTCGTAAAATGACCCAACTTTGTATTGATACGGCGTTAAACTAATAAAAATCTTGTTATGCATACCTAAAAACATGTACATGCATCATAAAAACGTATACAAATGTACTACAAAAAAACTGGAAGACATGCAAGTAAAGTTTAGTGCATATACAATGTATAATTGGTAAAGCGATGAGAGATTAGCTGAAAATGAATTTATTACATATTTTTCAATGTTAATATTCACGGTTCATTACATATACGACAGCGTACGAGTGCATTATATAAAATGAAATTGATAAAATTCTCTGGGCGCGTTCATTAATATTAAAAACCGTACATACTTGTACAAGTATAAACTCACCAATATATATCGTAAACATGGGTGTATGGATTTTCAATGGACCTACCTGATTTGATGACTTTGATTTAAGGGTTTTCTTATACAATTATAACACAAAACTCGAAAATCCGAAATGAATATACAATGTACTGACACTATGAATTTATAAAGATAGTCTTAAATCCCTTCCTTTAAGCGAAAATGTTTCACAAACTTTCTTTAAGTTAGATTAAGCTAGCTCCCGCGACGATATCCATAAAACATTTAAGACACGAACTGACGACGGTAAAAATGCATTTCTATGTCACGTGACCATCGTATTTGGCTATTCAATGAAAATAAAAAACATTTTTGCGTGCACATGTCCCAGGTGTTTCGTATTGAATAGAACAGATTTTCAAATTTTATGAAATTGGTATAAAACAGTAAGTAAGTACATGCTTTGTTAGACCGAAATATGTCACAAAACGTATATGTCACGCGGTGACATATTCGGTCCGAATATGTCACACGTGTGATATATTCGGTCGAATATTTCACAACCTTCAGCCGAATATGGGACATATAATGTGACATATTCGTTTGGAATTCGTTTTTCCACGCTCATCAAAACGTATTTGTTACTTGTCAAAAATGTTTAAAAATGAAATTTGTCACATTACTAATAATTAGAAGTTCGACACAGAGAAGCGAAGCAACAAACATAATCATTAACAAGTGTTAACCCACGACGAAAACCTAGCTTGGTGGAGTAATTGTGTTCGATCCTATCTCGGATGGTAATTGTCTATTTTCTGCTGTATCGCACTAATTAAGTAAGCTTGGAATATACAGAGATACAAAGAATGAATGTTTAATACTGTGCTGCTCATAAAAGATAAAGTTATTCATTATCTTGTTTAATAAAATGAAAAAAGGTTATTAAACGTGTAAGGATGTGATGTTTTAATAATTATTCAGCATAAGACAGTTTGTTATTTATTAAATTATGAAACAGATCCTAATGTCGTTTATTTTAACTAAAAACTCGATATAAGTTTCTCGTCTACCGTAAAATCTCGATTTAACACCCCGGGGCGTAACATTTTTCAAAATGGGGGCGTTTAACAGGGTATAGAAAACCCTAACAGGGGCGTTTAAACAGGTAAATATAAAAAGAGCAATAATTAGATTGAATACGGTACGGCAATTGTGCTTGGTATGAACCGATTATACCCGTGTAAAAATCGATATGAGACGCGGTCTACCTTTATATTAGTTATGTCGGTAACGTCTTTGACATGATTGATTTAAATATTTGATTATCGATAGTGTGTACAGAAATATATGTACTGGACTGAATATTAAAATCAGCGGGGTAGATGTATGCGCCATTGACAATTGAATTAAATGTATAATTATAATTCACGTATATTAATTAGTTAATGATGTAATAGTATATACACCCCCTCCACCAACCGTCCCAGTGCCTCCAACCTCTAGGCCGCCGCGCTAGGACTGTCTCCCCATAGACCTGTCCTCAGTAGGCCCGTACCCTACGCCCGTAAACTTCGATCCCCCCCCCCCTCCGAGGGTCATACCCTTGGGCCAGGCCAACAGGACCAACCCCTTCCAGGACGAACCCGTAGAGTCGACTCAAAGAACACCCACTCGCAGGGATTTGTAATTTTCCCGTAGCAATGAAGTAAAACTACCTTTCCAATATTGTCCCACATAGGGGACCAGAGATCCTCAAATCTTTCAGCAACAAAGCTGAGGAGCTCAGGGAGTGGAACTCCCCCTGCAAGGGGGGAGAACTACTCGAACCTTTTTTCCCACCCAGGGGAACGGGTATTCAACTCGAGAGAGTCGAACACATAAAAGCGCTTTAGCTCCGTAGAAAACAGAATTAAAACGATTCGGAAAGCAGATCCTATTTAAAAGGAGACTACTCTTCCAAAATTGTCCCAAACAGGGACTGGGTATTAAACTCTCAAGAGTCAAATACAAAAAAAATGTGCCTCAATACCGTTAAAAAGGGAACCAAAGCACTTCGGTTTACACCGAACTACCACATGAAAACTTTGTACCTTTATACGCAATATTAATGACAATAACTTGGTTTATAGCAAAAGTACGCGACTAAAGTTTTAAACATGTCTAGTAAATTAAAATGAACATTTTTTATATTAAAACTTCTCTGGAAACATAAATATGTTTTATACTGAATGAAATATATTTTCTAATTGATATAAATACTGTCATAACAAAGATTTAGTATCAAACTCAAAAGAAAAAGAAATGTGTGTAGAAATTATCCTCCCATGTCTATATAATTTACGTACAATAGAATGATCAATATGGCCCCTAAGGGCTTTTACAGGTATCACAATACATATTTTTAAACATTTTCTCACTTAATAATATGAACAAGAATCATAAAAGTTAGTTTTATTAATTTTGTTGCATTTTTACATTTTATAAACATGAAAAATACTGTTCCCCATTTCAATATGAATATCTAGGGGCAGGAAGTTAGTAAATATAAAAGGACTCTTATCATTATATATATGTCAGCTAACCAGAGTAATATTAGGACCCAGAATAGCGCATTCGGTTAAAGCGTTGAATACTAAATCTATAACAGATCAAAACCTAACATTGGTGGTTCGTACCCAGTCACTGCCTTAGTTTTTATTATTTATTTTTTATTATATAAGAACATAATACTATAATATCAAGTTTTATGCATAGAAACGTGTACTAAAAAAATAACATAAATAAAAAGCAATTTTTTTTTGACATTGGCTTTTGAATATCTGTCCTATAGATGTGTTGAATTCCATTTTAAAACAAAAGTCAATTATGTATTTCAGTTTATTCAAGCAAAATTAGCTAATAAGTAAAACCAAATACACCAAATACTTATTCTGGATAATTTCACGAGCATGCGTGTCAACTAAGACTTTGTTTTTTGTTACACCAATTAAGTACATAGCGATGCATCATCAAACTAGATTATATATTAATCAAATATTGCATCAATCTGGTACTCAAAAATACTCATGAGTACTTAAGTACTACTCGAGTACTACTCAAGTACTGAAGAAAAACCAGTACTCATTACTCATAAGTACGAGTACAAAATTTGAAATACTCAAGTACTACTCGAGTACTGGAATCCAGTACTCGACCCATCCCTGACCCATATATTTTAAGAAGTTTACTTGATTCAAGGACATGCAATGTTGAGCAATGATGAACACTCATAGTGTATAAAGTTTCCAATTGTTTGACCTACTTTTATTTATTTTATTTATTGGATTTAACGCTGTATCAACACATTTTAGGTCATATCACGGCGTCCAGCTTTTTACCTAGCTTTCCTGGACCTTTGTCTATAACCAGTACTCACCTACCCTTCCACAAGGTCGGAAACTTCTCCATATTATCTAATCAATGGAGGAAAATTGACATTGTCTAATTTTCATGGAGGGGTATAACCTCCCCGGGTGGGATTCGAACCCGTACCCCCTCGGGACACGAGATTCCGAATCCCGGGGCGCTACCAATTGCGCTATCGACCCGGGTTGTTTGACCTACATGTCCTCAGAAATACTCTCTGAGTTCAAGGCTTAATACAACAGTTAAAAAACACAGACAGTTCAAACACCCAAAAATCAAAATAGGGAGATGATTCGAGTTTTTTACACTTTCGTCATAAAAAGGACACAAACAACAAATAACGAAATCAAGAACATAATGGGGTTTTCCGCCTTGGACGGTGGTTAATTAAAAGCCACCTTTGAACCAGAAGCGTGTTCAATTACTCTAAACGTTCCAAAAACGTTCCGTAACGATACATTCGGAACTCCTCGGCCATTTGCTGCGAGTAATCTAATTTAATAAACAAATATACGATCGTTACAATGAATGATGTTTCAAAATTTACGGACTAAAAACGAAACATCACTCATTGCTTTAACGATCGTATATTTGTTTACTTCAGCATCGGTAGTTTCAAAATAGCGTCTAAATATGTCCAAGAATATTCGCAGCGAATGGCCGAGGAGTTCCGAATGTATCGTTACGGCCTGTAATTGGCTTCTTCTGAGAAGAGTGTTTTGGTCCTGACACTTTCTGAAAATCACGAATGCAAGCACAACCACAATGTGTTGACACAGCGTTAAACCCAGTATAGATAAATCAATCTTTAGTATCATTGAGAAAACTTAGAAGAATATATTGCTCTAACAATTAAAATATTGAACATGAAGAAAATAAACGTTTCTTTAAGATGGAAGGAAACTTTCCCCTCTTTTTCAGTTTTGTCGCTTGAAGCGGACCCCGCTACATTTCCACTAAAAGTGAAATAAAACGCTGGATGTTTAAAAGATATAAGTCAAATTTTGGCCATGTGGTTTCGAGTCTACGACGTTTGGCTTATAATCATTTAAAAACCAGCTCCACTTTGTTTTAAATCCTATCTAAAACCTATCCCATTCTTTCCTTGAACAAAAAAACTTTTATCTTACTTGCTCAGTACTGAGGGACCAGGGAGAGGACTCAAAAGTGATAAATCTAAATTATAAGAACGTGTTCAAAGTATCTAAATTGAATTAGTATAAAGTAAATATAAGTCAAAGGGAAATAACTCTTAAATGAATGCGATGACTTTAATTTGGATGTCCGATACATGGCCTGATATTGTAACTATTTTAACTTGTTAAAGAGAAAGTAAGTAAGAAATGAACTGTTTTTAAAGCAGCATTTTATTTTTTTCTATTTATAACTTCATAGTTGTGTCCTTACGACCCTAGGCAAGATCTCCAGGCCAAATGCTTTCACCTGCACGATATTGGATAGCTTAAGGTCTTTGAACAGCGAACCCGTGTTTATACTTAATGTCGCATCTGATGAAAATCAAAATGTAAAAAAAGCCGCTTATAAAGTTTTGGAAGCCAGAACTAGATACTGGACTTCAAATTCTAATAATTTACCCACCATTATCTCGACAATGTTTCAAGCTAGGACACTCAAACACATAAAAACAAAAAGCTAAAAGCGTTGCCAAGGTTAAACGGTTAGTACTAAAAAAGAAAATCAAAGTATCTTTTTTTTAAATTATTGTTATCAAGTAAATACAGAAAATAACCGCTTTATAAAGAAACTATTATATAAGAAAGAGAAAGTTTGTAAATAATAACATAAAAAGTATCTCCTTAAAAGTACTGTTTGCCAGGCTAAATATAATTCGTTAAATTATATAAGTACAACGAAGTAACAACATCAAAATATCTCCTTAAAATTACTTGTTACCAAGGCTAAATATTTTTTGTAAAATTGTATAAGTTCAACAGAAATATACTCAAACAAAAAAGAAACGCAGGGTAAACTTCAGTGGTGATTTATGGTGAATTATAAGAATGATATTAAAATTGGGATATTGATTTATCAAGAACTATCTTTCGTGAACTAAATTTGGAAATTTTCGTTGGATTTTGACCTTTACTTTTTGTGTTATTCCCGAGGGGAATGAGCCGCTAACCAAGTCATTCGACGCGCGCGACGTGGAGGAGTAAGAGGCAAACCAATGCATGGACGTCTACAACGAAGACCCGCCTCACGTAATCGGTTCCTTACAGTTTGGGAGTGAATACGACGGTTATGATTGCCTACTGTATTGTTAGCAGTTTCAGTGGCAGTAACGTAACGATAACGCAGGTGTGCGAGACGTATAGCCCTGTCCTGACGTCGTGTCGTGACGCGCGGACGCCCTGTCCGAGGCCGGTCGGCAAGCCTTCCAGTTTCCCTAAGTCGACGAACAAGTCGCACTATGGTCGAAACATTCACGCCAAACTGCATAGCCACCTGCTGTTGCGTTTGACCTTGCATTAGCAACGTAATGGCCTGACCCCGCTGAACGTCAGTAAGCCTTGCCATTAACGTAGAAAGTTAAAACAGAGTTTTAATACGGAAAACAGTGTATAAATGTCTAGAGTATTGGATGATATGAAAAGATGTGTTGAAGAAATTATCAAATTTATTCTGCACGAAATTTTTGCATTTCTTCGCTTGTATTACGTGACACTGAACGTTTCATGCTTCAGTAACTTTTCATTATGTGTTGAGTAAATAGATGCCTTGATAATAATCTGACCAATTTTCTTCATCTTACACAAAGGCGATAAAAAGTTATTCCATATCATTTTACCCTGCGTTTCTTTTTCGTTTGGGTATATATAGAGATACACCCCTTTTCTACATGCGACCACACAGACACATGTGCAATGTATCAATGTCAATTTGATCTGTTTGTTTGTGGTAGAACGCCATTTCTTCAAGAAAAATGGTAAAACAAACAGCGCAAAATTATATAATAATTAAGACCATACTAAACTAATTCGTCGTTAAGGTTCAAGTAAAGTCTTTGTTTTATTAAAAATAGTAAAATGAAAAATGCTCTAACTCTTTCATACTTCCATCAAGAGCAGTATATTATACATCAAAATGTTCCTTATGAAACATACAATGTGATGCTGGTTATTAATTCAGATGATAACGTTTACCGAAAGATGCATTTGCAAAATTGATGCTGTAAAACTGAAAATACTAAAAGACATTAAGATTTTTTTACAAACTAATTTAACATTAAACTATAAGGTTCTGTAAAGGAATTAATGTTAAATTTTGTTGTAAGAAAATTTTAATGTAATTTAGTATTTTTATTTATCCAGCATCAATTTTGCAAATACATCTTTTGCTAAATAGTTTTATCGTAATTGATGACCAGCATCACTTTGTATGTTTCATAAGAAACATTTTGATGTATAAAGCAATACTGTTGGTGGAAATATGACAGAATTAGAGCTATTTCTGTTTTACTATTTTTTTAGCAAACCAAGACTTTACATGAACCTTAAGCGTCATATCAAAAACCAAGGCATAAAAGGAAGCTTTGTTATATATATCGTTCTGATCGTTCAATCCCTTTGTCGTGGTACCTTTTTTCAACAATATTACCACGGATTATAATGGAATGCTCAACTACTGGTTTTTTTCAAGGCAATAATACATTGAGAGTTTATTTTTGTAAGATAATTTTTCATGAATGTTTTTATGGTAAGAAAAAACCTTACACGTCAGCACAAATCAAACCAATTGTGTCCTCACCCAGGTCAGTTTCAAATGGTGTGATTCATTACATTTTTATGCAGATTTAGCCTGAATATTATCGACCGGAAAAAAGACCACTATATACAGCAAAGATGGAATTCCTCCAAGGGCAAACTGTACAATTTATTTAAAAAAAAAAAAAAACAATATTCATGCAATATAAATAATGAATCCTACCTAAGCATTCTATCTCCTTCTCTGTGAATTCAGCTTCATTTTAGAATAGGTAACAGTAGACTCCCAATGGAAGAAGTCCGATGAAATTATATTCCACACAATGAATGAAAATGAACACTGAGCACTAGTTATTTTGGCGGAAATCCACTAGCCCTTTATTATTCCTCATTTCCATGAATCAGGAAATAATTACAGTACACTTCGACAGAGCGGCCTTCTACAGACCAAATCCTCTGCACAACAACATCTTTTGATATTTTCCTTAGGCGTAATTTTAAATGAAATGAACCTCTGCAGAGGAACAAGCTCTGAACAGCGACATGTTTTATTTTTTCCCAGTGGGAGTTGTTCAAGACTGTAGTACTGTATATTCCATGTAAGTATCACAAACAAACTAAAGTTAATAAAATTCATTGAACTTCTTGTCATTAACAAAAAATAGTTCACAAAAAGCATCATGTTCGTAAAAAATATCATGCGACATTTTCAGGACACGAACCCACAAATTTACACTTTACTATACTATTCACTTCAATACATCATCAACTTACCCTGTAAGGCAATCACTGTCTCTACACAATAAATTTAACTCATTTTAGGGCTATTGTTCGTTTTTTCTAAACTGTCAAAGTTTGAATAATTTCATGGTGAATGATTACACACTATTTCAATATCTCGAGTGTAAGACAAAGAGCACGCAGTCACCGTGAAATTATTCATGTTTTGACAGTTGAGAAAAAACGAACAATACTTATATTATCTATGTGTACATTTCCTACGATTAAAAGAAACAATAAATGAATCAATAAGTAATTAAAGTTTATTTTATAGATATATATATATATATGGTGGCATATTTCTGCCATCAGATAACCACATAACTAACTAGTTAATTAAGAGGTTAACTAGTTACAGTAACTTTCTTATGGCAGAAATATGCCTTCATATACATAAGATAAACTCTCGATGTAGTAGTAATCCGCCGTTACAACTATTATCAGGAAGTAGGCACGAAAAACCCGTGATCCACGCTTGAGGTACTCGTATTAAACCGTGAGTCAATTTACTTCAACACATTGTTTAAATCATTCGATAACTCATTGATTAGAGACAAATTGGAACCGTCAATGAGCACGTTTAACAAACCTAAACATTCTAATAAGTTTTGCAATTTAATAAGTCACATTGTTTTGAAGAAGAATTAAAACAAAAAACATTCATTGAAACTTGCGTAAGTGCCATTTTATCCTCATTCATGGAGGCATTTCATTGTCGTCTAAGGGCTAAGCTTTACATTGTGGCCTCATTCTAAGCTCTCGAGTATCTCCAACTCATTATAGAACTTATAAAAAATTACACTTGATCTCACTTGTTTTTATAGTGAATGTTGATATTTCTAACTCTGTGTCGATGTAACAAACTTGTAAATCGTAGTGCTCAAAACATACCTTCGAATTTGTTATTCGGCTAGTGCAAAATATGTTGGTATCAAAGAACAAAACCTCAGTTTTCATGCATGTAAAAGTCTGAGCAATCACAATATATTTTAACTAATTACTCTTAGTTGACAAATTATTAATTAATCACAGTGACTGTTCATTTTACAATTTTCTCACTAGACAGATGACTCTTAGTTTCGACTTTTCATAGGATTATAGGCTCTAAATTTTGAATGGGTTTATTCTAACACATGCCTTCGTCAAAATGGCATTTGATGGCACCGTACATGCATAAATAAAATGTTTATATAACAGAAAATGGCGATCGTTCTTGTACCTAACGATCCTGTTTCTCTACAAAGATACACTTTTTACCTACCTCTCATAATGAGTCAGTATTCATTACGCAAGCATGACTAACCAATGCCCCCTGCCTTAAGAGGTATGTGTTAATTTCCATTTTCAACTTTTTTTGGTTTTTAAACAGTAACATTACAAACGCTTTCCGAGTAACAGCGTATATGTAACATTTACAATATTTTACTCTGCATGGGTATTTACGTGAGGAACTAATGTTCAAAATGCATTACTCAACTGACAGTTTGTTTGTTTGTTTGTTGGGTTTAATGCCGTAGCAACACATTGTATAGGTCATATAACGGCGGTACCTACACGCTGTTCTTGGAAAGGCTAAATCTCTGGATTTAACTGTTAACCAACTACTAAGCGTATACTTTCGTCAGTGACTGACAACTGCCCTACATAATTAAACATCATTGGTAGGAGGGAGAATGGCCGTAGAAATAAGTTCATGACCAAGTTCCATGAAAGTATGCCCCGCCCGGGAATCGAACCCGTGAGCCCCCGATCAGTAGTCTTGCGTGCTACCAACTGAGCTAGCCGGGCGGCTATACGAGACAGTTGGTGTGTATATATCAGCACTATTGAACCTAGGCTAAAAAGGTATAACCTATGATGTTCCTAAAACTACGCTAACATGTTTCCTAAATTGTTCCTAAAAGAAGGCTAAAGAATGTGTTCCCATAAAGTTTCTAAACTAGGCTTAAGAATGTGTTTTCTTTGATACCCACAGTATGTTTCTTTTTGTTCAATAAAAGCTAATCGATAGTTCATTTATATGGGAGGTCCCAGACATTATCGGCGCATCTGTCTAAGCCAACTTTTGACCTATATTTTATCCAATATAAATTGCTCTACTATTCCTGTATGTCCAATGAAATTCACTTCCGGTGATGAGAAACGAATAAAACATGTGATACGATTGGTTGTCCCGAAATAAAGTTTAGTATACAGTCCCAGATTTTCAATATGCGGTCCCGAAAAAAAGTTTAGTTAACGGCCTGGGAAATAAAACGAATAAAGATAATCCCGTATAATATTGATAATGTCAATTTATTATGAAATTTGTAGCTTAAAAACAGAAGCATTTTGTGAAATCGAGATTTTATTTGAAGTCATTTTCGTCGGCTTACATTTAAACGTAAAACAAAATGAACCCTGCACCGCGCCAACTAACTTTTTTTAAAGATATTTCTTGTTCAAATTTTGTCCACACGGGACGTGAATAAAGTTCACATTCATAGACCATAATTCCTGTTATTCGTCAAAAGAGACAGGTGAATTATGTTCGAGTGCCGTAATGAACTTAATTAATGTTTGAATTTTATAGTTTTGAATCCTGTAGATATAGATGTTATGGTGACTGAGATTCAATACCTGAGTAATTTAAAGTGATGATGAAATTGTTGATCAATAGTCAAATCTAGAAAAGGTTATACATGTATACTCGTACATCTAACTCATGAGCTATCAATATAATTTCAAATTGAAGAAAAAAATATTGTGCAGTGATTTTAGCGAATTCCATGTTAAATGATGCATTCCATACCATATTAAAGTAACATGTTGTAATTATGTTTCCTGTAATGTACCTTACACTGTTCGACCCACTCGATCCCTCAAAGCTTAACCAACCTGATCAAGAACATAGGGTTCACGTACTTTGTTACGTAGTTGAATGAGAGCAAAGATCTAAGTACATACATGTACTAGCATTTTCTCATAAAACAACCAACATATTTATATCATAACTACAGGCTCACTGAATCAACTAGCTTTGTATATTGACATATTAGTAGAGCTACCACAAGCCACCTTGCTAGCTTAGTTGGTAGGACGTAAGACTGATGATCAAATGCTCGTTGGCTGGGGCCTCCGTAGCTGGGTAGCTTGGTCCCCAGAGTTTGGACCTGGTTTCCCCAGGAGAGAGGGACTAAGTATTTTTAACTAACCCCGGGTAAGGGTTTTCTGGTCTCCCGGGATGGGGATCTGGGTCCCTGGTCGACGAGGTGGAGGTACTGCCCCAAGGATTATAAAACAATCTTGGTTGAGGACGTAAAGATCATGTTATTAGTAAATATGGAATTCACAAGTCTTATAGAGTTAGATGATTTAAGACAGAAAGACAGCTCATTTCTATCTATTCTATGACCTCTTCAAAATGGGCGTCCATTGTAAGATGGAGGCTAAGCGCTAAAACGATGCGATAGCCAGTTTAGTTTAACATATATACATGCACTGTGCAGCTGACATTGAAAGTACGAAGATTAAGGAGATTTGGAAAAAGCAACTCGTGGATCCACGGAATTTTCGAAATACACATGTACGTGTTTATTATACTATTAGGTAAATGTACCTTGGCTAGAAAAAAAAGATAGAATTTCAGTGAAAAAATATTGATTCAACCGGGGGAATTCTGATCAGATACTTTTTGCATTCTGTCTGCAAACGTTTGGATAAGTGACCACCCTCATTTGGAAGGCCATATAATTTTAATTCTTATACTTTCATGACACGCGGAGATAACTTGTTTTATGCGATAGTTTTGATGCACATATACAGGAGAGGTCTTGGTTCGTCACCGTAGGAAATAAATGAAAACAATGATCATTTCGGAAATTCAAACCGATTTTTTACTTACAAACAATGCAATTGATTCATTAACCTATTATTCTATCAACTTTTGAATGTGTATTAAGTTAAAGAAACGTCAGAAAAAAAAACAAAATTTTACAGGCTTCGTTATTAATGCAGACGACATTGATTACGTTAACCAAATTCAACACTGTCATAATAAAACAATCATTCTGTTCTCTTTTCAGACGGAAAGCTAGGTTTTTTACAATATTGCAATAAAATCTAGATTTTTATTACCTCCAAACTACGTAATTTCTACAACAAATAAAAAGATATTCACAAAAAAATCGATCAATTACGATGTTGACATGTTTTACAGTAATTGTAAAATGTCAATCAGTGAATGTTTGGCTCCGCCCACTAAAAAGCTCCGCCTCGTTTAATTTTTCTACTAAAAATAACTATCTAAACATTTTTTTTTGTAAATTCTTACTTAAATGATACTATTGATGACTGTTTAATGCATTTAGGATCGGGTGGCGATTTCGTGGCGGAGCAAGGGCCTCGTAGTATATACCTCAATGAAAATTAAAATCAATTTAAGTAAATATTTTTTTTTTATATATACTAGGACGAAAAAGAAACGCCGGGTAACCTATAATGATTGTTTTAAGGGATAAATTGTATTATTGGATTATTATATTTATTTTTGTATGAAATGTCATCTGTATGGAACTAGCTGTTGAAGTTTCAATCGATTTCCGATGCTGATTATGTGAAAAAATACCCCCTTTTAACGATGACCCTTCTTGTTTTGCGAAACACGGCCGGACATGTGTTGCATATTTTATGTATCCGGCGTTTCTTTTTCGTCCTAGTATATTTCACCTAAGCATATCTGATTTTCTTACAGTTGAGCAAGTTTATGCAAACTGTTTTAAACTTTTAAATATAAATTAAAGCCAAATATCTTATTTGAATTTCCATTGAATGTTTCTAACAAAATTTTACTGGAACTCTGTTCGTATGCTTTTGTCTTTATTCAGGGAATCCTTAACATTTAGCAGAAATCCCCGAGTAACTGATAGGTGATTTCATTAGTATCCATGTTAAGCACAATAAGTGTCAAACTCTTGTTTATGTTGTACATTAAGTGAATCAGTACAGCTTGGGCCCACCTGTCAAGGGTCAAAAAGACTGTTGCCTGCGAATGCCGAATCTGTATCTCTGCTAAATAAAACCATTCTCATACCCAGAGGTTAATCTAGATTTCTCCATCAAGAATCTCGATACCCGTCGAGAATGGACATAGATATCTATGTCTCTGAACTAACCAAGCTCTCCCCCCCCCCTCCTAACAAAAATGACCAACAAACAACAACATCATAAATATCAATTTATTTACCACATACGTTATTCTGTGACATTTTTAACAACATTTAAAGTATTCTTTAACAGTTTCTCAAAAAAAATCATAAAAAAACATGACTCATAATCACAAATATAATAATAAAATTATTTTTTCTCAAAAAATATGCTAGCACACAGTCAACACTCATTTTTTCTCATTATATTTCACTGTGGAACCTGCCTATGATGGCAGACAATATAACATGACACAGTAAATAGAACATTTGAATAAAACTTCATAAAGAACTTGTATACCTATAATGAAATATGCCAAATAAAACTTCATTCATACCAGTTATAAAATAGGCAAAATTGGGGTTTTGCCTTGCTTTTATACATTTCTTTGTCATTTGATTTCCTTCACTGAAAGATAATATATTCTTTAAAAATTCAATTAGGGACTTTAGTCAGTTATTTCCCCTTTTATACTCTTCAAATAGGTAGGTCTAATTAGTTGGATTACTCGGATTTTACCCTTACTTTTCTATGTTAATTTGCCAAATTTAATCATAAATAACTTTTTTGTAAATCAAATAATTTGTTTGAAATTCGAACTAATTATTCTTAAGGTAAAGAACTATCTACAATTTATCACTTCTGTTAATATCTTCATTAACAAGAAAGATATTAGATGAAATATATTGTTATCCTTACATAGGAATTCAATGATAAAATCCGAGGATTCCAACTGTAAGGACCTACTTATCAATTGGATTGCTTCAGATTTTATCAGGGAAAGATAACTGACTAAAGTTCCTATATTAGAGACAATAAATACACTGAATATCTGTCATTGCACTAAGTTTTCACATGTCAGCCCTTAGCAACATATAGGGGCCTGTTCAGCAAGGAAATTGCTAAGTAACGCTTTTTTAAAGCACTACTTACTAGCATAAGAGCTCTATGGAATCATTTTGCTTCAAGCTAGCAAATCCAAGATGGCGACTTACACATACAAATATTCAGAATTGTAACAAATAGATAATATTCAAATCAATTATCACCACGATTAATTAATGCAACTGGTTTGATGAAATCTATGCATTAAATAAGGAATAATTTAGAATTCTTGAAAAAAGAAATGTGTGTCAAATAGGGGCAACAATTTCAAAATGCAGGGGTGTCCTGAATGTAATGGCGAGCTAGAAAAAAACTTGCTATGTATTGCCACAAAATGTTAAATTTTATTACAATCTACTTTATTAATTAAATCACAGTGACACATTTTTACAAAAAATCTTAGTGCTGTGGCCTTTAGAATATAAAACCAACTGAATTATAAATGTTTGAAATTTTTATGGAAAATTCTTCATTTATATATTATTTTCTATCCACCAAACCAACAGTTTTGTTCCTATTAACCCCACTCTAAACTGAATACAAGACATACAGACATAAGAGCTGTTAATGTTAATTTACATACATAATTATGCAGTGTAGTGAATACAAAGGGATAGGTGTATGGCTTTTTTGGCTGTTAATTCAGGCGAGGTTCCCAATAATAATTATTGATTTGATTTTGATTATACATAGTGACCATACACCAAGTAAGATCATCAACAAAGTTTCAACTTACCGTAGCAATATACAAGAGAGAAAAATCCAGAGGTCGAGACAGAAGACTGGATTTATCTAGTACACCCCCACACACATAAATCCATCCATCTCTTATACACAAGCAAACACAAAAATAACAACAACATAAAAAATATTTTTTCCTAAAACCTTAACAAAACATAAATACAAATATACATAAAAAAATTAAAAGAATATTTAAATTTAAATCAATAGTATATATTAATGGATGTATATTACAAAATGTACAAGGATTAGCAACCAATCATAACTCTCATACTAAGATTTACATGTAACAAAAATTCAATCAACTTTAGTACACCAGGGGCGGATCCAGGAATTTTTTCAAGGGGGGGGGGTCCAAACTTTTCTAGGGGGGGGGGGGGGTCCAAACTTTTCTAGAGAGGGTCCAAACTTTTCTAGGGGAGTCCGACCCTCAAACCACAACAACATTACCGGGTATACACTTTTTGCAGAAAAAAATGCAACATATTGATAATAAAAACTACATAACTATTAAATCTATGTAAAGCACCGAGAAAAATTGCTTCATACTACTTAAATATGACTTACAAGCAAGAAATACACTAATAGACTTGTACATTTTCCAAATTCTAGGGGGGTCCGAACCCCCCTGAACCCCCACCCCCCGCTGGATCCGCCCATGTACACCAAGGATAAAGTTTATTATTATAATCAATGAACTGATGTAATTGATAGGAAAATCTGTTAAATATTCAATAAACTACAACAATAAAGGATGTTCTTTTCTTCTGACATTGTCAATTTTTAGGTTATAGCCCATAACATGAAAGAAAACTTACAAATCAGGGATCGACTCAAACAGTGTTCAAGGATTGAAAGGATCCCAAAAGCTGGAACAGAATCCCAGTGATCCTCAGCTAGGGATTCTGTCAAATCCATGAAAATTGCCACAAATCATTCATGACAATAAGTGACTGCAAATCGCATCCAATTTTTTTGTCTTTTACTTCAGGATTCCCTAATGTTAAGGTTGAATCCCTTAGTAAATGACAATGGATTCTTTGAGGGATCCTGGTAAAATCCATTAGAGTCAAACCCTGCATATTTTCCAATATTTCAAATATAGTATAAATATATTAGGAATATAGGACACTTTCTAAAATATAAGAATGAAACCTAAAATATAGGAAAATATAGGAATATAGGAACTGGTTGACAGCCAGCAACTGTATACCCTGCACATGTATTATATAAAGTTTCTTTCAAAGTTAATAAATGTAAAAAAAGGCTATGTTCAACCCAAGACAAGCAAAAGGGGGTGAAGTCGCCACTGCTTATGCAATAAAAAACGTAATATTGCCAATTCAGCTGTTACAAAAAAGCAATCAAGTGAAAAATTTGAGTGAAAATTTTGAGTGAAAAATATCAAATGAAGAATATTAAGTTCAACCTTATATTGCACATGTTATACGTATTTAATATCTTTCACTTTAAAATAATTCAAATCTTATATTGCATTGATTGCAGTTTTATGATAGGCAGATGAAACAAAAATATTTATATTAAATAAAAATCACAATACAAAAATTAACAAGGTCAATTAAGGGTGTGTTCTGGTCTACAGTCAACAATGCTACATTGGCATGGGTAAAAGTTCAAACTGTCAAAAATCATAAAAAATCCCGGATTCTCATGACTTCAGCAGTTTTTAACATAGGAAAAGAACCCTTTCTCAATACCCAAAATTCAACACTTGCAGAAAAAATACAGTTACCTATGCATTAATAAGTCTATAGTTTAAAAAACCTATTTGGAAGAAATTCTAGAATCAAAGCCTACACTTTAAGATACGAGGGGTGATTGATAAATTCGCGGAATTCCTTTCTAAAATATCTATTCCTTTGTCAAATGACATTAAAGCTCAAGTAAGTGTTAAACAATTCATTTGCGTTTTGAAAATCATATTGGTGAACAGATTATCAATATGTAGGAAGAATAAATGGTATCCATAGCAACCACTGTTTGGTCACTTGAAGCACGCTATTTTTCACCTATTTTTTAAACATTAAACATAGTATTACGCACTCAATTTTGGTACGAATTATGCGCAAACATTAATTACACAAGCGTGACGTCTGGAAATAATTTCCTGAAAGTTTCATGAAATTCTTTTGAATGGTTATTTCATAGCAGAGATTTTAGAGTCGTGGCTTCGAAACAACGAATGACGTCAACAAATGATTTTGGGTTGGGTGCAGTCATAAATTGTTGTGTTTGACTCAATTTGTCACCTGCAGATACGCTTAAACATATTTAACTGCTGATACATTACCAACATGTGAAAAAAACAATTGTCTACAAATGGCACCAGAGGTTCAGGGAAGGTAGAGCATGGGTATTTGATGAAGAAAGACCAGGTCAACTGACACTGACAGTCACTGTTGGAAAGGTAACGTGAGTGGAGAAGCTTCTAGATAAGGATTGATGGCTTACAGAGTGCTGTATTGCACAAGAGAATTATTTATTCATTCAGTGAGGAATACTTTAAGGTTACATTTAATCTGTGGGTACAAAGCCATAGAAAGTGTATGGAAATAGGTGGTGATTATGTGCAGACAGTAAATTTATAGGAAACTTGACTTCGACGTTTAAGTAACCCAATGATGACGTCGGCGTGCTTCAAGTACGGTATACTAGTGTTGTAAAATGTTTCATGAAAACTTTATTTTCCAATGTATCAAGAAAATATTTGGGCTTTATATCAGTCTTTGGTAAACGTACACAATGATGTATTTTATTTTTTCCTATGTTATCCCATGTACCATTAATAAATAAATTCCTCGAACTTTCCAATCACCCCTCGTACAAAAACTATGTGTATGATAAATGAATAAAATGTTACCTATGGTCACGTTCCTACACAGTTTGTAAAATGTCAGTGAATCTGTAAATCTTATCAACTTTTTTACATTTTATACAATTTCGATCAAACTTTCAACAAATGCAGATCTACATATAGTCATTACACCAGTAAACAACCAAGTCAATGTTGATTGACTACATGCCAATTTTCAATATCCTAATATTGAGAAGAAAGTTCTATTCTTTAAAAAAAAACAAGCATGCAATGCAAAGACATATATAAATTAAACATTAAATACTGTCACTCAGGTCAAGTTTAAAAATAGCATATTTGCAATCTAACAAAACCACTTTCGCTATTCGTCTCGACCAGATGTATAGTCCAACAGAATTAACCTGAGCTTGACCTTTATGCAAGAATACATTAAACGCAGTATTTATTATCTATTTTTGTCTTCAGCTATAAATGGCATTTTATTGGAAGCTTTTGGCAAAATACATGTACTGAACAATTAATTTTGTTTTCGTATAAATAAATACTTAGAAGCAGTGCCACAATATTACAGACTTACGTGTTTCTCCATGAAGGGATGTGGCCAAAATTTAAAGTACAATAACATTCCATTTTTACAAAATTGATTTGTAGTCACATAGGCTGTTATATACACTTGTACAGTCGTTTACACACGCACAGAAACTAACTATTAATTGTTAGTGAAACATGTAATTATTATAATAAGGTACATGTAGTCAAGCCCAGGCTAATTTTCTCCGACTATACATTTAATTACACATATATTGTATATCGTACATTCAACTATATTGGAAACTATCCTGTTGAAAAGTCTTAACACTTTGACTTAATTGTGACAAGATTGGGTTTTCAAACAAAATCAAACACAAATAATTTTATAATTAGAAATTTAAAGGATCATGCTTTCTGCATGAAAAAAGACAGCTGGAAAATAAAGGGAAGTAACTCCTCTGCATATCTTTGCGCAAATCAACAACAAATAGTACCATTCATTTTTCTTCAACAAAAACTTCTGAAATTCTTAAACATTTCATTACATTTACTGTAAGTCACAAAACTGAAAAAACCCTAATAGGAAAAAAACTGCCGCCATTTTCACACACACACAAAAAACATACAAAAAAAAAGACCGAAAGTCAATTTTAAAAATTAAGATTTTAAAATCTACTTATCAATATGAATTTCAGAAAGTAATCATAATTCTACATAACAGAAGAATATTATATAAATTTATTGGGCAAAGAATGAAGGTATTATGAATGTTTCATGCTTTTAACTTACGATGATTTTTATTGTCAGATATTTTGTGATAATGACCACTGAACACTTCTATCAGCTTACAATCAGTCATCTCCTTAAATTTAAAGATAATTCTCCTGACTTTTTATGTTTTAGTAATGGGAAAACTTTGGTTTAACACCATAGCAACACATTGTTTAGGTTAACGGCGGTCAGTCAACCTACTCACTCCAGGAAAGGCTAAATCCTCTGTTAACCATCTACTAAGTGCATACTTTTGTCAGTGACTGACAACTGCCCTACATAATTAAAAATCATTGGTAGGAGGAAGAATGGCTGTAGAAATAATTACATGACCAAGCTCCACGAAAGTATGCCCGACCCGGGAATCAAACCTACAACCCCTCAATCAGTAGACTTGGGTGCTACCAACTGAGCTAGCCGGGTGGCTTAGGGAAAAATTGTCAACAAACTTGACTATATAAAATCAGTTATTTTTACTTGCCCAATTAACTAAATTTTCTCTAGTTCAGGGCTTGGTGCTTGAGAGTTAAGTCGAGGATTGAGATAATGAAATTGTAGGAAACTAAGAAAAATGTATTTACAATCTAAGCTTACTCACATCTTACCGCTGTACATTGTACATACTATATCGTTAAAAATTAACAACTTTTTGTCCATAAAATAAACAATTAATCAATAAAAAATGAATTCAAAATTGTTCATAACAATCATTGAGACAACAATCTTTATAAAAATCAGGTTTCATATACACCAGTCTTATGTAATTAATACATATGAGATTTTAGTATATTGCGTCAATTTTGACCCCGATCTGACCTTTCACATTTGCATCTAATAATTATCTACACATATCCCTACATGAAAATCAGTACCATGCCTATTCTACACTTTGGCAAGTACATATTCAAAATGAGCAATCCATTTACAGTGATTGTAAATTCAACACATAACCCTCTCGAGCATGGTGTAATGGAGCATTAATACTACATTTGTATTCAATGTAATGAATATTCTTGCATAAAGGTCAGGTCGGGGTCAAACTTTGCACACTATACACAAAATTTGACAAAAGTTAATTTTCATTTTTGACCAACTGCAAAATTATATGAATATAAAATGAAACTGAATGCAATATTTAATTAAATTTATTTTTAAAAAATTGAAGATCATATTAACATTAAGAAAAGGCTCAAGAACAAATTTGTTAGTGAGTGCTAATGAACAAAATGTGTGAGAAGGGCTAATGAAATTAATTGATGTGGGCGGAGCTAATGAAAAAATGGGTTTGGCAAGCATAAAAATTGGAGATATTCACCTTCTAGTGCCTCATCTTAAACAATAACATGTATCTATAACTAAATAAAATAGAAAAATATTTGAGCTACGTCCAGCCATTTTGGTCTTTGTACATAAACCAGTTATGCAAATTATATGTTAATTTTATATTTGTATAAGGTCAATTATTACTAGCTAAACAATCTAAGTCTTCTAAAAATGCAAAAATCTATAATTAGGGACTTTTGTCGGTTATCTTTCCCTGATAAAATCTGAAGCAATCCAATTGGTAAGGAGGTCCTTACATAGCAAACTGTTCTTTAGGAAATTGCTACATAGCGCTATCTAGCGATTGCCTAGTAGAACGTGCCATATATGTATAATTTGTTTGAGTAACTCAGTGATACTATAAGAATCAAATACTATCAAATCAATAAATTGATATTTCTATTTCATGATTTGTAAAAGTAAAAAAAAAACTGGAAAAGCTCATTTCATTCAATAAGCACCTTTTTCACTGGACGCAGCTCATATACATTTTAGCCGTATTAAGGCAAATCAGTAGCATTCATTAACAATTACACATAATTTTATAACATAAAAATATAATAAATAAAAAATGCATTGAAATTTTCAGGGAACATATAATGTAGGGCAAGGGGACAATATTCTCATGAATAATGGAGGCAAAAACAATACACATCAAGTATTGTGTGTAAAGTTTGACCCCAATCTGACCTTATGCAGGAATATTCATTACATTGAATACGAATGTAGTATTAATGCTTGATACCGATTGGAGGGTATTGTCAAAGCTCGAATGTAATTATTACACAGGGATCATTTTTTAAAATATATTAAAGCCTACAATGAGTGTCTGTTACACAGTGGCCGAGATGATTATACAATGCAAATCGATTGTTTACTTTGAAAATATTACCTGCCAAAGTGTAAACTAGGCATGGTATTGATTTTCGTCGGGATATAGAGATAATTATTAGATGCAAATGAGAAAGGTCAGATTGGGGTCTAACTTCACGCACTATATCAGTAACTAAATAGTTTTCAGAGTTTGACCACTTAAACCATACAATAGACAAAATGGAGAATAAAAACAAGGATAGACAACTCTGTAGAAACTAAATAAATGTGCCGTTAAGATGGAACTTCTTCTTTGATTTGTTGAGTTAAATCATTGTTTGAACTGTCTTGTGAATCATAGTTTTGAGCCAAGTTTAAAGGAATCTCACCACTGCCAGTTCTGAAAAACATATCATAAAAAAATCATACATAAAAATACTGAAACCAAGGGCTGAACGAAACACAATAGTAACTCCATTTGAAAATAAAGATAGTTAGTAAATCCCTTTATTTTCAAATGGATTTACAATATAACTTTTAATTGTGTTTGGTTCAGCCCTCTTTTAATAATACAGTATACAATATAAACAAGAGAGTTATGATTGCCCTTCATTGCTCATCTTAGTATCCTTGATATAAACATGAATAGGAGTATAATATAAATAAGTACAAACTTTCTTACAAATTTTCAGGGATTTTGGATAAAAAAGTAGACCCTAGAAAATAAACATGATTTTCTATTTTTAGCTCCATTTACCTAAATTTCCAACCAAGATGACCCACGTTCTTACTCATCAGAGCAATGACCTTGACAAGCATCCTGACAAAGTTTGCAAAACTGTGACCACTAGAGTGTTCACTAACAAATTTAGACGAACAACAGTCCTAAAAGCTCACCCTGAACTAACCACAGGGTTTGTCAGTTGGTCTGCTAAGTTTTGCAGTGACTAATTTGAAAACTACCATCCCATGGAACACAATATGATGATGTTTCCATCTATGTGCAGACAACATAATGGACGTTACCAAGCAACAGCTTACACAATGGCATGATGTTATTACCAAGTAAATATTGAAATCACTTAGCAAGTACAGAAAGCCATTTTCAGTTACTGATTCATGGTTTTTAACTTTCACGGATTTCTTATAAAACAGTGGATATTAATGTATGCCTTATGAAACCATGGACTGAATTGACCTTTGGAAATGGAACATAACTTTGTCTGACTTTAAATGAATGGACTACATTGGTTTCAGCAAAATCCAATGAAAACAAAAAAATACAATTTTCCTGAATAACTGTAATAAACAAAATTTCAACCAATCTGCTTAGTTTATAAAGGCATTAATATTTTATTATCTAAAATCTAAAATCATTAAACTAGGCTAGGACAACCACATAGGGCTGCAACGAGTCTTGAAATAGACTATCATTATAGGTTTTTGCTTTTATCCTAATAACTTTTATAGACACATTAGAAGGTCAGTATTGAAATGGAATCAGTCCCCTTGCAATCAATTTCCGATGTATCAAATCAAACCTTAGCAACACAACTACCTCATGTGTATGACTCTCTCTCTAAGTGTTTTGTGTCTTGACTCAGTCATGTGATACTAAATGATTAATTATCAGAACCCTAATTAACAAGAGCTGTCAGAGGAGACAGCATGCTCGACTTAGTAAGTGTTTGTCACAGGAGATGTGGTTGATGATAAGGAACATACATATTTTAAAATTTGAAAATATAACCTTAACAAATTTAAAGAAAGAAAAAAAGAAAACTATAAGTTCAAGGGGGATAACTCTGAATTAATGTATAAGGAGTTATGAACCTTGTCACATGAGTTGTGGTTGATAATAAGAAACATATATTTAAAGTTTGAAGTCAATACCTTAAGAAATAAAACAGTTGCAGTTAAAACAAACATTTTTTAAAGAAAACTCTAAGTTCAAGGGGAGATAATTCTGAAAAAATATATTTGGAGTTATACACCTTGTCACATGAGATGTGGTTGATAATAAGGAATGTACATTTAAAGTTTGAAGTCAATACCTTAAGAAATAAAACAGTTGCAGTAAAAACAAACATTTTTTAAAGAAAACTCTAAGTTCAAGGGGAGATAATTCTAAAAAAAAAATTTGGAGTTATACACCTTGTCACATGAGATGTGGTTGATAATAAGGAATGTACATTTAAAGTTTGAAGTCAATACCTAAAGGAATAAAACAGTTGCAGTAAAAACAAACATTTTTTAAAGAAAACTCTAAGTTCAAGGGGAGATAATTCTAAAAAAAAAATTTGGAGTTATACACCTTGTCACATGAGATGTGGTTGATAATAAGGAATGTACATTTAAAGTTTGAAGTCAATACCTATAGAAATAAAACAGTTGCAGTAAAAACAAACACTTTTTAAAGAAAACTCTAAGTTCAAGGGGAGATAATTCTGAAAAAAATATATTTGGAGTTATGGACCTTGTCACATGAGATGTGGTTGATAATAAGAAGCATATATTTAAAGTTTGAAGTTAATATCTTAAGAAATAACAAAGATATAGAAGAAAGTATTTTACTGCACAAAAACTTTAATCAGAAAGGTGGACGCGGACGCCGACGCCGGGGCGAGTAGGAGAGCTCTACATTACTACGTAAAGTCGAGCTAAAAATGTGAGATACATGTATGGTCAAAACTTTTAGCAAATATGCAAGTTTTTTCAGTATCATGGAAGTTAACCTTCAAATTAATTGATTCATTTCTCTTTCTAAGACTAACCTTGCAATGTGTTCATTATTGCCACCATACACCATCTGCTGCATTCCAGCCAAATGTTCATTATACTGAGACACACGTACACCCTGTCGCTGCATGTATAATTGTTGATAGAGCATCTGCTGCATTGCCGCTGAATGTTGGTCAAATCCAGAGGGCGCCGCAAAACCAGGATTCAGCTGCGCCGAGTGACCATTCTGAAACTGCCTCATGTCCGGCTGATTAGTTTCCTGTTTATAAATGTTTACAGCACTGAGAACCTTATTTTTGGACATTGTCCCTTCATGGGGCGAACTGGTATGATGTTCAACCGAAGCAGACGGATAAGAATCTCGTCGATTAAGAATGTTCTGTAGGCATGGGTGAGTATTGGCCATGGATGGTGACATCCCACTTGAAGGCGATGTGTTCAATGAATTACGATTAGCAAATGGAGCATGTGGAACAGAAAGCACGACATTATTAGTGGTGACCGTATTTTGTACATTGTCCATTGCACCATTACTAACGGAGTGAGTTGACATAACAGATGATGTATGACCTTGAGAGAAATGAGATGACGGACCAGCCGTCACGTTAAATGCTTGATTTACAACACATGGCTGATACTTGGGACCAGATTTTAATTGGGCAAGTAATTGGGGATGGGCTTCACCCGCTGATTTTTTCATTTTAACGTCTGTTTCCACCGAGTCCTCACTTTCCATCGATTCAATATCTTGAATTGACAAATTCTCCATTTGTTGAGTTTCGTTCATATGTGGGCAACCATGTTTACGAATCTTGTCGAATTTCTTGTGGTAGACTTTTTCTTCTACTTTTACCTCCATTTCTGGAGAGTTTCTGGCCGAATTCCTAGGGGATACAATTGGATTTTGATTGTTTCCCATAGTTTCTCCTCTATTGTAATCCTCAATAGGTGCAGTCACCGACACAACCGGTGGTTCAAGTTGTTCTGGTCGAACCATCCAAGGTACTGTAGTTGGTATGGGAAGGTGTGTCACTTGTTCAAAAGCACTTCCCCCCGTTCCAATATGTACTCTCTGAAATAGAGGAATCAATGGTACATGGTAAATACATGTATGTGCAACTCAAGAACGGAAGGTTTGAGAATTTCAAACACAGGGCTGCGTTATTCAAGGAAAATAACTCAGATATATGATAATCAGAAAACTATTTCTTAAAAAATTAAAGGACCCTTTAAACAAAATATCAAAAAAAGAGGAAATAGTAGACCCATGCGTTTGACCTTGTGCTAAGCATATACCCTCGTCAGTGACTGACATCTGGAGCATGAACCCAGAAAAAAAATCATGACCAAACTCAAAAAAAATATTAACTAACGGTAGCCTAATCTATAATTTAAAAGTTGATATGTCGTTTAAGTCTGCATCCATAGACATGTTCAGCCAACTTTACACTTTTTGTACAATAAACTGTGATCTCAAAATCCCCTTCAATGAGGTGATCCCTCATAGTATCCATTTACACCTGGGTGGCGTAATATAAGTGCAGGTAAATTTCTTTCTCAAGAAAATTGGCAGTGGCCCTGTGGGGTTTGAACATCAAACTTCTTGAAGCTTAAACCTGTGACCTACCACTAGTCGACTGCCCTTACCTTAATGATTTATTAAGCATGTATAAAATATAATACCTTGTCTTCAACAGCTAATGGAGATCTCTGTTTCTCTGTCTTTCTGAACAATGTCTCTGGCATTTGAGACAAGTAAGCTGGATGCCTATCAACCAGTAGAGATTTCTTCTTAGCGTGTAAGTTGTATGAAGCCCCAACACTGCCTCGCCTCTCAGCAGACTTCCATTTCAGTTGTCCGTCTGCTCCCAGATAATCGCCATCTTTGTAAGAACGACCTTGAGCTGCATGACCTTCAGAGTTTACATGAAAACTGGCACACCGTGGTCGCTGCATTGGCCCGAAATCATCGGTGCCAAATGACCCAGATCTTGGACGTGGAGAATTCGGAGATGATGAGAACGGCTGCAATGTGTCCTTCAAAAATGATGGACTGGTACGAGAATTACAACCACTTGAGTCTGGCGTTGAAATTGGCATGAAGTCTCGATTTCGATTCATTAGAGAAAATTGATCCTCATATATTGGAACAGGTGATGAGCAGGCTGAACTATTCACTGATCCAGGCATGCTATTAACATGAGTCCTTTTCTCTAAGCGATCGCTTAGTTTACTAACCATTTTTGAGATATATTCACGATCCATAGTAGCGCGTCTTTTCGACCCTTCTTCAATAGTATGAAGCCTTGGACGAGAAATCTGGGAGTCACGGTCGAGTGTGTGACATCTACGACGGGGCTGATCGGGCATCATGCCATAGTAACCACCATCTTCACGATAAAATGTTCCATATGGAGTTTTCAATACAACTTGCTGCGGGTGGAGATTTTCACTTGAAAACCGGCCGTTTGATGACTGCATGATTAGTGAACCGTTACTATCGTACATGGAGCTACTAGTGTCCATTGTCGATATTGAGGTGATAGTATTTATAGATGATAAGGAGTCAGATGGGGTCGAATCTTCAGATCTGTAAATTTATAAATGGGGAAATAACTCAATTGTAATCAAATATCTTTTAATGAAGATATAATGTTAAGGTCTCCTAGTGGTCATTTAATAAATTCAACTATTCTGGAAATAAACATGTCAATGGGTCAGTGCAAAACTAGTCTTAATTAATGTAAATATAGATGGTTGTATAGTGCGTACAAAAAACAAGCATGTTTTGGTCAACATTAAAAATGAGACAATTCATTTCAGGGGTAGGCAGTAATGAAAATAAAATTTGTGTAACAAAATAAGCATGGTTGCTAAACCACCACCACTTGGCAAATTTAGCTTGTTATGGCAGAACGCTTTCCATTACACCAACAACTAAGACACAAGTAAAACATATCACAATTGTTTATTCTAAAGTCCTCCTGGGCATCCCTTTTCGTGGGTTAGTTCATTGTAATGTTATTATAAACAATGTTTTGTTTTTTTGTTCGAACTATAAGTTAGTTTTGCTCTGACTAAACAATATGTTTATTCTGTTTTTTTTTAATAATAGGCAATACCAACTACATGTAGTCAGACTAAAAATAGTTTTCACAAAACTAAATCAATTTTCAAAAGCTCTGGGCTTTGGGCAATTGTGTTTAGGCCATGACTGATATTTATGAAATAACCATCATTTGTCTAATGCAAATTATTCTTCTATGGTCAGGCATCCAATACAGAGTACCAAGATATAAGTCCAGAATGCCAAAGTCTAAAGAAGGCATACAGTGATATATGGTGATTTAAGTGATGGAAATGACACTTCAAGAAATATCAAGAAACAAACTAGTTAACACTACTCACCTATTATCGATGATTGAATCATGCATTTCAGACATATCATCTCTGTTCTCAGTGGTACCTGAAGTAAAATAGTTTATATAATGTATTCATTTTGTATCAGCAGGATTCGACATTAATTTTTAAATTGGGTTCTCCAGTTGGACAACCAGCTATGAGCAAAACTTGCCTAAAACAACTGTACACTAGCACTATCAAGTTGCCCAAACTGAAATATAGGTTGTTAGGGGCAACAGGAAGACCTTTAAGATACCAAGGAGCAGTAGTCCAGTGGTAGGACGTGCGCTTAGGGATCGAGAGGTCCCGGGTATGAACCCCACCAGGGGCACTGCTAATTTCCTTGAGCAAGAAATTTACCTGCGATTGCTTCACTTCACCCAGGTGTAAATGGGCACCTGCGAGGGTGGTATAATTCTGTTGCGCCAAAGTGTCGGCTGCACTAAGCGGAGTTAAAAGACTCACCAGGGCGATTGATAGATAGATACCAGTAGCTGATGACTAGGGGTAATAGCTGTAAAGTCGGTGAACGTGCGTAAGCATGAAACTTAGACTATAAAATTAAATTACTTTTACTTTACTTTAATGTCAAGCCCTGATTAAAGCTTTCTTCACTTTTAGGAGAAAGTAGCATTGTGAGGGGAGAATAACAACAAAACGAAGTTTAGGTATGAAAGAGCATGTCAGCTGCCATTGACTATAGGTAAATCACTTCTGTTTATTTGTGCACAGTGTATTGCATACATTTACATTGTATATATCAAAAGAATATACATGTTAAAACTAACTGAACTAATACATTGGTAAAATGTATCTTCCCTAAATATTGATTTTTAAAGGAACAAACAATACGAAAATCAATCTTTCAGTCACAACATGTTGTTCATGCAAACGTTGTGACTGAAGGATTGATTTTCAAATTATCATGAACCATTAATAAACAAAGGATACTAAACAAAATGCTAACAGCTAGAGAGTATAGCACAATAACAAATATATCCCCACGCCCAGAAGTAATAAACAATTATATTATCTAACTAAGTTCAAACAAACATGATTTTCTCAGTTTGAAGTAGGCAAATAATTTCTCAGTTTGAGGTTCCTATGTTAAAGGTAGGCAAATCATTTATCAGTTTGGGTTTCTATGTTAAAGGTAGGCAAAAAATTTATCAGTTTGGGTTTCTATGTTAAAGGTAGGCAAATAATTTATCAGTTTAGGTTTCTATGTTAAAGGTAGGCAAATAATTTATCAGTTTGGGTTTCTATGTTAGAGGTAGGCAAATAATTTATCAGTTTGAGTTTCTATGTTAGAAGTAGGCAAATAATTTATTAGTTTGGGTTTCTATGTTAGAAGTAGGCAAATAGTTTATCAGTTTGGGTTTCTATGTTAGAGGTAGGCAAATAATTTATCAGTTTGGGTTTCTATGTTAGAAGTAGACAAATAATTGATCAGTTTGGGTTTCTATGTTAGAGGTAGGCAAATAATTTTGGGTTTCTATGTTAGAGGTAGGCAAATAATTTATCAGTTTGGGTTTCTATGTAAGAGGTAGGCAAATAATTTATCAGTTTGGGTTTCTATGTTAGAGGTAGGCAAATAATTTATCAGTTTGGGTTTCTATTACAGTAGAAGCAATCCTTGAAATAAGTAAGTTTAGTCATGTTGAGAAAATACAACAATAGAACCATTTATAGAACATAGAATCAATGAAAACCCGAGGAAAGTGCATTGTTTGATATTGTCTTTGAGCTCTAAAAAAACTTTAACACTAGCCCTAAGGTACTTACACTAAGGCGCACGAATAACTTGAAAATGTATACGATTTTTATACGCAATACGTACGTACCTTATACGCAAGTTATAATACGATCTATACGATACGTTATGCGTTTTATACGAACTGCTTACGATGTGTGTTATACGATTTATGCGATACGTACGATATCTGTTATACTTTCATTACGAAGCGTACGATAGTACCGGTTGATAATTTATTATTTTAATTCAATAGGGTTTTACATAGATATTTTCAATCCGCTGATTATAATAGGGCGGTCTCTAAGTCAAGTGGGCGCGCCAACATTGAAAAGCTAGTCTCTTACTCCTTCATATACTAACGAAATTTAATTCCTAACAAACCGGAAGCAAAATAATGACGATAACTCGACTTACTTGTTCATGTTTTTCACAGCTTACAGTTCGGAAAAAAAGGTTTCTTACCTGTCCTTATTGGTTTTACAAGGACGGGAAATATACAACAACGTAGAAGGAGTTGATTCCGTCTCGATTTCTTTGCGCTATTCTAATGTAAATTGAAATTATTTGATTGACAACGGATTTTGGATTCTTGAATTGATGATGGAATTAGAAATAAGCAGGTCCATTTTGAATAGAGAACTTGGCATCATTCTTAAATCGGACATGGTGTGTTGTTTGATTTACTGATACATCTGTCTAGATTTATGAATCAAGCCATATTTGCTGCAAAACCTCAGTCATCTTCAAAATGACACAGCTACTTCTTGTAGATCTCAGATCAAGCATCAGACTTCATCTTCCAAGCATTGATTCAATGATGAACTCAAAATGTCATGGTGACCAAGATAATCAGTACTTCAGTGAGATAAACGTTTGTATAAAATCTCGGATCAAATTGACCATCTGTGGATTTGGTAAGAGAAAATCTGACAAGCCAAGACAATTTAACCCTAAACAACCTGTATATAATCAATAATATAGTAATGACAACTTGGCCCGGATATATTCTAAGTTACATTCTTTCTTTAGTAATAGTGATCACGACTTATTATTGTGGTCATGGGGCCGGTGCGTTAAAAGAATCAAAATGCTTAAACAAAAATATTAGAAACATAAATTGGAAACAGAAATGCTCTCATAACATTTATACTTTAGTTCACAGAGTTAAATGTGTATAGCTTAGCCTGTTAAAACCAGTGACTAATTCTCTAGTTAGAACTATGTACAAAATCATTTCACCTTACATGATCAAAATAGCCTGCTTAAAAGAGTCCAATGTACAAGTAGTAGACAGTCAACATGGTCAAGTCATTCCATTTCTGTGTTAATGTAGGAAAGTATGAAACATTTTGTTTGTTCTGACTGTCATTATGACTAAAAGGTATGACATATTTTAAATGTCCTACCCATAGCTGTAGTAAAGTACTTCTTATTATCAATTTTAAAAAGACAGTTGGGATTTTTATAAGAAATAATAAGGTTATGACTTTTTTCTATGCTTTAGACTATCCAAATGTTATGTTATTAATAGATACCCACTTGCCTTGATCCACACAACCTTCAACATACCCACCTTGCTGCTGTATACAGCTGTCACTTAGACCATTCCGTAAAATAAAATCTATATGTTAATAGTTTTACCTCAATTTAAAAAAAATAATTCAAAATATTTCTAATTATAAGATGATAAATTGTAAATCAATGAACTATTACATGTTATACCGGGTATATATTATACAGGTTGAGTTGTCTCTACCAACAGCTAGAACTGTGAATCTCACAGCTTCAGGTTGAGAGGACCGAGCCTTGTCCCTTGTGTTAAAAGTTGAACTGGACCATTTTAGGTGTGTTCAAAAATAGAAGAATGGAAATATAAGCTGTGGCCAGCCGATATATTGAACAGTATTTTTTAAACTTATACCTCAATATTAATAGATATAAAGTCCACTTACCTGATAAAAAATGAGCAAAAACAAGAGGGTTATATGTTTGAAACACTAAATAAATAACCATAAGAGTTGTTTGGTTACCTTTAATGTGTACTGTGGATAACTAAGTAATATGATGGACTGTTTACCTGACTATCCTTTTATGAAATCACTAGTTCATGATTTCTTGCTGTCACAAAAAAATTATTGTTAGTGAGAGGAAAAACTCAAATACTTCAATTTGAAAGCTGGACTCTTTGAAAAAGAGCTTAAATAGCACTTTTAGCCCTTTTTGCTTTGCCCCAGCTTTGCCATTGATAACTGGAACTGGGATTTAAGTGGCATTTTCTGAAAGACAGTCACTTGTGAAGTGATTTGGTCAAGTTGCATATCTGTCGGTCAATAAGTAATGGAACTGGAGCAACTTGAAATAGCCCTAGCCTGGCAACTTGAAATAGCCCTAGCCTGTTAAAGTGAAAAAGTGGTCACCATTCAACCCAGTCGCAACAAGAGAGGGTTTACCTTAAATGTCATTTTCCTGTTTATCTTGTTAGTATGATATTTCCATAAATTGAAATGACAAATACTTAAAAATATGAAATTATCTGCTAACTTACAACAGTTTTCCATTTAAAGCCACTATATGAAGACATATTCATTAACAGTAGACTTGAACACTGTTTTAAGAACATGAAGTTATCAGAATATACCATGCATTAGAGACACAATTAACATTTCAAAACATTCTGCTTTCTAAATTTGACTTTGACAAAGTGTCAAATTCTGAAAAAGTGGGGTACTTTTATAAGAGCACACTATATATATATGTATATTAAACAGTGATGTTTAATATACCTGATCCAAAATAGTTTTAAAGCTTAATTATGTAATACGAAGTAAGGTTTTTTTTCTCTAATAAGACATTATCTTAGCATTTTGTGATCAAAACTATTGTTTCGAGTATTGACATCCGAATTCTACTTTCGGTTTCTATCACTTTCGCTTTGAAATACAATAAATAACATTAACATATCTAAGCATTACTTGCATTATTTAAAATGTCTTGTTCATTAGAGGTGTTTGAAATAGATAAATGTCTATATTTTTGTTTACAATAAAAAAGTGTTACTTTTGATAAAGGGGCTTTAATGAAAGTTCAGAATAACCCCCACTTTCAGTGGAAAACTGTTGTAAGTGAAAGTTACGACATTTAACATTTTATTCATTTTCAGAATAACTACCAATTTCAGTGGAAAACTGTTGAAAGTCAATAAAGGCATATACTTTTTTGTTATTTAATATAGTATAGTATACACAATACATGTTATCTCTTATCTACAGACCAAAAAATAGTAACAGAGTAACATGAAAGAAAAATGTTGAACAGTTTTTTGCTTCTCCTGAAATTTTTTTAAAATATGAGTTACAACAGTTTTCCGTCAAGCCCTCGATGTAACCCTTTGACAGAACTCTGTGAGACATGCCAGCACCATCGAAATTTCAAAACCCTTATCCATGATGCATAAGCTGGAAACTTAACTGTAGCCTGCAGTTGTAAGTGACTTGCATATGTAAAGATTACTTTGTTATGTGCCCATAAATAACACATTAAGGTTGAGCAGCACAGCTATGACTATCAGGTCGATATTCCTTGGACCCTTGGTTTTGCACTCAATACCCACTTGAGTATATATGCATGAAACAGCACCCTATTTTGTCACATTGCAGTACAAAATATATCTTTCACATAATAAGTTAACATGAGTGTCCTTTTCCTTTATTTTCTTTCAACCAAACTGTTTTTTGCAATATTGGTACCGTAAATAAGATTATTTTTAAGCAATTCATACTTAGTTCATTATCATATACACTTAATCATTTGCTTCATTAATGACTGGCCTGTCATTGTGTTGCATTTTTATATTTGATGTGACTCTTAGGGTTTTCTGTTTGTACATGTAACCTAGGCTAGACATAGAAATAGTGCTACATTATATTGAATATCTTCTTATTTAGTTGTCATTTTTATTACTACTACTTTTATTCAGTAAGTTATTAATGGATCCGTATATCAGTTTGAAGACCGCGTACTAAACAAAATCGGTAGAACGATTACACTCGATTTTCGCGTTTTAAAGTTCTCAAAATACCCGAAAATCGTTATTTATTAGTAAAAGATAGATGCAACAGTCAAATTTTACATAAATGTATCTAGAACTCATAATGTTTTCAAAAAATCATATTTGAATTAGTTAAAGAAAGTCGTCCCGTCAAACAGATTCGCTCGAGTGTTGTCGTTTGTAGTTGAATAAAAGTTTAATTGTTTGGATTGCTATGACAAATTATTAGGTCAGAACACTAAATTTAAATCGGTTATTATCACGTATTTGCCATTTTCCTGTCCGTTTTTTTCTTGAACGGAGTCACTATAAGCGTATGATTTCCGACAGTCCCATCCACTTTTTGATAGTATACACATACGATGCGTACGATAGATACGAATGGTCGGTTTTTATACGTACCATGCGATGCGATGCGATATACGAACGATGCGCAAATCGGATATTTTTTATACGATACGAACGTACGATATTCGTGCGAAATGCGTACGAAATACGCAGATTTTTTCAAGTTATTCGTGCGCCGTAGTGTACCCAGTGGCTGATGACACACTACTTGGTACAGGGGAGGGCAAGAAACATTTTCAATGACATAACTCCACAAATTGAGCCACCAACAGACCTGACCAAAGCTGGGATACCCTTGTGGCACAATGTAAGTATGTAACTTTTTACTAACCAACTGTTTTTTCAGCATGAAGAGCATTCAATGTCCTTAAATCTGTTGTTTTCATTAAAAGCTTGGCAAATAGCGTTGAATCTTCTTTATGGGTCGTGTTTATCATATTCTGTAAGCTTTCCGTGAGTTTACTCTGAATTTTCTCGACCTGCTCAATTTGACGCAACCCAGGACGATCTGAAAAAACACATAGACATATGACTTATACAGGGTCATCTATGATTACCTTTACACTAAATCAAGGCTAATCAAATCCATAGGCTATTATCCCAATAACTCAGTGCCCAGGGACCAGGAAGCGGTCTCAAAAGTGATTAATCTATCTTGTAAGAACTTGCTATAAATCAGTATAGTAATTGAATGATGTAACATTGAAATAGGAAGTTATCAATGTAAGGTGTAGCATTGGTAAACTGTCAGTGGTACATACATTAACCCTGCTGATTTAAATACTTGATAATCCAAAGTAAGTAAAGAAATACTACAGTAAGTATTTAAATCAGCAAGGTTGTTGTGTGCCCCACTAGTGCTGAGTAAAATTCATCAATACAGGGCTTTTTTCACTATTAGGGGAAGGGGCCTGGGGCTATTTTTACATAGAACACTAGGGGAAATTTTATCACAATGTTATAGATAGGGGAACAAAAAATCCAAGGTGAACTGCAAATTGGTATCATTTATATTTATATAAAGCTGCATGATTTTAAAGAAATTAAACAGCCCCAGTTATATAAGGAAAAAAGGTCTGCAATGTATAGGGCTAATGATAACTTACCGGGTGATAGTAATACAACAGCACAAAACAAAGCTCTCTCATCTTCTGATAAATTCAACTTATTAAATCTGTCTGAGAAATCGAACATGGAGTCTAATAAATAACCAACACCAGAAGATAGCTGAAAATACAAAGAGAAATATAGATACAGTTTGTTTTGTTTGTTTTTGGGGGGTTTAATGCCATAGCAACACATTGTATAGGTCATATAACAGCGGTCAGTCAACCTACTCACTCTTCCTGGAAAGGCTAAATCTCTGGATTTAGCTGTTAACCAACTACTTAGCGCATATTTTCATTAGTGACTGACAAATGCTCTACATAATTTAGAATCATTGGTAAGAGGGAGAATGGATGAAGAAATTATTTCATGACCAAGCTTCACAAAAGTATGCCCCCGGAATCGAACCCACAACCCCTCATTCAGTAGACTAGCCTGCTACCAACTGAGCCAGCCAGCGCTTTGTAGATACAGAGAAATCAAATAACTTTATTAGGCGGTACTTCTTTGCTCATCATCAATAAAATCGCCATCTTGGAGTATTTTAAATCTTACGTTAAGTTAATTGGAAAGAATGTTTTGTGATTGTAAAGCAAACCACCAATAGACTATATCCAGAATATTTGGGTTATTCCCTCCTGTACAAACAAACTTACACAGTTACAATGAAAACATGTGTACAGAGAACAAAAAAGCATTCAATCTATATTTTGTGCTTTTCAGCTATAATGTGTAGAAAACTTTGTTTGTACTGCATGGAAAAAACATAAATTGGAGTTCTGAATAAGTTCAATAAGCAAATAATACTTATATATATAATATATAAATTTCAAATCTCAATACAATTATTTGATTGCCAAGTGATTTTCTTATACGCACATGCGTCTAGTACTGTAAGATTAGTTTCGCAGGTAGACATATAGGAATGGAGGCAACATTTCATCTTCCTACGGTAGTATTGTATAGATCTAATTGTATTGTTAATTTTATTCAATGGTTAATAGCAAATACATAAACCCTGCTGATTTAAATACTGACCACAACACCTCTGTAATCACTATCAATAAATTATTTATCCCCATCTATGTTCAGGGAATATTGCACATTTATCAAGTATCTAAATTAGCAGGTTAATCTATGTGCCACTGACAGTTGAATAAAATTTAACAATTCAATTAGACTGTGGTAAGATACCTCTACTACGATGCATTCACCAGTGACCATGCTCATAAAAATCACTAATACGTAACAACAAAAATATATCTAAAAACTTACTCCAGAAAATTGACGTCTGAATAGTTTACCATTAGCAAACATCATTGTGTTAGACTCACTATCAAACATACAAGCCATTCTGACCAATAAAACTTCAAATGTAGCTGCCTGGAATGTGACAACTCATTATGTAAGCATGAGTAGTAATTCAAAAAATCTAATGTGTGCAAATTTTTGCAAGTTGATTTTATTTAAACACGCAAAATGAAAAATTCACTCGCAAGTTTTTCTCAAAATTTGGATAGCATACATTGTTATTATTCATGTACGCAATATAAATTTAACTATGGATAAAACAAGGGTGTTATTGAGGAATAGACAAAGAATATGGACCATCTTTTTACTGTGAATTTTTTATTTGATATTAGGCCTATTGATCTATCTGGCTGTTTCAATGCTGACTTGAGCCTCATTAGGTTAGACAGTAATATTTTAGTGTAGCTTCCAACTCGCGAACATTTGCGAGTAAAAATAAAAGTAACACGCCATTTTCAAAATCCACTCACATTTTGCGAGTATGTGATCTTAAATTTGATCCCGCGTAAACACTTTTTTCATGCTTTACTGTGGAATGCAGTGTAACTCAATGATAAAGCATGATAGAATTTATTAACTTTTAAACATATATTGAAGTGAAAATACATATTCAAAATGCCGTCAATATATAGGAGAATTGACAATAAGTTACGCCAAAGACAGTGAATATCAAAATCCTATACAAATAATGCATAGAAATTACTTCAAAAAATGGTATTTTATATCCAAGTACAATAAAAGGCCAGTTTTTCCATATATAAATATTTGTGAATTATTCTCTTCTAAAGGGTTGTACACAGTGCATGCACTCATCGCTAAGGCAATGCTCTTTCAAATGAAACATTTTTTTTTCATAATTATGTAAAATAATAAATTAACTAAATCATACCTTTAAAAGTGTAACCTGGTCATCTTGATTCAGTAACAGAAATCCAGGAATTAATTTAGCAAAATCAACAACAGATTTGATAGCTGGAGCAAAAAATTCTGAGAAGTCGCCCCATTCTTGATTATCTGTCATGTCGCCAGTGGCGTGTGAATTCAATGGACAAGCCTGAAAGTATAACAAAAATATTGTTAAAAAAACAAATTCTATGCCCACTTACTCGCTTATTTTACAACGGTTTATTACATATAATTTCTTAGGCTGATAAGTCCAAAAGATAACAAGACATATACATATTTACATGTTACAAAACAAACATAGAAGACATACAATATGAAACATGGGAATGGAACATGTGTACATCTGACAAGCTCGCAGCCATGCTTTTTCCACAAATTTGGGAATATGACCCATACCCATAGAATTGGGAATTTCATCGGCATTCTGGTTTAAATTAGGAAAAAATGTCATGCAAATTAATAACAATAGCTAATTTAACAAGGTTTTTAGTTTCATTCTTCATTAAGTTAGTAAGTTAATTTAAAGGAAATATTACTGGGACATATATTTTTCAGCTAAATCATACTTACATCAATTTTTTTATAAAAATAATTTTATAGCTAAATTGGGAATTTTGGATTGAAATTTGGGAAAAAAGATATGATTTTAGATTGGGAATATCGCCCATAAAGGGTTATAAAATTGACCAAAAATAAAGACTGGGCAGTACAGGTCCCATTCAACTGACCTACGCAATAATACATGTATAATATTTATGAAGTGACTTACAATGCATCTTCCAATCACAGTACATGAATAACATTTGATTTCACACAACATATAAAAATCATTACTTCACATTACTTAACATTAAAAATATTACAGTATTTAGTGACACAGCTGTGTGAAATTAGAATTAGTCTAAACTGTTCATCTATATTATTGCCAGACCTGAGCAGTTTGTCTGCAAGCCTGGGTCCAGTAATATCAAGGTCTTTACACTAAATTTACTCGCTAAGTGAAACAATACTATATTGTAGAGCCAAATTATTGTAATTTTTTTGTTATATACTGCCCTCTTCTCTAACTAACTAATGAATGGGCATGGCCGAGTGGTTAAGACATTGGACTGGAAATCATAGGATAGCCAGCACTGTGTTAGTACAAATCCAATCCAAAACTTACCCAATTGTTTCCTTGAGCAAGAAACTTTATCGCAATAGCTCAGTACTGGGTGGAGGGCTAGAAAGCAGACTCTTAATTGATTTATTTTGTTGCAATAACTTGTGCTCATGCCGAGGGAATTTTAGTTTGGGAGGCAAAATGGCTGGAGAAAAGGGGTGACCGCTTATAAGGAATGCATTATGAAGGGTTTTCTAATGGTCCAACACCAGCTAACTGCTTACAAGGGGTGATGGTTAGAAGGAGTTGGACTGTATTTAACATACCATATGTGCAGGACAATCCACGTAGTCATTCTTCAGTAATGCTATCTCTCGCATGACCTTCACCTTCTCTGAACCAAGGTCACTTGTTTGTTGATGAGCGAGTATAACAGACTGTACAAGATCTTGAGTAGTCAATGCATCAGATAATGCAGTAGCTGCCATTTGTAAGTTACTCTTCTGCATTTGTTCAATGATCCTGGCTTTTTCCTTTTTTGGCACTCGGCCAAATCGCACAGCTAAAATAGAAACAAGAAATGTAATGTGGAAACCACATTAAAGCCAGATTTAAAAACTTAAATGCAAAAAATTCAAAGGACAATAATCCCTAATAAAGCCAGAATTGATAGTGTTGCGGTTACTTTCTAATTCTGTTCATCACATAGTATATTACCATAGTATGAAGTTTCATACAGATCTGACAATAAATGGCATAAATATATGCTAAATTGAAAACTTTAACACAACTAGATGGGAGCCCGTGCAAGCACGGGCTTTAGGTAATGACAGTTACAAAGATGAAAAAAATATTCGGCTCTCTATAGGGACAAATTTACTTGTGGTGGCAGTGGTTATTGATTTAATAAAGGGAAATAACCGCTGCGGGGAGTTTGGTCTATTTTTAATTTTATCTAGAACTATTTTTAGACACAAAAAACCCACTATTTTTGTTGATTTTTGGCAGTTTTGCAAATATCAAGAGGCTTTGTCAAAAAAGAATTGTCAACTCGATATGCCGGTATATAGGTGCTCCAGCGACAAACAAAAGATTTATTCAAAGCTGCGCAGTTTCTTCCACAAAACAGGAAACTCGCAAATTTAATAGTATAGATTGTTAACGACACAGTTTTGGCTAAAAATTTGGCTAAAAAGAAAATATTAAAGATGGTTCACCTGCAAACAAGATCCTAAGGACATTTAATATAATATTTGTAAATAAATTCATAATTAACTGTACAAAAACTTTGAGAGCACTGTGGTTAGGCCAATTATGACTCTTGGGGCAAACTTTTAACAATCTTTTTAGAGGACCTTGAGGTCATGCCATATGCAAAATATGACATTTAAGTTTTGTAGATTTTAAAGTTCATGGCTAAAGCATAAATTTCTATTTGGGTGTTACACTAATCAAAGCTTAGTAGGTCTTTGAGCTGTCACACTACAGTTGGTTGAAACCTGGATTATACAATAACTTACCATCACGAGACATTCCTACAGCAATACATTTCTTCAATCTACAATATTGACACCTGTTTCTATTAACTCTCATTATATTACATTGTTGATTCTTTAAACATGGTCTGTACTGTATCTTCTGTTGTATACTACGACGGAAAAATCCCTGAAAAAAAAACACAAAAGAATGAAATAATATTAAATATAAATAAATATTAAATAATTGCCTGCAAGACTGTAGTAAGTGCATTGCGTAAAACAGCAAATTACTACAATCTTGCAGGCAACCCTCAATAAGTTCAAAGGATTCAAATGGCCAACTTACTTGTATGTGCAGTCTAAAGTCAACAGGGTTTATACTTACACTTGGAACCCAAATATTTAAATGGCTAACTTTGACTGTTAAAATTTTAACCCAATTGGATGCAATGATATGATGGAATTATGATAAATAAGTAAATTCCATAATAAAACTCTTATTAGTTCTACAGAATATGCTGAACTTATGTTGACATCGATTTTTTGGACAGATTTTGGGGATTTGCTATCAAGCTTGTTTCAAAGTAGAAATACATTGCCATATTATTATTACATTATTTTATTAGAACAGATCATCTAACCATTTCCTCCCATACAGGCATAATTCATGCAAATTGACCTCAAACAGGTTAAAATAAAACATTCTCATCACTACATTATTTTAAACAGATATAATGTATGCATGAGTGAAAGGAGAAAATTTAGAAAATACTGAAAATCTACTTCCAAATACTGAAATAAGCATGCAAATTACGAGGATTAATTTACTTTCAAAAAACTGAAATCAGAATTAATACTGATAACTTTTACCCATTTGTATGTTACTGATGTTTAAATAGTAGATCAATTTTCGCAAAGTTAACCAGTGGCAACAAGAAAGAACATACCAGTAATCATAAATCATCATGAAAATTTGTTTGTTTGTTTTTGTTGGCTTTAACGCCGTAGCAACACATTGTATAGGTCATATAATGGCGGTCAGTCAACCTACTCACTCCTCCTGGAAAGGCTATATCTCTGGATTTAGCTGTTAACCAACTATTTAGCACATACTTTCATCAGTGACTGACAACTGCCCTACATAATTAAGAATCATTGGTAGGAGGGAGAATGGCTGTAGTAATCATTTCATGACCAAGCTCCACGAAAGTATGCCCCACTTGAGAATCAAACCCACAACCCCTCAATCAGTAGACTTGCGTGCTACCAACTGAGATAGCCAGGCATCTATTAATCATGAAAAACATAGTCAAAAGTGACAATGTATGACCTACCTTACATCCCTCACAGGCGTGTACACCATAATGGAATCCACTAGCTTTATCCCCACATACACGACATAGAACAGTATCACCATCAAATTCTGAAATGTAACATAAAATAATAAAACTTCAGTGATTTCTTTAAGCCATTTTGGACCTAAAATAGGACTCCATTTCTTTCTTCTATGTTTTCTTCAGGCTGTTTTTCAGAAGATTCTGGGCCCCATTTCCTTCCCCAAAATGTATGTATTTTCCACTTCCCTAAAGTAAACAATTTACAGTCCTTTAAGTTTTGTACCAGTCCTTTCATTTTTGACAATTTCTAGAGTATTACCAAGAAATCTCAAACTTTCCATGGTTCATATCAGTTTTAGCCAAGAGTTGGAAGATTTACATAAGGTCTTGTAAAAATATCAGGGACTTTACTATGCAAATCTTCCCACAAGGCAAGAATTTTACAAGGGTCACAAAGTCAGAGTCTCTGCTACTGCCAGGTGGGAAGGGCGAAAGCATGTTACAGATAACTAGTGCATTATGAACAATTTTTATATGTCTTTGTCTGAAAAACAACCCACTCCTATCTATTATCAACTAGAAGCCAGCTGATCAATATAATATGTAACAAATATCACGCTGAAAGTCATTGGCTATCAACTTTCACAGTTACAATGAACTCTCACAAAATGACCATTTCTTGCAAAATTAAAATTCTTAGTTTATCAAATCATGTAAAACCAACATAACATTTTAAGTTTAAAGACATTATTTATCATTAGTCATAAACCTGGATTGATAGCACAGTTGGTAGCGCGCCGGGATTTGGAATCTCGTGTCCCGAAGAGGGCATGGGTTCGAATCCCACCCAGGGATGTTATACCCTTCCATGAAAATTTGACAATAATGTCAATTTTCCTCCATTGATTAGATAATATGGAGCAGTTTCCGGCCTTGTGGAAGGGTAGGTGAGTACTGGTTATAGACAAGGGTCCAGGAAAGCTAGGTTAGGTGCGCTAGATGCCATAAATGATCTAAATTGTGTTGACACGGCTTTAAACCTGGTAAAAAAAAAATCATTAGTCATCAGCAGATTTTTGTGAGATTTTTGAAACAGCTCATGCCTTTCAAATTATTAATTTCAGCACAATACTTCACCAGTATGGTAAAAAATATTTAAAGACAAATAAGTCAGAAATTAACCAGGTTTTCCAGGATGCTACATTATATTTTAAAGAAAGGTGGCCCAGTTGGACAACCAGCTATATTTTTTAAATAACTTGCTTGCACCAAATATGCAAAAAATTGAAAAACATCATAATAATTTAGTCAAAGCCTTCCATTTTCGCGAGCACTAGTCTGATTTTAACTTGTTTGGGGCTTTCAGCTCTAACAGTGTTTATTTTTGGTCAATTTTATAGCCGTTTATGGGCTATATTCCCAATCTAAAATCATATCTTTTTTCCCCAAATATCAATCAAAAATTCCCAATTTAACTTGAATTTAAATTTTTCTGAAAACAATTGTTGAAAGTATGTTTCAGCTTAAAGAACTTCATATGTCCCAGTAATATTTCTCACTAATTGAGTAACTAATTTAATGATAAATGAAACTAAAAATCTTGTTAAATCTGCTATTGTTATTAAATTTGCTTGACTTTTTATCCCAATTTAAACCAAAATCCCGATAAAATTCCCAATTCTAGGGGTATGGGTCATATTCCCAAATTTGTGGAAAAAAACATTGCCCAACATATATCTACCTTTATTTCTGCCTCAATCTAGCCTGAGGTGCAGAATTCACAAATAGTTCCAGCAAACTATAAATAGCAATTCAAATAGATTTATGTAAAAATTCAAAATCCCTGATATTCACCATTTCAGCAGCTATTTTACGCAGGATTGAGAACCCTTTCTCAAAACCCAAAAATCTTGAATTTTAGGATAAATAATGAAGAATTTTACTCATGCAAATTGTCATCTTTTTACAAACACAAAGATTTGTAGTTTTACACTTCTGACTAAGCAAAGAAAGCATCAATTTTGTTGTTGTTTGGTTAAACACCGTAGCAACACATTGTATCTATAGTTTATATCACAGCATGTCCAACTTTGTAATAAAGTTGATTCAATTTAAAATTAATACCTAAAGATACAAGAAATGATATTTTCTGACTAACTTAAAAACTTTTTAGATAAATATGGTTCAAATCTTTTCAATAGTCAGTAGCAAAAACATTAACTCTGCTGAACTAATTATTGAACTTTAATTTCATCAATTTAGAGTACAGAAGTACTCACTACTGTAGTGAATATTCAAATCATCAGGGTTGATGTAGAACCCACCGATAGTTGAATAAAGATGAGCCATATTATAGATGTAATATCAATACTTACCGATCAAAGATACATCAGTGTATCTACGATTAATTATATAGTTGGTCAAATTTATGTATTTCCACTGTTTGTCAACAAAAGCATTCAGAAAATTGTTTTTCACAGCAGGATGCTGGACATTTAATTTTTTACGAAACAAATTCATAAATATATTTTCCTCCATTTTAAAAATATGTTTTTAGACCAGAAGTCTAGTCTTTACTTCTTAAAAACCCCTAAACTATTCAGACTCACTTAAAATCTTAATAACTCCTAAACTATTCAAACTCCCAACTACAGAACAAATTCAGAGCTTATGCAAATTTAAAAAATCATAGAACACGATGAAAGCATTCCTTCAGTATTCTACAGAAATAAAACATGGTCCCGTTTTCTTAGCTTCAATAACCCAACTACTTTCTTTTGGTCGGAACGAGCCTTTATATATCATGGCACACCTATATAATATATTATTAATAATGGTCAACAGTTAACGCAATATGTGCTTATGAACTTGAGTCAAGTTAGTATTGACCAATACTTGCACAAATTCTACAACGCAGGGAAAAAAGAGCAAGAAATCACCAATAAGAATCATAAGAATGATACACATGTAACACAAACATGTGTTTTTCTTACCAGTCACCTCATAGTTAGATAACCGTAACATTCCTGAACAGACTTAAGTCCAGTAACTGGTTAGAATTGAACACAATAAGTAAAACTATCTTTATAGGTTTACTGGCTAATCTCAAACAATACATAAATGTATAAACATAATAAAATACAAATATATACCTAATCCATCTAAGCTGGCCTCCTTACCCATGTTCACAGACATGGCAATGTTAGCAACACAACTGTTTGTTATTTATTTCTCGAGTTCCCCTTCGATGGCCTCACTTAGACCTTGACCTTGTCGGGAAATGTCAACCGGGCCCCACAAACTTGTTTACGTCGAGTTTCACCTTTATAATTAATAAATACCTGCAAGAAAATTTTATATACATCACACAATACACATAAATCTCACATTTTTCTATCAGAAACACATTTTATATAGGAAATTAACCTTATACAATGGGTTAATTTTAACTCATAACGCCACGATTAGACAACGCCGGTTGTTCGATTCGTTGATCGGTCATGTCGCTCAATCTCGACAAAATAACACGATAACTAACGCGAATTTTAGAGAAATAAGCCTACCGTACGATACATCCATGATTTCTTAGTCAAAACAATTCCTTTCTTCAGTTTTTGTCCAATTTTAATGGCCCAGAATCAAATAATATGCCATTCCATTCGGTATACGTTTAATTCACGCGTTGAACTTTAGTTGACAGACTGACCTATTTATTAGCCTAACTGGTGACCTAGTTATTGACCGAGCAAGACGATTTTTGATTGGCTGATGAAAAGTTGTTTGTGTTTTCGTTTGAGCTAAATATTTTATTTTACAAACTAAAAACTCAACGTATGGCGTTATTTCAATAAAATATTCAGGACCCAAGTAAACAATTTACTTCCAATTCACTGTAAATAAGGGAATTAGCAGATATGGGTCATACCGAACAACCAATCAAAACGCGCGTACTAAACACGTTTGTGTCTATGATGAAAACGAGCAGAATGAAGTAAACAACTATTTATGGAATCACGGTCCTAATAGATTCAATGATCTATAGTTATATTCGTCAGAGTATGTGTGTGGGAGGGGATCGTATAAAGCCACAAATGAGATATTTTATCAATAAAATCATGGTCTAAATGCAAGAATATGTTCTTATTCTGTGTTTGTTTGTTTGTAGAAGCGAAATTATCTCTAGAAATGAAATTAATGAACTATTGGTAAATTTATCGCAATAGGCCTACCTAGTGACCTACTCTTTCTTTTACTTGGTACTAGAAGGAAAATTCGATAGAATAGTGATGAAGACGTAGCCTACTTCAGCTTTGTTGCTATATTTTTGCAAGTCTTAATATGGGCCATGGCCATGGTTATTGTTTTATTAAGCAATTCTCAATAGCTACATTAATTTAAATTAGTTCTCATATAATAGAGTCCAGATTAAACCTCTAAACTTGTACTGAATTGGTTACAGCTATATATACTTGATAAAGTACACCAAGGTGGACGTACTGTATTTAATCAAATATTTCAAGCTCTACAGAACAGGATTAGTCTTATTTAATATATACTTAAAGTAAGTTAAACCAAATAAAACCCACCAGCTTAAGTCTTTTAAAGGTAACAAAGACCGATAAGACACTATTTAAGAAATATCATACAGTTGCCAATATCATGTTGTTAAATAAAACAAAGGCACGAATTTTGAAGGACCAAAATTATAAATATCGAGCGCTTATGCACGAGTTATTTTTAAAATAAGCACACCAAAACAAGCGCCTGTGTAGTTTCTACGAAAACATATAGAAAACAGCATATTATATCGGTTTATATATTGAAAATGAGTTAGTTTCCCATTAATTAAGTTGTATATACAAAGGGGGGATTATGACAGCCATGTATGAGTTCAATATTAAATTATATATGAGGTCATGTTAAATAAAGAGTGAAAACGCACGTGCTTTTGCAGGGGCGGGTCCAGGGGGGGGGGTGTTAACTTTTTCCAACCACATATTACACTGATTGTAGAATAACACAACTTATTAATGATAAAAACTACATTACCATTTATTAGATCTATGTACAGCACAAAAGCGAGCGAAGCGATCCCGAGAAAAGTTGCTTCACGCTACTTAAAAATGGCTTTAATATGATACAGTTAAAATGCACTCACGGACGGGTACATTTTGAACATTTCAGGGAGGTCCGAACCTCTATGGCCCCCGCTAGATCCGCCTATGCTATGTGTGAATTATATACATGTACATGTGCCTTTCATAAGCCTGCATAATACGTGTATGCTGTGAACAAGTTAGTGACGTGATTGCGTCATAAATATTATAAAATATATCTTAAAGTTTTCCTGAATATTATATAACAACAAAGGTCACATAAACGAGACCTGACCCGTATTGTGAGCTAGTCAGATTTTTTAATTAGATTGAAATAAAACAAAAAAAAATTAATCAAACCCTTACCTCGAATTAAACGTGGACCATAACAGACGCAAAACAGTGTCAGCAATACGTACGTTTAAAATCTGTACAAATATGTAATTTGACCTTATATAGACCTCAACGGACCTGGTGGCACCGCGGAGTTTAAAATATCAAGTTGTTTACTTGAAACACTGTTTAAAGTCGATTTTTTTGTGATAATTCAAAAATGGAATGGTGCAAATTGACTTGACGCAGTTCTAGTACTTATAGCATGGCTTGTGTTTGTAATTCAAAAGTTAATGACAAAAAAACGTAGTGTATTTGATGATTGACTGTGTATTTATGGAGTTTCGTGGTTTCAGTAAATTAGTTTTTTTACTTGGTGTGAAATTACGTCTACAAAAGGTCAACCAACTGGTATTTTAAACGAAAGATTATTAGATAGAAGGCAAACTGCACTTTTAAATTTTCTTGGGTCTGCACAATCGTATATCTTCATGGTGTATTTATACAAATGTACTAGCTATTACAAAAAAGAAACTGGACATGTATAGTTTGGTTAAATTTGTGATTGTGAATAAGTTAAACATATCCATATGTGGTACATGTACCAATCTCAAGCTGATGAATTTTCCCTTTTTCTTATTTATTCCAACGATCCATTTTATATAAAACATTTCATTCAAAAATACAAATATGGATACATTTATACATATACCGTGACATGGGGGACATAAACATAACAATGTTTATCACTTACATTTTAGTACAATTTTGTTTGTATGATAGAAATTGTCAAACTCACTCGCTCACTCACTCACTCGCTCATTCACTCACACATTCACTCACTCACACACACACTCACTCACTCACTCACACATTCACACACACACACATTCACTCACTCACTCACTCACTCACTCACTCACTCACTCACTCACTCACTCACTAAACTCACTAATTCACTCTGCGCATTGATCAAACGTATAACTTAAAACAGGGTCATTGGGCATCTTAAACATTTTTTGCAGTAATGCTGGAGCAAGTTGATCAAGAATGTGCAGTTGATGCCTTGTCCTAATTCGACGCCGTAATTCACCCAACAGATGATTGCTTAATGCGCAGTCGTATTAAAACTAGATCAAGATCTAGATTTTGATAATCTCTGGGTGCGAGAATGGGTAGAATGTTCCTGAATATATTCTTCTCACCAAATTCCAAGAATTTATAAGCCGCACGGCCAGCTCAGTTGGTAGCACGCAAGTCTACTGATCGAAGGGTCGTGGGTTTGATTCCCGAGCGGGATCTACTTTAGTGGAGCTTGGTAATGAAATTATTTCTACGCCCATTCTCCCTCCTACCAATTATTCTTAAATGTGTAGGGCAGTTGTCAGTCACTGACGAAAGAATGCGCTTAGTAGTTGGTTAACAGCTAAATCCAGAGATTTAGCCTTTCCAGAAAGAGTGAGCAGGTTGACTGACCGCCGTTATATGACCTATACAATGTGTTGCTACGGCGCTAAACCCAACAAAAACAAAACCAAGAAATTCGCGACCCGCAGATACGATTTATACCCAAAACAGTAAATTCATTATCAAAGGGCGGTAATCATGTAATCAATAATTTCAACACTATACATTGGATTATCTCCCTTGTACTTCAGATTGCATGTATTTGTGTGATTCAAAATAGTTGAGCTTATCGAATGAAGGCTTTTCACTATCATGGAAGAACACAACAATACAATAAAATATAAAGGGTCTCTTAGTTCATAGGTTTAATGCCCCATTATAAAAAGTATAACTGTCCATCGACTGCACAGAAAATTGACATTTGAATTATCTCAAACATTTTCAATGAAATATACTTAACAAATGATATTATCGCTTAAACATATTACTTAATCTTAGTTCTCAAAGTGAAAGTAGATTAAAACCGACAGTAAAACTTTGATTGATTGCCAACTCATAGAAACAACAATTTTATTACAGTATGTTTAATATAAACTCTTTGGATAGAAAACCCTCACTTAATTACATAGTTAGCTCTAAAATGATTTTGACTCTATATATCCAATGCTTGTATTAAAATAATCATATTGAGCTTTTATAAGAGGGCCCTCCATTGTTGTAAACTATCATATGTTGATTGAGTAGTCTTTGTGGTACTGTACGGTTTCTGAGTAATAACATACATGTAGCACACGTAGACGCATTGTAGCTGTATCGCCATCTGGATTTGTATCTTTGACAAATGCACACAATTTGTTGAAGTCCATTCTTGGAAAGAGAAAGCACGATAGTACTATCAACTTGAGTTGGAGATATCAGAGAGTCTGGTAATTTACAAACCGTGTTTCCATACTTTCACCATACGAACAATAGAATATTACGTTCGCAGCAGTAATTTCTGATCTCTCGTAAAATAAAAAAAACACCATCTTGCGTTTACTAAATTTGGTGAAGAAAATTTTACTTTATTACAAGGTTTGCCTTTTGCTATGATTCTTATCAATATATAAGTAATTATTTTGTCAAGTTATGAATCGCCAGATTATAAATCTATTAAATTTGAAAGAAGAACTACTATAAAGATAGTCAATTTAATGAACAGTTTGAAATTGGGAACGATCGAGAGCCTGTCTTGAAAAATAGTTTGAGCTAAAATGTTTGTCTAAATGAATAATATAAAACTGAGAATCACAGACACAAGAGTATTTGTTCAATTTTATTTGAACATGGATGAATTTTTTCAGAATTTAATGGTTGATATTTTTCCTACTAATAATGACGTCATAATGCACGAGGGGTCATTTTTGGTGCCTGTACGTCTTTCTATTTTCTGTAGAATTACTCTATCTGCATCTGTTTTCTACACTGTATATAATTTATTTCTTATGTTTTTTGGAGGGGTTAACGCCGCAGCAACACATTGTATAGGTCATATAACGACAGTCAGTCATACTCACTGTTCCTGGAAATGCTAAATCTCTGGATTCAGCTGTAAATCAACTACTAGGCGCATACTTTCGTCAAAGACTAACAACTGTCCTACATTATTTCTATTCGTAGATTAAACGTTTAGCTATAAGTACTATGTACTGGTTAGCTGGTTAAATAAACTGTAGCATAAAGTTTAAAACCAGTGACGTCATGAAAAGTAATTTGGATTTCTAAACAAATACCTAATGTTTTTTGTCATTGGAAAGTTCAAACATAACTGTATGTAGCCTAAACTAAAAATACCTTTTTTGCCCTTTTTGGGGTTGGGTCGATAGGTAGGAAACATATTTTATTGCTTAATATTAGCGTAAAGAAACTACAGGAAAGTAATACAATGAATGGTTGTGACCAATAAAAAACACCACATATATTTTTCGAATCAATTTTTTGAGTCGGCAGCATTTTTCGGGTCGGTCAGTAAAGGGCAAACAAACTTAATTTTAATTCAGGCCTAATTCTGAAGTTTTATGAACTATTCAAATAAAAAAAAACTGAAACAAGCATGTTCACTCATCTACAATTTTAATATCAATATTTTCAAATAGAAATACAATAACACAAAAAACGAAAACATTTTCTTTAAAATATAATACATAATTATGTACATAGCTAATTTTTCATGTAACTTAAAAAACCTTTATATATAAACAAACGATGATAAAAATTTGTGTATATAAAATAATGACATAGAAATATAATTTTCATACTATGACTGTAAGTATGGGACGCCAATGACGTATAAAACGTCATCAATAATGTCATGAAAAAATCATTCAAAAAAATATTTAATTGTTTATTTCATTGATTTATATTGACATCAAATCACGTCACTTCTGGTTTGCTGTTTAGGTCGCCATTTTTACTGCTGATCTCGAGCGGATGTTCGAAATCTACGAGATTTCACGTGATGATGTTCCTTCTTGACGGATTCGTTTCTAATGATTCTATCCTTAAGTAAATCTTGTTTTTGAAAGTTGTATTTGTAGCTATACATTACATCAAGGTAAAATTCCAAATACTTTGGCCGTTTTTTCCAAAGATACAGAATCTGTGAATGATAGTCCGTCTAAGTCCGACCATTTCTGTAAAATGTGACAATTCGCGAATTGGTATATACAATTGACAATCTACTTGAATTGCTGTCTACTGGACATAAAATGCGCAAAGCTTTTGGACTGAGTTATATACAATATAGAATGGTTTATACAAACTTATTTATTGACGCCATATTTGTGATTGGGTCAGACTGTTTTGAGTGTAACAAAAAACGTTTCAACTTCTTTTGGATTTTTTATAAGTCTTTGCAAGGTCCCTATATAGGGTTCTCGATCTATAAAGTATTTATATTTATCTTTTTTAACAACAACAGCTCAAAATAATGGTAAATGGAAATGATGAAAAATAACAACAAAATGAGATTCAAGGTTCAAATAAAGTCTTGAACAACAAGATACTAGAATCTGAGATCAAAATAGAAACGATGACGAAAGAGAAAGTGGCTGCTAATTGAAAGTGTCTGTGCGGGAGATGATGCGATGAGAAATAATTGAGAGGGTATTGATATAAACGCTGCGGGGAGATTGAGTACGGGTAGGAAATATCAAATCGAGGGGCTCACTCCAGACACTACTCCCGTTATTAGAGAAATCTCCAAGTTATAATCATGCTACAGGCCCGTATGTGAATACAGAAAAGGAGATGCTTATGTTGTTGCGGTACCTTGGTATATAAATAAATGAAATTCTTAGTGTTGCCGCCATCATGACTTGAATCAAAACGAGGCTACCAAAACTACCTCACTTATAGGGTCGCGGGAGAATTGGTTACCAATTACCTTGCCTTCGGTATATCAATTGTTACATGTACCAATTGTTACCGATATATAACGTGGTCTGTTTGCAATATCAGAAGTACTGAAAATGTTTATTTTACATAATTGTTCATTAGGTCGCAAGACTAAAACTTTAGAGTTAATATCAAGTCAAAATATTTTATTTGCATAAGTTTTAAGTTCATTATTAATTCCTAATACCAGTCGCTGTTTTAACATTTTTGAACGATTTTTGGAACGATGTTATTTAACATCGTTCCAATGGTAACAAGAACGTATAAGATTACTTTTTTCACGCTTCAACAATTTTCAACATAGACAAAGAGGCGTAGCTCAAGCGTGAAACTCATTAACATCTCATTTAAATGTAATACAACGCTGGCTTGTGTTGTCGTTCTTGAAACTCTTCAGGAAAAGGGAGGTTACTCTCAGGACATACACATTTTGCAATGGAGACGGGGCAACTCAACCCGTAGACAACTCAACCCGTGACAACTGCAATGATTACTTGTTGAAGTAAAAAGGGCCTACAATGTTTTTGACAATGCATGTTTTCAATTCTGTTAATTGATACTTAATGCATTATTTTATAGATAATATTTATATTTTGACATAATTATATATTCTTTAATCAAAACATGAGCTCAGGACATCGTTCCTCCAGCACTCCAGTGCTTTGATTACTGTTCAATATTACTATTTGAAAAATCTCGGGTGCAAGTTATATTATGATTAATTAAATGTTTTGAGACACTTCTCATCTTCATAAAGTGGCATTAAAGGAAAAGAGAAACGATATACTAACTTAATTTGTAACGCTAAAATTCATTATTTACAAACATGTCATTATTTATATTAAAAATGGATTAAATAGTACTGGTACAAATAATATCAATATTATCACAAAATACAAAACAACTAACCGCATTCATGTACTTGTATAGTCGGATACCTTCTACCTGAAACACGTCAACCTTATTAAAATATGATAAGCCCCTTCAACAAACCCCATACTTTCATACACGTCAGCCTTTATAAAAATTGACCAATCCTTCCAACTACCTCTTTTAAAAGATACATGCAGCCTTATTACAATTTGATAAATCCCTCAACTATACCCCCTTCAAAAGATACATTCAGTCTTTTAAAAATTAGACAAATCTTTCAACTAACCCCTACAAAATATACATGCAGCCTTTTAAAAATATTGATAAATCCTTTCAACTACCCCTTTTAATTATTTGAAGCAGCAAGTGAAAGCAATTTATGAAAACAAGTTGTCATTTTATGCAATATCTATCTGATAATTCGAATGTCTTGAAATGACAGAGATAACCAGTTTCATGACTGATGAAAGAGTGAGAAACAAAGGGGACTTCTTACTGAGTCGGTCTCAGAGGGTTTTGAAATGAAATAGCTTGGTTTTTTTTCTATTGTGTAAATATTCTAAATAAAATTTGAGTGATAGGTAAAATCTATCCGACTATACGTACAATTCTTCTTGTATTACAGTCCAAAACATTATACGGAAAATAAGATAAAATAAAGAATAAATACACATGTATGTAATACATATAAAAGAAACTTTTATGTTTCAGAAACTCCCAAACTCCAAAGTTTGTATTGACCGTTTTGATTGGTCAGTTTTTCGCATGCTCTTGACGTCACACAACAGTTTCATCACCCGAGTTTGTACTGATCGTTTTGATTGGTCAAATTTACACATTCTACAGACGTCACACAACATATTTACCAATCATATTGCCGGTTACAGAGCTATATTATTATAGTATTATTCATATGTATTCAGATTGTAGCAAATCCAGATAATATCAGTTATCTTCTCAAATAAAAACACAATTAAATAACTACCAAGTCTTTGATTCAAACAATGACTAAACAATGACAAAGTACCAAAAATGTCTTACACACACGCCCAGTTGATCTATACAGTACCTAAACACACTCGGTAATAACCCAATGAACTGTAGATGCAACCATCCAATTTAACCATTGGACAATGACTTGGATGTCACATGTTGGTAAATTTACTTTGCATAGCGTTCATTAAATCTCATTACACAGTTGTATAAGTCTAAATCTGATGGTTTTACCACTATGCTAAATGTACCGTGTTCGTTTATTATATTGAACTCTAGTTTAAATTTGGACAACGAAAGCACCGACCATTCGAAATATGAGTCACAACAACAAATCGACATGGAGTCTCTTTCGCACTGTTGAAGCAAACTTCACTGCCAATCATTGTAGTTGAAACCTACTAACTGACACGTAACTTTGCTGAAATTCACTGCCATGCGACTTAGCTGAATTTCACGGCGATGAAACATGGCTGAAATCAACTGCTATGCAAATTAGCTGAAATCCACCGCTACGCGAATTTGCTGAAATTCAATTTCCACGCGATTAAGGTAGGATGTGCTTTCACACATTTGGAGTAAATCTGTTGCACTGTAAGTCCTAAGTCCTGGAATTACTTTGCCATTGGAGTACAAGTACATCCAGACTTAGATAATCTTTTCTATTTACACACAGTCACCCATTCATTATAGACACATGTCTGACAGACGACATAACAACACCAATGAAATTTGCAGTTACATCTTTCAGTGCGTTTAACTTTTAACGTATTGTATCCCCTGCCACAGCACAAAGTGTCACAATTTCCAACTCCTTCGCTTGTCTTATTGCAAAACCTCCCCGTGGTACCGGGAGAGTCCACCTTGGGATTTGGGTCACAGTAGTTTGGTGATTTTTCATAATAAACTAGTTCTGAGTTCTTTTGTTTCTTTACAAGGCGTCGTTTTGATCTCTTGTCAGTTTTGTTGCTTATGTTTACCTGCAATGAATACGCATTTTGATAAAGACTAGTTCGGTTTTATTCATAAGAGTCAATGCAAATTGCTGACACTACTTATTGTTAACTGTGTCCGGTACCCTTATGTCCAACTGTTATGTATACGTACAATAATAAAACACGTGATTTTATTTGATGGAAATGCTTTGTCTTTCCAGTAAGGAAATGTAAAATACTAAGCAGCACAAGTAAATGTGTCTTAAATGAACTCACAACGTGAACATGTGGTTGAACATTAAAATCAAAGAACTGATAGTACTGATTAGACGGTGCTACTTATATTGAAACAAGAAATGTCTTTAAAAAAGACAAACGTCGTTGAATTAGGCATTAAGCATGATATGTCAAAGTGAATTAATGAAATATCTGCATCATGTGCAATTAATTATTGCATTTCACAGAAAGTTTGTTTAAGTAAGCAATTCAGAAGATTATTTACTATAGCTCATTTGGGTTAACATGATACGTTGTTTACATAAAATTTTGTTTAGATTTGTCTCTTGAAGTTATCCTGAATGACATGTAGTAACCACATTGCATTTCCGTATTTCCTTTGATATGTCCCAAAATAAATGGCTCAGCATCGTAGTCATATATTTTTCGCCTAACCCTAACCACATTATCATGGTGCAGTAGACTACGCACTGAATTTCGACTGTCCCAAAGGCTTTTAGGTTCGAGCCTCATCCAGGCTTGTAATACCCTTCCATGAAATTTAGACAACAATATCGTATCTTAGTCCATAAATAAGATATATGGAGAAGTTTTCAGATTTCTGGAAGAGGGAGTACTGGTTACAGACAAATGTCCAGTATAGCTTAGTTAGATGAGCAAGCCGACGCAAAATGGACAATATTTGGGTTGACATCGCAAAATACTAAATACCAAATATTGTAGAAAACAAAAACAACCGTTGTACAAAAGAAATATTGATATGGTATACAGTAAACTTTGTTATTATACATACCCTATTGGCTTGCTCATATTTGTCTCTGAGTATTTCACCAACAACACGAAATTCTGGTGAAACTTTCCAGCATGTTTTTATTTCACAACTTCCTGACATTCCGTGACATTTACACTGTTTTCTTACGTTCTTTAATATCACCTGGAAATTGAAAAATACCAATGTTAATTTTTTCTAATGATTCTTCACAAAATGAAAATTGCACAAAAACTAAAGATACATTTTCTCATCATTCCTTACAAATATGGAAAATTATAAAAAACGCCATCCCTTAAAATAAGGAAATTAAAAAAAAACTTTTTTGATTACTCGTCAAAAAATTTGGAAGTTTACAAACCAACTAAAGGTAAACATTGTGGTCATTCCATACAAATATGGAAGGTAACAAAAACTAAATGACAACTTTTCCAATCATTTCCTAGTTAAATTTCATATCAACTACTACAAGATTTACCAAATGATAAAAACTAAAAAGTTGGTTGAGTATTCAATTCTTTTAGTTTTTGATATGGGTCGCTTGCAACCCAGTTCTTAGAAACTACAGCTTTTTAAACGTATCACAAAAAATGTCGCGGATAATTACATTCGGTCATGCGCAGTCAGATTGTGCGCAACGATATGAAGTTAGGTTAACACATATGTGTGAAAAAATAGTATCATTGTAAATAATATCGGACAGTATAAAGCAGTCTTGTTTTGTCCTGTTGGACCCATGTCGGTCAGCACTATCAGCACTTTGATAAACAAATGGACGTATGGGTCCAGACGAAATGGAACTGTTGATTTATATAGTATACATTGCGCAGTCTCAATTTCACTAATGTGCAAGACAATTTTTGTTAAAATAATTGCATTTCGTTTCCTTGGATTCGATGTATAAATCTATCAAAATATTTGCCTAAAGCGTTCAGAAGCTGGGCATCCTATTTTAATAGGCATATAAAGTCATAATGTATAGTCCATTTTCCAAATGTTTTAGTTAAATATCTCAACTTTCAAAAATCTGACATTCACATGTATGATTAAGTTTGCATTGAATTACTAACACAGTGTTACTAATAATTCTGCTTTCGTGAAGTTCGGTCATGAAATAATTTCTACAGCCTTTCTCCCTCCTACCACTGATTCTAAACCACGAAGGGCAGTTGTCAGTCATTAGTGGAAGTATGCAACTTCTTACAACTAAATCCAGAAATTTAGCCTTTCTAAGAACAGTGAGTATGTTGACTCAATGCCGTGATATGACCTATACAATGTGTTGCTACGGCGTTACCCCGAAAAAAACCAGAAACAATCAAAGCGCTGAAGGCACTGAATTTGTTCGGGTTTTAAAAAGTGGAAGTAGATTTCGGGCTCAAGCAACGTATTCAGATATCATTCGAAGTCATTAACTACAATTTTTAAACTTTTCCTATAGAACCATTCTATTACATAAGACGATGTCATATCTCTACTGACTACTAGGACAAACAACGGGTCGTGACTGAATCGTTGATACAACTCCATTACGAAAGAAGACGTGAGCATCTCTACTGAGACGCTTAACTCACTAGCCTTTAAACATACGCTTCAATATAGTCCGGTTTACAGGTGTATGACAGGAATTATTGCACCTGTCATAGCAGACGTTCTTTTTAATTATATACTTATATACTGAGGGACTATTTCTGGTAAATTTCAAAATGGGCAAGGGTCTGAATTATGGTAGATATATTTGTTCAGGACCGAAGTCACGAACAACAAATAACTTACTATTCTTCCAGCTCTGTTGTTATGTAGATTAATACGAGCATGAATATCACGCCCTGCCTCACGTGCACGTGTGAATTTACGTGCAAAATTTTCACCAAATTCGACATTATGAGAACATCCTCCCCATTCAAACTTGTCTTTGACCTGTCCTTGCATACTCATGTCACATCCACAAGATTTCAACTTTCCCATACTACAAGCTGTTGATACTTGATGGGTCACACCGGCTGAAGACAGGGCGTACGCAAACGCTGACTCTCTGTAACCTGGCAATGAGAAAAGGAACAAGGTGTTGAGTATGACAATTATCATTATTACAATAGGTGTGGAAATATATTGACCATGGGTTTCAATATTGTCAAACTATGGCTTCAACTTTTTACTTAAAGTAAAAAGCTCCCATTCCACTCTTCTTCATATGCATTCTGGTGTCATTAGTATTATGCGTCAATGACGCATACATTAACCACGCTGATTTAATTATTCATTAAATCCATTTTAATACAGTATACTTATTATACCAATCTGATTAAAACCAGATCTAAAATTTTCCGCTTGCCTACTCGCTAATTTATTTCTGGCCGTTTTCAAACGAGGGTAACGTTCAGATGACCTTTTTTCATCATAACAAGCTCCCCCTAGCCCCCCCCCCCGTTCCTACGGGCCTGTCCGGTACTGAACTTTTTTCATTCAATAGAGCCATTTAAACGAGGGATACCGATTTCATATTGAAAAATTGCATCGTTTTTGTCTATTTTCTTCTACTTTCAACACCCGAGACCTAACTCCTCGCAGCGGTTATTTTCCTTTATTTATTGATCAAAAATAAAGTAGCAACGCGATGCGTAACAGCTCTGGTGAGTTTGGGCCTGTTTTTGTCAACTTTGGTAGCATTTGTACCTTTATCTTACCATGAGATTATAAAGATTCTCGATAGCCAGATCAAATTTTTAGAAAAATAATGAAAGAATATTTTCAGCTTATTAACTACTGAAAACGAGCCGCTCTACGAATGAAAACTTTAATTTACGCACTTTAATTTCATGTTTATACACATTGTAACAAAATGTTATCATTGAAAATGCCCATAAAACGTCTGGTAATAGGAACGTTAGAGTACATAGTTTTCATTAAGTATTTTTTAAAAGCCTCTGCAGTTCTTCACTAATATTTGTTATTATAATTTCTGTATGCTTCTTCACTAACAAGTGATTCCTGATTCGATACGCGTGAACCGGGGTTCGGATTGGATCCCCACTTGATCCACAGTCTTAATATGTACACACTTGTGAAAGATTAATGGCAATGGAAAGGAAATGAGATCACATGTTGTTGATGAAATGGTATATAATACAGTATGAGTCAAAACATAAAGTTTAACTGGATGTCTTAACTACCACACTAAATGTATAATGAATTTAGATACCTATAATTTACACATAGTAATCTTTGACAGTAGGGATGTATTTTATGTTGATTCTTTGTAGGTGTAAATAACACTTAAATGTATCTTTTGAGGATTTGGAATTTGAATAATTCGCCCTTAAACATATGTTATCCCCGCATTTATGAACCATTTTAAAGGAATTTCATTCACTCGCACACCATGAAGAGATCCATTCTGACAAATTAAGCTCGTAGAATAGTTACTCCCGCGGTTTTATTCTCTATGAATGCGCCATAAAAGTCACGTGACACAAACAGGGCCAATCAGGCGACATAATCTCATTAGGCCGTAAATGTACTTTATAATATGTTCATTTCGTCTGTAAACTAAAACTCTTTAAACTTTTAGAATATTTAACGTATTTTATCTTTTTATAATTTGAAGATGATGATGATATTAAATTAAATGATTCGTAAACTTTTTAGGTCGTCCGTAAGAAATTCGAATTCCGCTGGTGATACGACAACGGCTGTTCATAAATTAACTGCAGATTTAATGCATGTTAATATTTTTAAAATGAATATTTAAAAATAAATTGCATTATGGTTTGTGTATGAACTGCAGAAATTAAAGACAAATATAAGGAACCTAAAATATTAATACATTTTCCAGTTTTAAGTTAAGCGGTGGTCCTGTGGTAGGATGAGCGCTTAGCGGTCGAGATGTCTCGGGTTCGAATCCAATGAAGTAGGTGCCTAGTAACTGGTTAACAGCTTAATCCACATGGTTAGCCTTTCTAGAAACGGTAAGTAGGTTAACTGACCTTCGAGATATGAGATATTACCTATACAATGTGTTGCTAGGGCGTTAACCCCCCCCCCCAAAAAAAATGTGACATATAAACGAAAATATTTTTGTGATAGCCTAACTTAATCAAGCCTCAATTATAATATAATGTGAGTAAATTCCATACTAATTCCTTAACATTTAACGGCTTGATAAAATCTAATAAGAAATATTGCAATAAAAATTTTCAATTACTGTATAGAATTTACATTTATAGCATTTTCAGGGACCAACGATTTTAGAATATCAAGAAAATTATTCATATTCTAAGCCATGTTCCTCAGTTAATTTAAAGATGTTTTAATTTAATAAAATCTATGATTAATTGAAAAAATCACGACAGCTGATTTCGTTATATAATACATAAATAATTATGTTTTATAATAATAACAACTTATGGAATGATATATAATTTGATGCCTAAAACTTCTTGTAGTCAATATAAAACATTCGGATATTGCCGTGTGTTTTCGGTAAAAAAAAAACGGAGCGTAATAACTGGGGAAGTTTACCTATAAGTCGTTTGTTTTATGTCATAAGTTGTATAGTGGCCGTCTGAATTCGTCAAGTATCGTAATATATATATTTCTAGTAACGGAAAACTCGAAGTAAACCAACTCCGATACATAAACTTCTTATATTGTTATATGCAGGATAAAGGCTAATTATCCTATAGATAAATGTCTAATTTTAGTAATGTTTAGGCCGAAGTCGAGGTATCCGATAAATAAATGTATTATTATAACAACATGCAGGCCGTTCTTTAATTATCCTATTGATAATGTCTAGTTTTAGTAACAAACATTCGATAGATAAATGTCAAATTTAAGTAACATAGAGGCCGAAGTTTCGTTATCCAATATATAAATATCTAGTTTTAGTAACATGCAGGCCGAAGTAATGTTATCCGATAGATAAATATCTTATTTTAGTAACATGCAGGCCGAAGTAAAGTTATCCGTTTGATAAATGTCTATTTATAGTAACATACAGACCGAAGTCAAGTTATCCGATAGATAAATGTCTATTTATAGTAACATACAGACCGAAGTCTAGTTATCCGATAAATAAATGTCTATTTTTAGTAACATAGAGACCGAAGTCTCATTATCCGATAGATTAATGTCTATTTTGGTAACATACAGATCACAATCGTTCTCTAATCATCCCATTGTCGAAAGGCTAGTTTAATAAATATTATATTATTGTTCAAGCCTAATTTTATGTCGGCAACGAGGTACTTGTTCGAGCGCAAACCGAACTGGTTAAACCATGCCATGAAAGGTCAACAATAATGTCAAGTTTTCTCCATTAATAAGCTATATTGAGAAGTTGTCGATACTGTGGAAGGGTAGACGAGTACTGATATAAATACATGCCCAGGATAGTTAGGTAAGGCGAGCTGACCGCCGTAAAATGTTCAAAATGTTGACACGGTGTCAAACCAAAAAAATGCATTGATTTCAAATTCCGTAATATTGTGTAAAAACGATTATTCGTATACTCGTACAATATAACAAGCAAAAGTTTCGTATTAAAATGTTGCTGTACGTTTTTATTGCGAAGTATAACCTCGGTATTAATTACCTGGAACCTGTTTTCAATAAAACAGGTCGTTAATAAACAGATTATTAATTTACACATAATTAATGTTTGATTGAGCACGTTACTCATATATTAATAGGCTCTCAGAAACCCAGAAACAACAACATACAACAAACCTTAATAACATTACACCCGATAAACAAATTATTATATATTTTGCACACCTAAGGTACATGTAATAGTAAGCTCATTTTCATTCATTCATTTCACTAATATGTTTTTGGAGAGAAAGTGCTGGCTTAGTGCCTATACGACATGGGTATATATGTACGATAAATTTCCACTTGTACCGCCATCGAAATCTACGAATGTTTTAATATTTTCTTTTCAGATTAAGAAATTGGTACTCCAAAATAGTCCACAAATTGCATAATATACAGTCTTAGTAGAGGGACTTTACTGTAGCATTTCTTTGGACCAGTCCACTCAATAGGTCAATGAAGTGATGCATTTAAACTATAGAACTGATTTAAACAGACCACTTGGACGTTAAAAAATTCATTTTTAACCCGGATTTTTCAACGAAAAAATTCGGCTAACAGTTTGGCGAAACATAGGCGGGCGGGTGGGCGTGCGGCTGGTTGGGCTGGCGGGCGGTCGGGCGTCCGGTGCCGTTAACAATTGCGTTAAAAAATTTCTTTTCCTTATATTTCTGCCATTTATTGTCAGATCTTTATGAAACTTCATACAATGATAATATACCATGTGATTAACAGAATTAGGAAGCAACCACAACTCTACCTGCCTTTATTATGGAATTTTTTCCTTTGTAATTTTTGCTATAAAGTTTTTTTTTAAACCCGGCTTTAATGTGGTTTCCATATTACATTTATTGTCTATACATACATAAATAGTCAATATGTGCATTGTAAATATATAAGTTAATATGACAATACAATAAGTTTAAACAAAATAATCAATTAAATTGTTGTAATAATTCGCCCTAGTCATGTTCATTGTCACTTTTCCCGAGTATTTTTAGTAAAAAGGACCCAGTGTTTCTGCAAAAACAGTCAATCAATCATTGATATACATATCAGCTATCTACTCATCTGTAGTGGAACCGTGAACTCGTTTTAAGCCGAACTGAAATCGTGAGCCATAAATTCGAATTTCAGAACGTTTCGGACGACGCCTGATTTTAATGAGTTCTGTGATAAGACTTGCAAGAGGTATGATATATAGTCAAACATCTCGTTCGTTTATAATATCCACAAATTTAATAACTTTATCTTGATCTATTTATAAACTGCTTAAAATGTAACAGATAGAGAAATATTCTAAAATAAATATAGTTGAAATTCCACAATTAGTTTTGATTAACGTAGCGTGGAAAGCTGGTTCAGTTAGTAATGCAGAATAAACCGTGTTAAACTGTCCAGAGCCACTCGGCTAGCTCACAAGCTCAGTAGCGCACGAGTCTACTGATCGAAAGTCCGTAGATACTTTCGTAGAGCGCAGTCAAAAAAGGACACAAAAAGACTGGGAAGAGAGAAAGGGGGCAAAGTGCAGTGCCAAGATATTCTGATATAAAGAAATAACACTCCTCCTGCGAGTTGAGCGGTTGACTCACCAAACCAGTTCTCTTCTAGTTTTCCAGGACATTACATGTAATATGTTACCAGTACTCGCTAACCCTTCCTAAAGAAAATGACTATCCTCTCCTTCAACTGCGAAACATTTCTCTGATAATGAGCACGTCTTGACTGTAAATACCATAATAAACACTTTGCGACTTTCGCAAATCGTTCGTATCTCCAGCATTGCTTAGTGAACATATAATTTCCCATCAACACCGGTTTTCAAGTGTTTTTCCAAGACAATGAACCCCTAGGGTTTCTGTTCATAATTAACACACAAGTTGAATCATCATTCGGAAGACCTTGGAGAGCTTTTACCCAGACATGTTCCGAATGCTTACATGTTTTTTTGTTGTTTTTTTACTAGATTTAACGCCGTGTCAACACAATTCAGGTCATTTTACGGCGTCCAGTGCACCTAACCTAGCTTTCCTGGACCATTGTCTATAACCAGTACTCACTTACCCTTCCACAAGGCCGGAAACTTCTCCATATTATCTAATCAATGGAGGAAAATCGACAGTATTGTCAAATTTTCATGGAAGGGTATAACCTCCCCGGGTGGGATTCGAACCCGCACCCCTCGGGCACGAGATTCCAAAGCCCGGCGCACTGCATGTAATCACACCATTAAATTTAAATCGAATGTGGAACAAATAAATAAAACTTCTGAAAATGTATCGACAAACATGTAACCAAGTTTAATCGCAGTTCCACCAAACTACCGATGCGTCTGATTGTTCAGTGCATTTTAATGAAAAAAGAAAGTAATTTAGTATAATTAAATGCATGTACATTCCCCAATCTATTTACCGAGCTATGAAATGCATACTGACACGCAAAACAAACTATATACTAAGTAAAAGACACATTTCACATACAAAGTTAAATTCAATGTAGATATGTTTGGTATCATTCTTTAGCAAAATCGATTTGCCACGTATTTATGTAAATTTCATTAAATTTTAGTTGAAATTCTATGCATAATTAACGTTTAAAGAGATAGGGACGAAAAGTAAAGTTGCAGAAGTTCTTTGGGTTTTTTATTTGTATTAACTTAGGAAAATAGTTTAATAATCCTATCGACGTCATTAGACGTTACGGCAGGTCTATGCGGTTACGATTGCTTGCCATGATCCGTAGACGTAGTAAACATAACAGATATTGAGGTATAATCACATTGTCAATATCTGAAAAAGTATTTTTATGTCAAACCATCAATGTATAAATTTTTTGAATTATTACATTCTGAAAACAAATGTATTCTTTTTAAACTATGTAAATACGTAAAGGAAGCACTTATGATAAGGGCATCTCATGTTAGCGTTTGACTTATTAACCTTAAATTCTTTTACTGGATATAAATAAACTGTTTATTTATCTGTATGTAATTTCCCCCTCTTTTTGTATGTTTATGTTAAAAATATGTTTTCATGTCGCATGTACATGTAATTGTATATGTATGTATATTGTATTTATTTGGGTGATGAGTATTGCTCAAGCCCTTTAATAAAGTATCTGTTCTGTTCTGTTCAAAAATTAAACTCTTTTTTTAAGTTAACACAAAGAAAAACAAAGAACGTCCGAAATAAGATCATTATAAATATTTACTGCACGTAGGGAATAAGTAAACGACGCTGTGGGTCTTCGTTGTGAATGGAACCAACGCGGGGATAACTTACTCATTTATTCCAAAGCTAAGTTCGTAATTGCCAAGACATGTACGATCTTTTACAAGCAGTTACAAGACAAAGGACTGTACCAATATTGGTTTTTACTCTACCAATAAACACTGAGTCATATTTTAAATGAACTGATGTTGTTAAAAGGTGTTTCGTTTCTGTTTATGAGAACCCTTCATGTGACTTGGAAGTCACACGGCACTGGAACTAACAGTTTGCTCTTATGTCCCTGAACACTGAGAAAAACATTCAGTTTTTTGTTTTATTTATACAAATTTCCTTTTTTCTGTGATCAATTATGGACGATGGTGACCAGTGGATATAGGACGTAAATTGTAGAGAGGTCATCAATTTTATCGATATCGATGTATCGTCGATATTTTATTTTCGGAAATAGAGAAACTGTGATTGGGCCATTTTTTAATAATCGACAATTCAATTAAGTTCCGCTAATAAGACCAAGAAAAGCGATGGTCCTAATAGCGAAACGGTCCTATTATAGGAACCCTTCTCTTTACTAATTAAGCATTAAGGTCTTAATAATTGTCAAAATTCGCATAATTTTGAAATAACAAAAGTGGTCTTAATAGCGGAACTCTACTGTATTGCCGATCATTAGAAATGGCCCAATCACAGTTTCTCTATTTCCTATGGGTTGCAGGAAAATATTATTTGTTCATAATCCTTATTTACATGTATTCAGAGTGTCCTTTATTTCTCCGATGCCGTAATCCTCATCCTTAAATCTTTGAAGAATTTTTCATCTTAACCCGTTTCATAGAAGTAGGGTAAAAATAATCAAGATAGCATCAATTTATTGAGGCTAATGAGGATAATGAGTTATAGTCAATATTTTGGGTCCCTTAAGGGTCTTTTGTGTCAGGGACCCAAACTATTCGAGAGGATAGATACATTGTGACGTCATCACGGTGTGATCATCTTATGCCAGCGACAAAACTTGCTCAACGACTTAGGCATGCAACAGGAACAAGGATATCTGCATATACTGCAAGAAATCGACTAAGAGCCGCCAGGCTTCGCGCTCGACGTTTCTACAAGGGAGTCCCTTTAAGGGCAAATCACCACCTTCTACGCTTGAATTGGGCACGTCGGTATAGTCGTTGGTTAAGGAACCAGTTGAATAGGGTTGTATTCACTGACGAATCAAAATCTCTTAGGAAAACAACATTAATTGTTTAGTACGTGTATTTTGCCAAACGCTTCCGATAAAGCGCGATTTACAAACGAAGACAAAAATAGACTGTAAATATTGAGTTTATTATATTCTTGCATAAAGGTCAAGCTCAGTTTAATTCTGTTGGACTAAATCAATGTTTATATGTAAAAAATCAGGGGGTCGATCGTGAACAAATTGTCGAAATTTTAAGTTGAAAATCAGGTAATTGATTTTTTCATACGTCGACGTCAGTTTGAAATGTTATAATTTACAAAGTCTAACAGCGTAATCATTATGGTAAAGCATTGTTTTGGAATACATCTGATGTAATGATGACACTAAGACACACATATCATGGTACTGGACTAATACAGAATATGGAACATTTTTACAAAAAAAGTTTGATGAGATTATTGAGAATTCCAGCCATGATAGCAGCATAAGGGTCAGAATAAAAAATCACAAACTAATCAGTATCTGGTATGTCCACCTCTAGCTTGAATGACAGCCAACCAACGTCGTCTCAATGAAATTATGAGTCGCCGGGTGAAGTGAGCAGGTGTCTGTGCCCATTCCTCGTGCAAAGCACGCTCCAAATCACGTACGCTATTGACGTCATTCCTGTCACGCAACTTACGACCAAGATAGTCCCACATGTGTTCTATTGGCGACATCTGTTGATCTCGCAGGCCATTCAAGTGTGTTTAGGTTGTTTTCCGCCAGAACGTGTTGTGTGAGCCGAGCGGTGTGACATCGTGCGTTATCCTGTTGCAAAACGTCAGCGTTACCGTTCTGTATGTATGTAACAACAATGGGTAGGATTATTTCGTCACAATAACGTGCGGAATTAAGGCGATTTTGCACTGTTACTAGCTCTGTTTATCTGTTATAAGAAATTACTCCCCAGATCATTACACTTCCGCCGCCGTAATTGTCAAATTCAATTGTCCTTTTTCCAATTCTTTCATTTTTAAATAAAAAACAAAAACAGATAGAATACAACTATGTTTATTATTCTACAATTATTTATTATATTTCATGAATAAATACTTTATATAGAAACATCAAGCACAATCTTGATACTTTACCAAGATGTACTTATCATTAAGGTATACAATTCTGAATCCAAAAATTTATGACAAAGTTCTAAAGAATTCTGAAAATAGTTTTTTTGTGTGTAAATTGTATTCATTAACTTTTTACCTTTTAGCCCTATGTAACTTTAGAACTTTGTTTGTTGGATGAACACGAAAGTAAATTTTGAATTCAGTATTGTATATCTTAAAGCTGTATTGACACTGTTTTGTTTCTATATCTTATATATATATAACATTTATGTACATGTTTCAAGTCAATATGTTATAAACTGTATGTTAACTGATGTATTCTAGAAGTAAATAAAAATAATTACAAAAAAAATTCAATTACGTTAGCTGGATCGAGACGTTCACCTCTGCGTCGCCAAACACGAATCCTACCGTCCGCCCAATGAAGGTTAAATTTTGATTCGTCAGTGAATACAACTCTATTCCACTGGTTCCTTAACCAACGACTATACCGACGTGCCCAATTCAAGCGTAGAAGGCGGTGATTTGCCCTTAAAGAGACTCCCTTGTAGAAACATCGAGCGCGAAGCCTGGCGGCTCTTATGCGATTTCTTGCAGTATATGCAGATATCCTTGTTCCTGTTGCATGCCTAAGTCGTTGAGCAAGTTTTGTCGCTGGCATAAGATGATCACACTGTGATGACGTCACAATGTATCTATCCTCTCGAATAGTTTGGGTCCCTGACACAAAAGACCCTTAAAGGACCCAAAATATTGATTATAACTCATTATCCTCATTAGCCTCAATAAATTGAGGATATCTTTTTATCCTACTCATAGACAAAAAGGATAAAAAATGATAAAACCTTAAGATATATTTGTTACTTTCAGATATAAACTTTGATTTACGTAGCAATAGATTCATTATTAATAAGAAGAAAAAAACTTTCATCGAGCAAATCGTTTCTTCTCCCCCTCCCTCTCTCACACACTCTCACTCGATCTATCGATACATACAGAACAGCCTGTTGATCCTGACGCCTTCGGGGGCCGACCAAAATGTACGTTTTTATTAAGTTTTGGCTATACCTAAAATTAATTTTCACTGTAACGCGTGTCGGACACAAATGCTTGTAATTTAATAACACAATCATCAGAAATTAAAATACATCAATTAAATTGAACAAATTTTATTAAGTATTCGCATGTCAATTTGCAGTCTTCATATTTAGCCAGTGGACCGAGGGCTGAGCCCACTGAAATCGCCGTCGATCAAGTGACTTATAAAATGTGAATGGTCCGATCTTTCTATCGGTCCAGGGGAAAATGGCTTCTTGCTGAACCAAATGCCCAGTGCTGATGAAACTTTGTCGTGAAGACTGATGTAAATTAGTCTTTACAAGGCAGTAGACATTCTTAAAAGTGCATCGAAAGGGTTCCGCTTTAATCAGGTTTCCGAAATTGGCAGGATTCCAATATTCATACATATCGCATTATTCAAGATTTCGGTTATCTCAGGGTTTCGGATCAATCGGGTTACACTGTATTTGAAAATTGTTGCTCAGTATTTGCGTTACTTACGTATAGAGGTTTAAGGGAACGGTTACAGCGGATAAAATGTTTCGTTTTCTTAACAATCTTACAATATAAACAACTACTTTATCGCACAAAAGTTTGTCCAACATCAAAGCAACTTCATACTAATCAATAGACGTGTTTAGTATAAACACGGAAACGGGTGTTACGATTTCTAGGTCTATGGATATCTTTAGATTTTTTTGTATGTTTTTTTTTGTTTAAGATTTACTTACACGTGTCTGTTAACAATACGTGTCAGTGCTCTGTTCTAAAAAGACAAGATTCTTCATTTCGGACGATGCTCTACTTTGAGTTAATTTAGTTTTTTTTAGTTTTTTATATAAGATTTACTTAAAGAGGGTAGAAATGGATTTAATGAACTTTTTAGCTTATGTTTCATACATATGGACGATAAGTAATGGTCTTTTATGCATTTTAATTGCAGAAGTAACAAATTAAGGTCTTTCAAACAGCTTATTCTCTCCAGTACGTGTGCAACAGTAGCCCAAGAGGTATTAGAAGCATTATTGTACTGAATGCCTTTGTCATCGCCTGATCAGTCTTCTGCTGCGCATTTATGAACAGGACCGTATAAAAGTCTTAAACCAAACGGAAGTGAGAGAACTCTTGGCCATCATTCTAAACCCAATCAGGTCCGTCTATTGAAAACACATATGTTTAGGTCACGGAAATGGCCGAGTTGTCGCGATCGCTCAGCCAGATATCAATCGGAAATCCTCGGCAACTTTCTTCGCGACTATCTGCATAGAAGATGGCCGCGGTGTTCCGAACATACCAGATATATTAACATTAGCCAATCAATAGAGAGCCGATACAAATAAAACGTCACAAATAATTTACATATAATATAATTGCTCTAATCAGTTCACTATCTTCAATACATCAAATATATCTCTACGACTGTCAGTAACTTCAAGTCTAACATCTGTCACTGACAGTTTGTTCTCAAAGCAACATATTACTTTAATATGGAGCGATCCATTAGGTTCAACAAAATAGCATGGCAATAGCTCCACGATGCTATCTATTTGATTCAACACAATACCATGGCTATAGCTCCGGTATGCTACCTATTTGGTTCAACACAATAGCATGGCTATAGCTCCGGTATGCTACCTATTTGGTTCAACACAATACCATGGCTATAGCTCCGGTATGCTACCTATTTGGTTCAACACAATACCATGGCTATAGCTCCGGTATGCTACCTATTTGGTTCAACACAATACCATGGCTATAGCTCCGGTATGCTACCTATTTGATTCAACACAATACCATGGCTATAGCTCCGGTATGCTACCTATTTGGTTCAACACAATAGCATGGCAATAGCTCCACTACTCGATCTATTTGGTTCAACAAAATAGCGGCTTGGCAATAGCTCATTGGCTATGATACATTTTCTATATTTTAAAATGGAACATTTATTCCATTATTATGTTTAACAATTCATGTATAAAATCACAGTTGCCTGAAAATCTAAGACATGATTTCAAACTATGAAATTTAAGTATAATTTTGGTTACGTGACGCAAATTGATAGCGACTTAAGAAAGTGTGAACAATATATTGTATTTTTTACAAAATATGTTTCCATTGGAACAAAACGAAATCTATCAACTATGCATAGCTATTTTCAAAGTTTAACTCTTTGACTGCTAAACATTATTTATTCAAACTCCGGAATCTGCTGCATTATGACGCAAATTGCAAAAGTATATTTTTCAAAAGGGAGAAAGGAACGCCGATGCAAAAATTGCACCGGTTGACCGCGAAGTTGTTGTTGAACAATATAAAGACTTAAGTCAAAGACCACATTGCAAACGGCCCTGATAAAACCTGTACATAGAATGAGCTCAACATGAAAGAATACTGTAATAGTGAACCTATTATTAAAAATGACGAATTTTGGTTTCGTAGATTAAACTTGTCAAATTGAATTAACTTAAATGTGTAACTTGGCGTATTGAAATCAGGTGCATGGCTTAACCAAACATTTTTAGCAATGGAACATAATTATTATAATCAGTCATGAACATAGGTCACGTAACGTAAGGTTATATTAATTTCACTTTGTGCAATATTAAGAGGTTGTTTACGACAAGCGAGTCAAAGTTTACGACCGATGTTAACTATCGTTTAGGTTTTAGGCCAATGAAAATTAATTATTACATGTAGATTCACTTTGAAGTTATGAGTTTGAAAGTGGGTACATTAAAAAGTAAGATCGAGATCAAATTAAGTGTTCTTAGTAGAGGAACGGTCTTATTATAGGGATCTTTTATTCTCAAGTTAAGCATTTGGGACTTTAAAATCTTAACAAATCATTCGATTTTGCATTAACCAAGGTGGTCTTTATAGTGGAACTTTATGATATCTTAAGGTACCTGAAAACTTTCCTTTTTGACGGTTTCTGATAAAAAGAAGTGAGAAAAAGTAACTACTGAACGTTTTCCTTATGTTTTGACTTATGTCGCTTTTGCAAAGCATTGATGACTAACTGTGTAATCATATTTGATAAAAATATGTAAAATCAGACAAATTTATATCAACGTATAAAGGATTCTAAGCGGCAAAATGCACGTGTTATACGTACGGCCCCTAAACCAAGAAGAATGACGTCATGACGTCGTAACAATGACATAATACTTAACTAAACTACAGTCTTCAAACGTCTAACACACAAAATTTCATTGAAATCGGCCAACTTTCATATTTTGGAGAGCAAAGTGTTCAGGTGCCTTAAGCGATTTTCACAAACTTATTAATACATTTCTTTCAGATAGGATGTTAAGGAGATGAAAAACTAATCATTAACTTTTATTGGCCTAAGCATATGATTAAGAGTGAGGACACGAGAGTAATAATAAGTCTTAAATTACAAACTTGGATTTCACAGCCATGAAAAAAAACGAATATAAATTTTCATTACCAGGGCTCGAGTCTAATTAGACATGAAATATTGCCGAGGTTTAAAAAAACATAACAGGAAAAAATACATTGCGGTAAAAATTCCTACTCATTGCAGGGTCATAAAAATAGTTCTTAAACTTGATTTATATCGTCTGGTTGCGTGGGATATGCATATTTCTGGCTTAATACTAATATGGAGGGTGCATTTTGACGTTTAATATTTCAGTACTCCGGTCATGGTATTATCGTAGTCTAAGAAGGGTCGACTCATGTCCATTAAAGAAATGAACATGTTATTGATTTTCAGACTGCGCCAGTCAATGGAAACACATTCTCGTACCCAGAGTCTAGTAGGATTCTCAATATTGAGAATCCTACTAGACTCTGGATACGAGAATGATGGAAACAGCATTAAAGTGATTTTTACATGGGGTTTTCCCATGTTTAGTAGCGGGCTGTTGCAAATCCTCATTTCAATCCATTGTGGACGATTACATTAGGCCGCGCATGCGCATGTAAATGTACAATTACTACTGCAATTACGGAGCTTAGTCAGTGATTTCCCCTTGTATACTCTTTAAATAGATAGGTCCAATTAGTTGGATTACTCGGATTTTACCCTTATTTTTCCATGTCAATTTGCCAAAATTAATCTTAAATAACATTTTTATAAATCATTTAATTTGTTTGAAATTCAAGCTCAGTATTTTTAGGGTAAAGAACTATCTAAATGTATCCACTTCTGTTACTATCTTTATTAACAAGAAAGATATTGGATGAAATATTTTGTTCTCCTTACATAGGACTTCAATGATAAAATCCGATGATTCCAACTGTAATAACCTACTTACCAATTGGATTGCTTCAGATTTTATCAGGGAAAGATAACTGACTGAAGTCCTTAATTAAAGTAATCCGCTTCACACAATAACAAGTAGAAAATGCAATTTGTGCAAATGATGTATATCTAATCTGGTTTAATATTCTAATAATCGGTAAATGTATGAAAAACTTCTCTTGTATTGATTCCATTTGTTGTACTTTCATTGTAGAAATGCGGACGTAAAAATGTGTGTGCTATATCATGTTTGCCTCTTTTAAAGCCTTGATTCTTACCATTAAAGAACCATGTACTAGCTTGAATTATTTCTTTGTTTTTTTGAGAAAATGTTCACGCAATTTTCCAGCCATTAGGCAAAATTTTGACCTAAATGAATTAATGACTGAAACATTGGAATAATGTGGATTCTACCTTAAATTCACAAATGTTGTCAAACAACAAACAAGTAATTGTTCTCACACAGTACTATAATCTACTTCACCCTCCCACGTTTAAAGCAGTGTTACCGTTCTATAAACTTCGTCTCTGGGAGTCCAGGGCCTTATTTTCCGGTTAATTTAATCAATTGTCCATTTCTACGACCCATGAAGTCTGTTATCTTATCCGTTAATTCTATAATACCCTCGCTTATCTCAAATCAGAAAACAATAGATCCAGTGTATTATCTTACACGTTTATTTGCCCATAAACAAATTACCTCTTTACAATTCATTCGTTTCTCTGATAATTACGAACCCATCATTTTGTTTGCTGTAAAAACTTGATACCACGTTATAAACCGAGAACCAGGCAAGCGCGCGACTTATGTATTACATATGACAACCGCAGAGTGAATAAGGAACCAGTGCTCAATTTTTGTTATATTTTTTATTGAATTCACACAGAGGCATGAATACTATCTCTAAATCAAATAATTAGCTAAATTGGTTATCAGATGAGTTCTAATTGTAAGAGATAAACCGGGAACCAGGCAAACGCGCGACTAATGTATTCCATATGATAACCGCAGAGTGAACAAGGAACCAGTAATGAGTATTTATTATAACAGATAATGAGATTTGGATCTATTCTGTAACCTTATAATTATCTCTTAATTCCTAAACATAGGTTTAACACGGAAAACTGATACCCCGAAATTTTATGTTTTTATTTATAAATTTGTTATTTTTATGTATAATTTAACTTGTATAATTATTCTAACATTAGGCCATCAATTAAAGTCAGATACAATTGTCGTTGTTTTTCCGACTGAACGATGTAAAAATGTTTGCCATCTGAAAATAATTTATGGAATAAGTACTACCATGATGGCAAAACAGAAAGAACACACGTTTTAAGGTGACTTAAACATGCACGTATCTATCGTTCCTAAGCAAACAATACATCGGGCTTCCACAGTCGAAACTTTTTGTGGCTCCAAACCACACTAAATCAGGTAAGTAATTTTAAATACTTCTAAAAGGTCTCTATGTCGGAAAAAAGAAACCGTTCATTCTAACCGAAAATGAAACTCAAAACAATGTAAAAAATATTTTTTAAAAATGTAAAATTCGAAACAGTGTAAAATTTCAGACAGAAAGCAAATATTATTTAGCATGGTCTTCGCAAAGAAGATTTTCATTTTAATTTATCATGTCGACTTTTTTTTAAAACCGTTATTACACTAATTACAGGATATTCTATTACAGAAAACATGTTTAGAAGTATAAAATATCTCCGAACGTTTGAAATATTTTACAGTAAACAGAACTAAACTTAGATCCATTGATTTGTATGAATTGTACAACGTTACAACACATACAAACAACGGAAAATGTGCCAGCAAACATGTCAGAAACAACAACAGCACATCCAAAAGGGTGATATTTTTAGATTTTTAAAATTGTTGATATAAAAAGAGATTTAGTTAATATATAATGTATAATATTATCTAACTTAGCACAGAAAAGGTCTAAACGTTAAATGAAACAAAATATTTGTCAATTTTGGAATAAGATTTTTTATACAAGGCTTGAGCATAGAAAATAACATTTTCATTCGTGGCTTTGTCACTCCTGAATAGTTTTGTTTCGACTTCTACATGTAGCTGATTTCTACGGCCATTCTTCCTCCTATCAATGATTTTTAATTATGAAGGGCATTTGTCAGTCACAGACGAAAGTATGCGCTTAGTAGTTGGTTAACACTGAGCTAAATCCAGAGATTTAGCCTTTTCAGGAGGAGTGAGTAGGTTGACTGACCGACGTTATATGACCTAAACAATGTGTTGCTACGGCGTTAAACTCAACAAAAACAAACAAAACAAAAACAAACTACATGTAGCTGATTTTAGGTCATTTATATGTTACAGAGAATACCAACGCTAGCGTTCGATCAGACAAATAGGCCATTGCTTGTTCTCAAAACGTTCATGTATATGAAAGAAATAACTGGCACTCAACCAAGAAATTACAACAAAAACAGAATTATTGCATTTCGTACAAAATTTGAGACTTTCGATGGAGACATGGGACTTTGATGGAAACATAACACTTCCATTGATCGTAGTACACGAGATTCTGCGAGAAAACTTCAAAACAAGAACAAAAATATGAGAACTATTTTTTCTTCAAAACCTGTTTACACATTCCATTAGTGCGCACATGTAAACAAACATGACCTAGTTGAAAATACAACGCAATAATAGATAGTATACATGTTATTTTGTAAGCAAACAATAAAATGTGGATCGAATAATTCTATGATCATAATATTCTTCAAAGCTTTGAAACATCTAAACGCTTTGGAAGGAACTATTTTATTTCTAGTAAACATTCGGCCTTAGCTAGAAAAAGTAGTCCGCTGAAATGTACGATTGATTCTGATAGCATTCTGAATGCGATTTGGTTTGCCAAATAAATATCAATTTTCAAGCTACGGAAATTGCCGAAAGTTTACGATCAGAAGCCGAAAATGTTCAGACTGGAAAGACAAGTGGGAGGTCCATATAAAGTATGACCTTTTCTTTCGTATTGTAGTTGATACTCTGTTTGAAAAAGACATATTCCCGTCAATATATATCCTATAGGCCGCTGTCATTGGAATTCCCGACATCTTACAGAGGGTCACAATCAGATGACCTTTGTGTTGACCAATCAATGGATAGCTTTCATATAGACGGAACACTATTAATAGCATAAGAGTTTCGTAATTTCTATTTTTAGATCAAGTTTTGTGAACTATTTTAAGCGTGTTGATCACGTTTGTTGTGATTGGATAATTCGTTGCGAGTTGCGTCATGAATATTATAATATAGCAAAAGGTCAGCTGAACGTGACCTATAGGGTATCAAGTTTGTCAGATGTAAAATAAGGAAGTGGGCGGGCGCAAAATTTTACATCGGGTTTTAATCAGAATGAAATACGACCTACCTTTCTTCAGCAATGGACTCGAGTGTGGATTTTTATTCTTTTTCTCCAAACTTGAACAATTCCACCGGTTGTCTCTCATTTGATGTTGACATTCATGTATGGCGATCTGTATTCCTTGAATGGCCGACGCCGTCACATCCGGGTACTTAGCACACAGTCTATATTGTTTCATGGACAAATCAGGAAAAGTTTTACATATTGTGTTGGGGTCAATAACTGGCTCATCTTTAGGAATGTTCAATTGTAAAATATCATTGCTATCAAGACACCTGAAACATAGAAAAATAATGTAAAGTCAACGTAAAATTCGAAAATTCGAAAATTAGACATCGAAGATTCGACAGACTTGAAACGTTCGTATGGTCAGGATTTTCGACCTAGCTGAATTCGTCATTTGTTTGCGCTTTGTATCTAGCAATGTAGTTTTCTCCTACGTTATCATGACATCACAATCACGGAAATTTAACGAAGGCCCGTTGTCTGGCAAGGGACAGTCGTATTGACCCAAAGTCGTAGGCATCCCCGTTAAATGAAAACATGTCTCCAAACGGAACGTTCTTCAAGATGACGTACCATCAAATGAATTTTGATATTTTTTCGTACAAAGCAAAACGAAAAAATGTACGATTTTCATATAGAACATACAGTTGCCCAATCAATTCATACTAGTATAATTGACCAAGGTTTCCTATTGAATTATTCGTACTGTCTCGGTTGTATAAGAAATCATCCGGCAGTTTGTTAAGATCGGACTTTGGTGATCTAGCTACTGGCATCTTTCTCCCAGTAAACATGCAGCCGAAACATTAGTGCAACAGATTTATATTACCCTCGCAAGTACCCCTTTACATAACACCTGGGTAAATTGAAGCAAACTTTAGGAAATAATAAAATAATTATTATAAAGTAATAAAATAATTGTAGTCGTATGTATTTCTTGCTTTCAGAAATCATCAAGAGTTCGCCGGGCGAGCGTTCTTTGAATTGTAACAGCAAATAATTTATATCTTAAGGATAGACCATTCAAAATTGCAAACTTCATGGTTATTTCATTAATGAAAATGTTATTACTAATTTAATTTGTAAATTAATTGACGAATCGGTCAAGCAAGTTTATCTTTACACTTATCGTGAAATTACAGATTTATGGGTTGGCCAAGATCTTTAATGATTTGCGAAATTTTTGATGAGTCAAGTACGTGGGTCAGGTACAGCTATATACAGTACCCTACTAAAGTTTGGACGAAAAATGACCTTATATATAAGAGTGAGCTTTACCCTTTATTATAAGCATATTTTGACGTTGACGCATGCTACCGTTCTCGTTGATAACAACGCATCAGACGTCATTTTGAATAAATCGCAACGTCGTTGTTGCAAGAAACATAATTTTATGCGTGACATTCATTTAGCTGTAAAATCGTTAATATTGGTCAGATTATGAAAAGGTTTCCAGTTTCATGCATCGGAGATGTTGTACTTTCCGAAAATGTCAAAAAAGTAAAAATAAAAAATTTTGTCATTATGCCCGGTTTTCACAGAGCCTGGCCCATATGTATTGAAACACACCACACTTTTTTTAATTCCTGCACAAAAATTTTTATGAGTGTGAACTTCTGCAAAATCTAAATTTCTGGATTTAGCTGTTAACCAGCACATACTTTCTTCAGTGACTGACAACTGTCCTGTGTGATTTAGAATCAGTGGTAGGAGGGAGAATGGTTGTAGAAATTAGACATTGATTTTTACACAAGCATATAGGAGTATTAGTGTTTAGTCAAACTTTTTGAGGGGTGCTGTATATATAGAGCTATATTATCCATTCGTCTTTCATCCGTGGTCTATACTAGCCTCATAATGTACGAAAAGTATTTCAATTAGAAAATTGGCATAAATTCAACCATAAAATTTCTCATTCAATTTGTCGATTTTGAAGATTGACTATATACAGTCCTCTAACTTCAAATAGTCATAGACGTGACGGGGTTAATTGATAAACTGTAAGCTTCTCACCCCCTTTCATGTGGTAGGATTGCTAATTCGAGTATAAAAACGTGTTGATCTCATTGTTGACGGTAAATGTCTATTTTGATAAAAGCGATAGGGTTTATCCATTTGAATCGTATTGAAAAAAGACGAAGTTTTTCATTTTAAAAACACCAAAAGTTTTTGTGAGGTCCAGATACTCTTTTTTGTTTAAACTGGGTTTATAAAATGTGGTTTAAACATTTTAATCATTTGTTGACATATTAGGGTATTTTTATAGGGAGAGGTCAAACGATACAAATCGCTCCCTTAAAGTTGATAACGTATTGCCATGGCCTACTGTTTTATGTTGAAGGAATTTAGGGGATGAAATAAAACGTACTAAGTTCTTTTATAATCATCACTGTAGTAAAATATACAGTTGATACTGTTTGTCTCACACTTTGCTTTAAAATAAAGTCATCCAACGAAACAATGAACTTACACAGGGTCAATGGATGAAATTATACAATGGCAATATGAAACAAAACAAATCCTCTGTATTTTAGATTTAAATGTGAAAATGTCATCTCAAAACAAAGATAATCGTAAAAATGATTTTGTCAATTTGGGAAAAATATTCTGTTTATTTCAACTCGAAAATTAGAGAAGAAGTGCCTACACTTATCTTGAAAATGTTTTCTTGATTCAAAAAGTGAACTAATAATTGACCTTTCGCCAAAAAATAACAAATTTCTTCTTATTGCTCCAATAAATGACAAAACGAGAGCATTCGTCGCATTTCTTCTATAAAACGGAAAATCTTAGAGCTAAAAAACATTTTAGGTATCTTCTTCTTAAAGCGTTTTCCATTCATCATTTAAATAGGAATTTATGTTAAAATATATACTAAACTTATATAATGCCATAAAAATGTTGACACAGGATTTTAATTGCGTGATTTTTTCATTTGAGAACAACAAAGCTTATTTGAAATTCAGAAATACGGTGATCGCGAAAACTGAAGACATTTGCAATGTGACGTAAAACACAACACACATTTGCCTCAATTAGATCAAATAACAGGTGCTTTATGTCTTCTGAGTAAGAGAGACCGATGAAAACTGAAATCTTTATAAAACTCTTATTTACAATTACCAAAGAAGCGAAAAGATGCATAAATCACCGGAAATTTGTAAATCAACTCAAAGGAACACTTTGAAACACCAAGTTGAAATAAGTCAGACAGTGTATGTTTGTAAACCGACAGCGTATCTCTAGTCTTAATGATTCCTTTACTCTAGGAATCTGTTCTTCTTTGACAGAATAAATACCCAGGAATAATTCCACCAGCTTTCGCTTTGATTTATTTATTATGAAAAATTCATGTAAAGATTTTTCTAGCAGACTAATGTAGGTAGAGGGTATTTAATGTACTTCATATGTTATTTCGAACAGCACGTACATTTCTACTTTATTTTTCAGTTTTAAGAAGGGTGTAGCATTAAGTCACGCCTTGCGTGGGCCGTTCAGCGACTGTCCGGCTGTAATGCCACAGACAGGAAGCAAGAAAGTCATATTTCTTAAAGCTTTTGTAATATTTTCGCTTTGTTATGCAGTTCTTTTACAACGTCGAGCAAAGAATGATGTGCGAATCATCAAGTCTGAACAACGAGTCTTTTCATTGTAAGACAAAATGGCGTTGGAATCAAGAGTTTGAAGATAAAATACAAAGAAAAACAGATTTATCAATGTTTGACCGACCTATTACGTCATAACCTGACGTAATAACATGTTTTGTTCTAAGAGTTCTACGATCATGTTCTATATGTTCTAAATTTTCGATAAGCACTTTTTCCATTTCAGTGCAATATGTATGTAACAAATGAGAAGTATAACATATTCAATTTCAAAGTTAGGAACCACATATAGACTCATTGTGGAGCACAACCTCATTCTGAAAACAAATTTCACCATTTTAAAAGATTGCTTTGTGGGACATTTCTAAAACAACGATTTTCTAGTCTTAAACACTGTAAACACAGCCGTTAATAAAATAGGATATAGATCTACAAAACTTAAAAAATGGTTCGAAAATGATTATAGGAATGACTTTGTGGCTACGCAAGGCGTAATGAAAACTAAAACTCCGACATTTCGGTATATGTTCTTAGTCAGTGTATGATATAAAACCCGTTTCCGTCAATAATTTAGCCGGTCCTGTTATAATATTAAAGTTTATATTTGTTTATTTATCTAAACCTATCAAGGGTGGCGTCAGTAGTCTTTCAAAAAGACACAAAAGTTGTCTTAATAGGGTGACTTTTGCTACCAACGATAGTAATTTGAAAATATAAATCATTTGATATTCCGTTCCCGATCCATTGTTTATAGTATCACCGATTGCCTCATCGTCAAGGAGACGATAAGGGTTAACCCATACGGTTGCCCGGATTTCACGGTGATAATTGACTGCAACATGTTTCCTAAGGTCGTAAATTAACGTAACTCATTCAGAATATTATCACCTTGTCAGATTATGCGAGCAACTAGAAATACTTCCGATAATACAGTGCAACATGTGAAAATCCGAACCTTGAGGAGTCCGGAATATTCCGAATTCCGAACAGTTAATCCATGCCAGTTGAGACTTTCCGTATTTGTAACTACTCGGTGATTTCCGTCAACCTAGTCAATTTTTCACGGAAGGAATTGTCTCTCCACCATCCCAGGTGTATTTAGAACTTAATTCTCTTTCGGCTTATAAGATTCGAAATATGGGTTAGCCTACTGCATCAGGTAAAAAATCATATTTAAAAGAAACATTGTACGAGTACTTTACTGAATTTACTACGAAAATTTGCTTTTTGCTCGGCCCTAAATGCTAGAGAATTTCGAACATTTGGAACGATCCGAAAATCAGTTCAATCCGGAAATTTTGGACTATCCGCAATGTGTCCGAATGAGAGAGGTTAGACTGTATCCTACAAGTTATTTAATTTGTAAACAAACTAGAGAGAGTTATCAACATACTATAACGGCGTCATAAAATGATACTCGTCCTCAGTATATAGCCACTTAAATTATCCCAGTATTGTCATCATCTGATAGGACCAACTTTACAAAATATCTTTATCACTAAGGTAAAGTGTAAACAGTCTTAAGTTAAAGACATTACTGCGGAGATTGGAATAATAGCTCGCGTAAATTGATCTTATACATCTTAGACAATAGTTCTGTAATATCGCAGTATGCAAATTAAGTATATTAAATGTATTTTAGCGACAATCAATATATCCTGTTAGTATATTATTAGTTGTCTCCAAAATATTTAGTGTAGCCCGAACTAAAAAGTGGTTGTTTTGAACAACGTCTCGACACTAATTTCGAATTTCCGAGTCTCTGTACATGGAGAAGTCTAGATCTGTAGATCATAAGGTTAAAATTAAAAAATCTTGATTAAAAAAAATACATCCAAATTGATTGAAAATACACTCATTTAAGAGCATTTGTGATTCAAGTTCCAATGAGATGGCATTCAAATTAAACATTTTGTGAATGCATGTTCAAGTGCTAATGTGATCACACTAAATCAAGAATGTATTTGTTAAACAATGTTCAAGTACCAAATGAGATTACTGTATCCCCGCTAAATGTCGCAATAGTCACTAAACGTCGCAATCGTCGCTACATATCGCAATAGTCGCTAAACGTCGCAATCGTCGCTAAATGTCGCAACGTCGTCGTTTTAATCAAACTCAAACAATACGTAAAAATGCGAAGTCATGTTCAAGTTCCTGTATTTAAAAGAACGTACCAATGTCTTTAAAGCCATCTTTTATAGTATTGTTTGTAATACAGGGACATAAGGTTAAGATGTATTATCGTCCTTCTATCCTTTCATAAAATCACTACAATTATGTTTCAAGTAGCAATAAAACAACGAAGTTTGGTTATATGATCGTAAAGAATCGGATGTTTCCGTATCATTAGTACAGTACATTGACAAAGTCATCGGCTGTTTCCGTATCATTAGTAAAGTAAGTCATTGGGTGTTTGAACCGTATCATTAGTAAAGAATTCATCGGCTGATTTTGGTATCATTAGTAAAGTAAGTCATCGGCTGATTTTGGTATCATTAGTAAAGTAAGTCATCGGCTGATTTTGGTATCATTAGTAAAGTAAGTCATCGGCTGTTTCCGTATCATTAGTAAAGTAAGTCATCGCCTGTTTCCGTATCAGTTGTAAAGTGAGTCATCGGCTGTTTCCGTATCAGTTGTAAAGTAAGTCATCGGCTGTTTCCGCATCATTAGTAAAGTTAGTCATCGGCTGTTTCCGTATTCTTCCGTATCATAAACATCGGGCTCTAAGTATACATACTTATTTATAAGAAAACACTGGTCAACAAAAATGCCATAGATTGATAGACACTAAAATGATTAACCTTTAAAATGTTTGTGTTTACTTTCGATGAACTTGATGTGTATTAAGTAATTTTGGTCTCAATTTAGACCTCTTAAAAATATATATGTAATATAATTATTATTATTTCGTAATATCTATCATTTTGTCAAATAATATTATATCAAAATATAAAGGACATTCTTTAAGGTTTGACTGTTCATGTTTCACTAAAATGAAGCGGGTGTGGCCTAGTGGTTTCGATGTTGAACTGATAATCATTGGAAAACCAGCTTCGCTTTGATTCAAACCACAAAATAACCAACTCGTTAATTCAATAAGTAAGAAACTTAATCCTACTGTCTCAGTACTGAAGGAACCAGGAAACGGACTTTAGAGTGGTTATTTCAAGTTGCAAGAACTTGTTCACGATAGAGCTAAAATTAGTGAGCATAAAACTAAACTGAAATGAAGTAGACTTGGCAGATGTCACTGAGTGTCTTCAAATAATTAGGGATTTAGTAGGGCTCAAGTTTCTATTTTCTAAGAACGGCGTTTTGAATATCAGTGACTCAATATCACGTGGTATCAACAACCCTTATAACAGTTTCATGCAAATTGGAACATATGTCCTTATATGCAGAAATTGTAATACAAGAGCATTGCCTCGTCAGAATAATATAATTAGTCCTTCAAGCGGAAACTTTAGCAGATGTTTGCATTTTTGAAAGAATGTGCATTTTTGATTCTCATTTCAAAACATTTGATATCGGTTTACGACCATGAATACTGACATGAACAAATAAAACAAAAAACCTTTAGTTTTCTATCCAGTAGTATTATTTTATAATATGATCAATCAATTGTGTATAGTAAATCAACGAACAGAGCAAAACTTCATTAACCAAAGTTGGATACAACATCATTTGAGTATACAGGTGACCAGTGGTCAGTTTCATAAGCATATCGCTACGTAGCGCTTAGAGCTCCTTTTCTAAAAAAATCTTACGAAAAATGTTATCGTAAGTCAATTTCATATAATTAGCAGTTCAAAGTCAGATGAATAATAAGCTTAACTATGATATAATAATTAGAACACAATTCTATAATATTTGGAATTGATAAGCCAAAAAATTAGCGTATTATTAATCCTTCTTGCTTTTGACTTACGAAGATTTTTTTGTAAGAATTTTTGTGAAAAGTAACCTTTATTCAAAAGCAGTAAGTGTGTGATATCAAATCGAGGGTATAAGAGAGCGAAACGATTCGTAGCAATAGGCTTAGGCAACAGTCCCAGTTTTCATAGCATATTACTGGCTAGAGCTTCACCCCTGGTACCCTCTTTTTGATATCATATACTTATTATTTTAGAGTAAGAAGGTTACCAGAGAACGAAAAGCTAGCTAGCATTTCATAAGGAAATTTACCAAAGTTTCAAAAACATAAGACAATTCTCACATGGCACGTAGTGCTAATATAAAGAACTAAAAAGTCATAGAATTTACAATACATTTAAAAAAAGAATACAAAACTTGAACTTACATGTAAATATGAATAATTTCACGGGTTTTTTTTAGATTTTTATCTTACGGGTAATCCTTAAGACTTATAAACAGGATTCAGTAGGATTTCAGTGTCCATAATTCTAATATTTGAGTTTTCCTCTGCGGTACAAACAAACTTTTAATGTCACAATAAAAGTAAGTGTACAAAGAACTATATGATTAATTCCATATTTCGTGCTTTTCAGCAATAATGTGTAACAAACTTTGATTGTACCGCCTGCGCACGGACGGAAAAACCCATAAATTTGAGCGCTGAATTAGGTCTATTTAATTCAAAATTACACATAAAATATTACATTAATCTGATTGGTCAATGGTTTAGTAAATAAACATGTATATTAAAGATGTGATTGTCAAAGCGTACATAAATCTCGTGCAAAGCTCGTGTAGTAGTAGATTAGTGGTATGAAGTACATGTGTAAAGTCGGAGTGATTGCTATTTATGTGAACCATTCGGAACACCTCGACCATTCAATAAATATTCTTAGTGAGTGGCCGAAGAGTTTCGAATGACACGATAGTGAATATGTGTAATTTTAAATGGATTTTTTAATTATAAGTGACCAAAAGGAATATATCGGTGAGTCTTTTTAATATCAATTTTACCTTAGTTCCTCATAAAGAAAAGTTCCACTATTAGGACCATCAAAATCAATGGTCTTCATACTAGTATCGTCTTTATATCACCGTGACAATACCACGTGACTATGACGTCACAAATGTTACGACTTCAAGAAGAAAACAGTGAAAATCAGTCTAAACTCAGAGTTTATAGAGCTGTAAGTCTTTTAATTCTGGTCAGATTTCAATAATACCAACACGAGGCTAACCAGAAAAGTGCATACTATTTGCTGCTCATTACATCTCCAACACCAGTAGCCTGTTCAATTACACAAAACGTTACAGAACGTTCCGTAGCGATACATTCGGAACTCCTCGGCCATTCACTGCAAATATTCTCATCTAATACACAACTATGAGATCGTTAAGGCAATGATCGAGTGATGTTTCAAAATTTACGGACTAAAATCGAAACATCACTTATTGACTAAACGATCATATATTTGTTTACTTCAACACCGGTAGTTTCAAAATAGCGTCTAAATATGTCCGAAATTAATCGCAGTGAATGGCCGAGGAGTTCCGAATGTATCGTTACGGAACGTTCTGTAACGTTTTGTGTAATTGAACAGGCTATAGGTTTGTACTTTTTGCTACCACTCTAGCATTAGTGATGTCATAGTAACGTGGTATTGCCAACATGAGTATGGTCTTTATTTAATAGGAAAATTTTGCTTCCCAAGTTAAGCACTTCCTATTTAAAAAATATCAAAAATCGAGTGATTTTGCAATAACAATGTCGTCTTTACAGCGGAAGTTTACTTTACTGTTGTCATTCGCATATGAGACCAATTAGATAATTACAATTTTAAATTATTTTGATGTATTAGTCTGCTATCGATTTATACACTTCAGCTGTAAACGCATATGTTTATAGTTTTGCTCTGGTTCCTGCCAGTAGCCCTCACCTGTTTCTAAAATAGGGACTATCGCTTTTATGTGCTTGCACCAATTTTATAAGTTACATGGAATTTATTCGTAAACTAAAAGTTTGTGGCTCATAGGAAATGAATTATTAGTAATCCATTTTCAATGCATTGACAATATATCGTAAATCATCGGTCGTTTCCGTATACAATCTTCATGTACTTCGTTAGATATACTTTCTACATAATCGGAAAACATCGGGAAGTTCTGTATTTTTCCGGCAAAGCACAATAGCGAAGCTTACATCCGTAATGAAGATATTTGCACTGACAAGTCGACTTAAAATCGCAAATACCTCAAAATTCTTGACGGAAATTCGATATGAAAAAGGGATTTTACCACGGCTGTATGTAAACACGTCTTCTACACGAAACATGTATTAACTAAATATTATTTTTATTTAAAGAAAGGCTAGATTGGATGTACTTCAATAAAACTATCATTGATGCTAAGTACGTGGATAAGTGGTAAACAGTCCCTCACCCAATCTGAACTTATTAAACAAACAAACCATAGAATCCTTATAATTACATGTATTATGTCTAAACTGGTAGTAATTGAATATTTTACTAAATCCCATTAAAATTAAGCCCTAAGAACGCTAAACCACTACTGTAGCGAACATTTAGTGGAGTATGCAGTACGAGTAGTTTGATTTTAAATTACCACTACTGTACAGCGGACATTCAGTGGAGTATTCAGAACGAGTAGTTTGATTTCATAGTACGTGTTTCAAGTCTGATGTAGCATGTATTTAACATTTTTAGAACTGTATTGGTAAATTTTATTCATCTGTCAGTGGCACATACATGGATCCTGCTGATTTAAATACTTGAAATTTGTTCGATGATACCGGTACATACATACATATTATATCACTACATTACGTCTTTCCTGAATTCACTATCAAAACAAATAGATGTCCGTATTTATGTACCGGGATTATCAAACAAGTATCGAGTATCTAATTCAGCGGGGTTAATGTATGCACCACTGACAAATGAATAAAATTTAAAGTTAAAAAGTTAAAGCAAGTTTTTTGAAGTCTACTTTTAGTATCACTATTCAGTCGACTCATGACATTAACTTCCCCGATCATCGAGTCACACACCAACTGTTAACATACGGCGCAGATTTTAGCCACAGCATAAGTATACAGTGCATGACCCTAACAGGTACCAATTTACACCAAGGTGGAGTGAAGCAATCGCAGGTAAATTTCTAGCTCAAGAAAATTAGCAGTGCCCCAGTGGGATTCGAATCCAGGACCTCTCGATCCCAAACCGCGCGTCCTACCACTGGACTACTGCTCCTACAATCAGTATCATTGCGTCCGATCCATTTATAGTACAGCAACAAAAAAAATGCTTTAAAACATTAAGATTTGAAAAATGTGTTTTATCATTTTTACAATCAGCTAAAATTAATAGTAAATTTAACATGCTAATAGCAAAACGTCATTTCTTCAAATCATAAAATCAATACATAAAATCGATCAATTGTAGCGAATTGAAAAATTAAAATCAAATTTGCATTGATTTTCCGTTACTTTATTCGAAACAGACAATTTTTAACCATCATACTCTTAATAAATAATTTAAAAATACATTAAAGACGACAAAATCAGATTTTCTCTATAATAAAAAAACTGTCGATACAAAATTTTGTGTCAAATCTGCTTCGATTAAATCATGTCTAATTTCCGTTAGAAAAAAATAAATCGTAAAAAGTGTTGAAATATCACCTAACCATGGCTTTGTGCTGATATCAACTGACAGGTTAATAGGGTAATTTAAAAATTAGAAATTTGATACCAACTTTTATCTTATGATTAACTGAATTGAATTTAAAACTTATTTAGAAAAACCAACATTAAGTTTTAGGGTGTTGAATTTTAACTGAAATCAATTTTGAAATCAAAACACTGATTTTGGATATTTTCACACGTTTGTTGGGCATTGTTTTAGACTTTACCCAAGTCGCTGAGAATTTGCTCCAAGGGCCCGTATTATCAACGATCTTACGATTGATTTTCGTCGTAAATCCTTCTATATTGTAAAGTAATAATATCGTAAGGTTTTTGATAATATGCTGCCCAGGTCGCGGTATGTCAAATCCCTTCCATAAAATATCAGCTACAAAGATTTAAGGACTCTTCGCCGTATAAAAAGAGGATGTTGGCTCCTGGGTCCATACATGACCAGTTCAACGTCCTTACCTCTTGGCCACACCCGTTTTCAACAAAAAGATCAGTGGCGCTTTCCACTAAAAATCTTACGACAAAAATAATCGTAAGTCAAAAACAAGAAGCAATAATAAAACTGTCATTTTTTGGTCAATCATTTCAAAGTATTATTGAATTATGAAGAATATTGTATACTTTTTGAATGTCATACCTTAGTTATGTTTATTATTATTCTGACTTTGAACTTCAAAATTACTTACGATAACCTTCTTTCGTAAGTATTTTTGTGAAAAGGAACACAGACATGATAATAAATTATGTGTTCTTTTGTTACAGTGAGAGTTCCAAGGCTCGAACTCGATCAAGTTGAACTACCAGGATGGGTCGAAGAATAACTAGAGTGGATCAATCAAACAGCCTGCTCCCTCGAACTTTCTGTACCGAGCCTTCGGGTTCTAATTTTCGATTTTTTACTGTATTTAGATTCAAGACTCAATTTTCTCACTGAGAATCAAGATGTAGTTAAGTTACAGCTTTATCAATGATTATAATTTCAGTTGAAATCTGAGGTATTAATCTTGTCATTTTAGTTTTTATGTGAGAAATTTCCGACTACTCATGGAGTAACTTAATATAAATTATTAGGTGAGGCAAGCGTGTATCAACGGTTTCCAGATCCCCGGACCCCGGAATAATAATAAAAGTATATGCAAAAGAAATGGTAAAAATACGAGTACCATTTGATAATTCTTGTGGACCGACACCACGGAAAGTTATCCAATGAAAGGAGAATATTGGGACCGGTTATCGCTATCATATGAGCTAACCGGGCAATTTTTCGCTCTCATTTCAACTAAAACAAAAACAAAATTTATCACAGCTTGCTGAAACTTTCTCAGTGTGAATTCAAAAGATACTATCTATTTTTCGGAGTAACGGAGCGTTCATAAACACAGGGCGTCGAGTAGAAAAAATGACTTTTTTAATCAATTTAGAATCATTTGGAGTAAAAAACCTACTTTTTGAAGACTAACACCTGTTGACTCATTTAATGTAATATATACCTCATAAATTGTCATTAGGGTATGAAAGTTCATAGTTTCTTTTTCATGAGATGTGAATTAACCAATTTTGATACAATTTACCAATCAAGTATATAAAACGTTTAATTTAATTAGAATTGCTATAAGTTAACTGTAGCGACTTTAGACTCATTGCCTTCATTGGTGGTATTTTTTTAATAATAGCTTTTAGTTTATATTAATTTATTTTTGCTCGAGTGTGAAACAAGTTCTTACAACTTAGATTTATCACATTCTAGTCCGCTTCCTGGTCCCACAGTACTGAGCTAGTAGGATAAAGCTTCTTGCTCAAGGAAACAACGGGGTATATTTTTGATGGGATTCGAACCAATGCGGAACTGACTATCCAATGATTACCAGTTCAACGTTGTAACCACTCGCCCACGCCCGCTCCTTAAATAAAAGCATGTATACATGTAAAATCAAATCATTAGAATAACATAATACAATGTACAGTGACCACTAAAGTTATTGGACTAATGAACTTTTGAAAATACAAAAATGTAACTGATCTGGTGATTGGACAAATCAATTATTAATTTAATGATAAAAATCAATGCAAAAAGTACAAACCGAGAGGTCGCACGACTTTGAAGACAATAATCGTACGAATTAGAAGACAATGTTCGTACGATTTTGAAGTCAATGGTCGTACGGACTAGTAAGACTGAATATTTTGTATACCTAAGTTGTTTTCGTTTGATATATTTATTATTTATTACCCAAAGAAGCCATGTTTGGCGAAATTTTGTTCCAAATTAAACAATATTTACGTTTTATGTATAGTATAGTTTCCTCAGAAAAAGCCAATATGCCTATAACATTCTATTTTATATTTCAACAAAATAGAATTGTCAATGACATACAATTATGTATTGGTAGTATACAGTATATTCATGTACTATTAAGGACTTCATTACACTAAAAGTATTATGATAAATCATAACTAAGACAGTTTAGGGGTCGATCTGATACAGTAAGCAAATAAAAAGGGGGTTAATGAGCCATTTAGAATTTTACGACATCATCCTTTGATAGTCGCAATACTAATGCAAATTTATCATTTATTTAGAACACTTGGTTATCTATAATTGATCATGGATTTTTAATGATGTCACCAAAGTGACACTGAAATCGTAAAATTTAGCCATTCAAAACGCATCAGCTTTCCTTCGTTTAATTATTCAACGCAATCGCAAGAATCTTAGAAACTTAGACTGTCTAGAGAGAATTGTATTTAGATTTCTGGTTGGATTTTTTACATTGCACTGAAAAACCGCGACCGTGGCGTAGTGGTTAGCATGTCTGACTTCGAATCCGAAGATCGCGGGTTGGAGCCCGGTCGCGGCAGGTCATACCCTATACATGAGATGTCGGCCTCGTAGTAGGGTAAGTTAGTACTGGTGATAGAAAAGTGTCCAGGAAGCCTATAGTTGGAAGAGCTGATCGTCGTATATATGACCTAAATATATGTTGAATACGACGTTTAAAAAAAAAACAACAACAAAAAAAAAAAAAAAAAAAAACTTAATTAAAAACATTGCACTGAAGCTAAGTCGCTTTTGTTAGTCCAAATAGGGGAACTTTACTGCAAGTATGTTTTAGGCTTTCAGAAATTAGTCTAATTAATAAATGAAAATATTTTTCAAGAAATATACCTTCATACATATGCATAGATTGATTAGTATTTAAAGGATTTGAAGTCGAATTATGTAGCATTTATACATTTTTACATAAATCAAACTCATTAAAATGTTATGTTCTGTTTTCATGGTCCGGCTCTTCTAAAATTATGTTGGAGATTTTATATTAAAACGTGCGCCATAAACGATCGTAAGTCAAAATTGTGAATGAGTAAATGGGTCACACAATGTCATAAAATTCAAACAAATATTGTAATGATAAGATGGCCTAATATATTTAATTTATTATTTTGTCAAAGCACTTATTCAATTTTGGTGCATCAAGGCGTGTGCCTCAGTAAATTCTGTAAGAAATTATACAAAAAGCTAGGTTGTTAAGAGGTTGATATCAGTCATATTATTTCTGAATTCTTTGGATTTGTAAATATAGTATTATATCTATATACACAAATATTGTTTCAATACACTAACCTTAAGTATAATATTACTCACACTTTTCTCTTATTTGCTTATTTATCACTCATCTTTAATTCATACGTACATGTATTTATATATGGGTTTACAGCCAAATGTTTGTAATGGCGACGAACACCAATGTGTTCTGCTAATAAAATGTTCTGTTCTGCTATGTTCTGTAAGTTTTTTTAAATATTTGACTTTTATTTGTAATTAATGTAACTGATGTCTCTTTTTTGTTTGTGTTTGAAGGTATGTGATAAATATTAAAATATAGATGACATCACGTTATTTAAATATAAAGTAAAATACGCACGCGTCGTCCATACAATAAATATAATCCAAGCAATAGGTCTACAAGTAACAATGAAATCCATATTTTAAACGAAGATATCAACTACATGTACTAGTACAAGAATGGAAATTTTAGTGACAATATGTATCGTCTTTGTCTCCATTAAGACACGAAACTCAGTTTTTTAGGGACGAAGAGTCGAATGCCGTTGTCTGTATATAATGCGTCATAATGGAGCTTACGGTCTGATCCTCATTAAAATCATAGAGTATAAAATATGTTTGTTGTTTTGTTGGGTTTAACGCCATAGCAACACATTGTATATGTGATATAACGACGGTCAGTCCACCTACTCACTGTTAGGAAAGGCTAAATAACTAGATTTAGATGTTTACCAACTACTATGCGCATACTTCCGTCAGTGACTGACTACTGTCCTACATGATTCAAAATTAGTGGTAGGAGGGAGAATGGTCGTAGAAAATTATTTCATGACCAAGCTCCACGAAAGTATGCCCCACCTGGAATGGAACATACGATCTCAAGATCAGTAGACTTGTGCGCTACCGACTGAACAAGCCGGGCGGGCTGTACAAAATGTAAACAAAACGTCATACTTACAGGGCGCCGGAAACAAGAAATAGTAACGTGAGAATCACAGGTTTAAGTTTCCATGGGTTAAATGTTGAATAATATGTATGAGAATAAGTATCGTTTTTATCTGAACGTTTGTTAAAATGATCACTAACGTGTCCATGGCGCACTGATGACGAAATGAGACACGTGGCACGTGAATTTTTATCACAATAACAGCACGAGACGCACGTGTGTTCTAAATTAGTTGACATATTTTCAGTGTCACAATTTTCGCACGAGTTTCTTAATATGAGTTCTGAATCCAAAATATATGAGTGGATGTTTTCAGCACGCTCGAAACTATTATGTAAGTAATTCCAGTGTCTATTCCTCATTGTAGTGTTTTTCTTGCATTTTTTTTCAAATTTCATAAAATTTTCAATGTTATCCATGAACTGACCATTACGTCCACTGTTTACTTCTCGACCACTTTTAATAACGTCCTCGTATTGACCACCCACCGTTTCTTCGTCCGACGTCGGTGTGATCATTTTTTCTACACTGATGTATAATTTACTCTTCGAACAATTATTCACTCGTCGATTTCAATAAATCATAATGTCCTGTCCGACCTTCGAAATGTAATAAAGGATGTTAATTTACATCTACATAAACTTCGATTACAATATTTTTTGTTAAAGTTTTGCTCAAAGCAATTAATCAACCAATTAAGCTCTTCAGTATCTAAATGTTATTTAATGTTATTCAGCGTATTTTTATGACATTGCGAATGTAATTATATGCCGCACTAAACTAAAAACAACAACAATAAAGAGTCGTTTTAACAAGCTGATTTTAATGTCCAAAACAGGTAGTTATAAAAAAACTCACGTACGTTTTTCCCACGTTAAATTACAACTAAATAAATAAAAATTATCCAACACAACCTTTAACATTAAAAGTCTATCCTAAAGTAACACTCACTCATTTCCCAATCAAAATAACAATAATTTGTATATCTACACTTTTTTATTCATAGCGGTTTAAAAAGTTTCAAGAAAATTGAATTTCGAGTTAGGCTACAACCATTTAAAATAACGGTTTAAAAACTTAATATCCAATTATCTAAAACTGTAAATATTAAAATATGTACGACGTCTAATTTTTATCTCATCAACGTAATTTAACCTCATCCACAATTTCTCCCAAAATCGTACTCTAATCTACAAAACTCAAATTATAAACAATTTAAATTCATTTAGCACGATGAATATTCATAAACTTCAACTAACTTGTAACACGCGTCAAAATATTCAACTTCACACTGAGATAGTATTGTAATAAAAGCTATATTTCACAAGCTTTACTCCTCCGACTTCAAGACGTACATTATAAATGGTCGATACTCATTCGCCCCTCCCATTGCCTAGTCCGTTTATATCTTTAAACCCAATTGCTTAACACTGTTATTCAGATTTACTGCGTGGTTTGAAACGGGATTGTGGAGTTAGTCATTTATTTAGTCTTATTCATGGACAGAATTTGAGTATTACCTCCTATTTCTCGTGTGTTTTTTGTTAATGAAAGCTTTAAGGCGATGAGAACTTCGGCTGTAAAATGTCCGATGGAGAGAATTTGAGAATATTACCTATATATTTTCCGAGTTTTTACTGTTAATGAAAGCTTGCTTGCAAGCGATGAGAACTTTGGCTATAAAATATCCGAGTGTCCTTCAGTCCTTCGTTTTGAACATTCTGAAGTTATATGCATTGGTATAATCTATTGGAACAATGGAAGATTTAAAGCGATTGGTTTTGCCTGTATAACGACCGCTTTTCCGGCTGTTCTTTCGGTTTGCTTACGATATTAGTAGCTACAATGCCAAGATTTTCGTTCGCAAACTGTCAGACCGCCCACCAATCCTTTTGTAAGTCTTTTATAAAGGCAATCCAATCTACTGTAAATATAGCAGTTATGTGGCTAGCACTGTTTCTAAAGCATGTAGGGCAGATGTCAGTCACTGACGAAAGTATGCGCCTAGTAACTTATCTGCTAAATCCAGAGTTTTAGCTTTTTGAGACGGCGAGTAGGTCGACTGATCGCCTTGATATGTCCTATACTTCGTGTAACTTCGGCGTAAACAGAACCAACAATTAAGGGGTTAGTTTATGTAATTATTACATTGTTTTCTATTTATACAAATACTGCTAACTAGGAAATTAGTATGTCTCGGATTTGATGGAGATTGAGTGAATACAAAACGCTTTGTTTCGTAGATCAAGGATTACTTTCTTCCGACATCTTAATCAGTTTCAAAGAAATCTTTAATCAGTATAAGACTTGAGTAGTCCGGATGTGAAGTATTGATCATTGTAATTGATCTTTATAGTTCTTTTGTTTTTTCATTGTGTGTAGAAATTGGTTCAATGAGCAATGACGTCATGAAAGGTTTTGACTAATGAAGATGATACGGAAATCCGGCAGATATTACCAACTTCAGACACACTATTTAAAAAATAACTGATATGTTCCTATTGCGTATTTGTCTACAACTATTTTTCAGCAATTTGCATTGACTCTTACGAACAAAACCGAGCCAATCCGATTTAATATACTGCATCAGTTCATTCGGATTACTTTGGCAATATCTATACAATTGCAGTCTTAGAGAATGAGCGCTCTCGGTGTGATTTTGTTACCAAAAATAGAATACTCGGTTTACTTGGGCGATATCTGACCAAAAGCTCGATCATGAAAATCTTAATTCAAGCTATCTTCGAGAGGTATTTCAAATGTTTAACACCTTTACGATGAGGTCATCTATATTATGGACATAATCTATGTAATACCATAGAAGGATTATGTCAGTTTAAAATGAAAGCTAAATAACAGATAACATACGTTCAACTTGACAATATGACCTTCTTAATTAAATGATAAAATGTCAAAACGAGGCTATGAGGATAAACAGAGAACTAACGGACACTTTAGTTTAGAATTGATAGTCGAAAAGTGTCCACGAGTTCTCTGTCTATTTATTGATATAACAGCAGCGTGTTCAATAACGACTGTTAGCGAACGTTACGGATACGGGACAACTCAATCCGTAGACAACTCAACTCAAAGTTGGGACAACTTAGCACGTTAGTGAGGTATTTAGTTTTCTCGGGCTGAGTTGTCTTTGGGTTGAGTTTTCCCGATCCTAACGCTACTGAACGTTTCGGAACGTTTGGGGTAATTGAACACGCTGCTGGTGTATTGTTTGAATATAATGTATTGTCATATTATATCTACGTTCTACTATATTTATCATATGTACCATGTTATATTTGTAAATTCACATTATTGTGTATAGGCCGGGGGCCTGTTAATACAATAAAACTGAAACTAGATTTGAAACTAAGGTAAAGCCCTCTAACATGATGATACAGTAAAACTCAAGATGTTCAAATTTCGAGATAATGGAATCGGTTTAATTCCAATGTATTTTCTCAGTCCCATTTTGGACAAGCAATTTCAATCTACTAACTAACAATGTAACTTTTGCAATAATATAAATCAGTATGAGATGCAAACTATGTAACTATTGTAGGTTATAATACAGCATTAACTCCCCTTTGTGGACCATCAAAATCATGGTCTTAATAACGGTATATGGTCTTTATTTTAGGACATTTTTCACATTAAGCATTTTTGGACTAAAATCACATGACTTTGCAATAATCAAGGTTGTCTTTATACTGGAACTTTACTGTACTTAATTTATCACTTCAACAAATAAAGAACAATACGAATTTCCTGAAACAATAAGATAAATCGTGATTTTTAATTATGTTGTTGCTTTTAATGTCCCTTTAATGTTTTGTTCAAATGCCTTTTGGTATTTTTCAAAATACCTTTGGTGTTTTTAAGCTCCATTGGTGTTTCTGACAACTCCTTTCCTTTCTAATATCACTTTTGTGTTTTTGTTAACTCCTTTGGTGTTTTCAAGCTTCTTTGGGTTCTTTTAAGAAAAATGTATCGGATGTTGTTTAAACGAACAATGCTGAAATTAGTAATGATATTAAGTAGTTTTTCATATAAAATGTTTGTTTTTAGTCACGATTCAATATATCATTTTAAACCACAATCGACTATAATCATCCATTTATTTTTAAATGCCTTTGATTATTATTATTTTTAAAGTTTTCATCATCGGAGTATTTGATGTGGTTCTACAGTAAAATGTTATTGTTGTTTCATGACATGTTTCCATTGTTTTAACATAACCCAGGTTGGATTGAGGACAAGATAGCTTACTATTTAGATTACTTTAAAGATCAAGCTGATGATTAAAACCCCAATCTAAAATTCACCGCTCTCACAATTGTATATTTTACGTCTGAAAAGCTCGCAGTATAACCCAGATTGGATTGAAAACAAGGTAGCTCCTGATCAGTCTGAAAAAAAACCGCGAACAAAAATTCCCTGCTAGCATATTTTACATCTGAAAAGCTTGCAATTCAGGTCGCGTTCTACTGACCTTTGCTATAATTATAGAATTCCTGACACATTCATTGTGCTCACTGGTTCGTTTACGTCATCTATGCATATAAATTGTGACGCAATTAGAAAAGAATCATCGAGTCACAACTCATGAAACACATGCATTGTCAAATTAGCTCGCAAAACTCGATCTAAAACCATAAATTACCAGAATTAGTTGCTATTAACACGGTTTTGCCTAGATGAAAGATGTGTATTCATTGGTCAACGCAAAGGTTATCTGAACGTGACCCTTGTACCATGTCGCGAGATCCTGTTACAGCGGTATATAGCATATCTGGTTACGGAGACTGACTAGGTACTTCTCCCAAGAAAATAGTTGTATGAACTGTCTGCCTCATTCTAATTATTGAAAATGAACGTACAACCAAAAAAAACAATCACAAAACAAACAAACAATGGATGTTTAATTAATCTGTTAAATTTGATTTTATTGCTGAACATTATCATTCGTTAAATTTAGGTGAGCTTTGCGTGGGTGAGTGTCGGTAAAAATAATTCAACATCGAACCAAGATAGATTGATTTGGCGCGGACCACACCAAACTATATATAAAACATGTTTTCAGATTTTTATGCGTGTTTCAAATGACACATAATTTAATCAATTAATCAAAGCCAAGATAATTAATCGTTATATCGACGCATCATTAATAATTTTTGAACAAAATTATAGGTTATGATAACAAGCTTAAATTCAAAGATATTTTCTCCGAGCATTTTTATACCATAAATTTAAGTTATACATTAAGCATTATAAGTAGAAGTATTAAGTATTTTTATAAGTAGTATTAATAAAACATTTAATTAGCTCAATAAACCATTAAGTCTTTTCGGTGTGTAAGGAGATAGCAATTAAAGGTAATTTAAACATTTGACTTTAATAGGTATATCAACATTATCCTGAAAAACATTTATCATTTTTGGAATAGAATTATGTTTTTCTTTAAGTTATGATGCTTATGTCATTATTATCTCGTGTTTTTGACGTCTACGGAAACGACTTGGAGATTGAGCATTCGGATCTACTCGGTCATTTACTACGAATTATTCATTCAATGAATGATCTAGGTGTTCCTAATGGAAGATTTAGCAGTCCACTCATTAGGGCTGTCACGATAAGCCAGAAGTGTATCACGATATATTGCAATACGCTAACACCGTATTGCGATACGTACCACGATATCATTGTGGGTTTATAGATTCGTTGTGTCTCTGCTGTATTCAACAGAAACATTGCTAATCTTATATGCAACTACTTGAATCTAGTTTCACTTGATTTACACGGTCATTTAGACTGTGCTATTTGTTTTGCATATTAAAAAGATGCTTAGTTGGAAAAAAACGATCACCCCATTAGCTGCAGAACATCCTGCAATCAAGCTCCTGGACACCATGCTTGTTTCACAACTTACCGTCCCGAAGAATTCGATTCAAAAACATATTTTGCACAAGTTCCGTATAACCAATCGTATGCGCCACAGTCAGTTAAATTCTTGTATTTTCAGCTTAGATTGAATGAACAATGGAAAACTGACAATTAGCTACTTTTATGTAGCGAAGAGAGGATTTTTCTAATGAGATAAAAGTATCGCCAAAATACCGGTACGTTAAATTCGTACCGCGATACGTATTGCCGCAGCTGCGTATTGCAATATCCCGGTATATTGTGATAGCCCTACCACTCACCTATTTAAACATTTTCTAATCTAGTCAAAAATATTTTCCTTCATTGGAGATTGTAATTTTTGGGGCCTCATCTTGGATCTCATTTCGCCTGGATCAATGTGTACATTGTAAGCACTGTACATTTAGTAATGAGGAGTGCACACATGGCTGTGGCTCTTATTTCAAACCGAAAATGTTGACCAGTTTCCTAAAGGAAATCGCTAGCTTGCGCTTCGCCCCCCCCCCCCCCCTGGTCCATTTGATATCACGTACTTGTTACTTTTGGTTAAAGAAGGGTACTGAGAGACAAAGCGTAGGTAGCGATTTTCAGGAAACTGGCCATTGGGGTTTTGAAAGCACTTGCTTATAGATATATCTTCGTAGAAGATGGCCGTGCCGTACCGAATGAGATGTATATAGTCTGGATTACCTGCCCCTTTTTGCTACTTTGTAGCATAGACTATTGAGAGAATGTCGAAGACCACTTCCAGTCTGTATCGTTATTACTTACACTAACTACAGTATAGGTTGAAAAAAGTGCGTATGAAAAAAATGCCAATTAAACGTTGTATAGGTATACTTGCACGCGGGGTATTAAATTAGATTTGTCACAATATGAAAATAGATCACATTTTTTTATTAAATGCCCTCTTCACATATACCATAAATGAATCACCGTCGATTTATTATTCATAAAACATTCTGATATCATTAAGTTCAAAATTTTTGAAGAGATTGAGTGAAATAAGCATGAACGTTTTTGTATAATAGAATCTTAAAAAGATGAAAGGCAGATATTTGGTGACTCGTCAAGTATTGAAATCCATCTGTAGCCCACATGGTATCTGGTTTATTGAGGTCACAGGTTTATGTATAGAGTGCTCATAAAATAGACCGCTTAGGACGTTGTAATTGAATATAATAAAGCCATGGCATTTTATTCGACTGTCAGTGAAGCATACATTAACCCCGCTGATTCAAATACTCGGTATTTTTTCGGTAATCCCAGTCCAGTACATAAATATGGATATCTATTTTTATCGATTTTGATTATCAAAGCACTGTAGGGAATAACACATCAACCATTTCCGATAAAAAAAATATTTGTTAATGCAGAATTTTAGAAACGTGTACAACTTGGAACTAGTCCTACTTGCGGATTTTCATCTTTTGTTCTATTTATAGTAGTATTGTAAAACTACATTCGTAACACTGCGGCGATAGTCAGTTTACGAAATTACCCGAGTGTTTTCCCGAACTTTTCCGAATGGTAAAATCGGCCTGTATCAAGGTGATTGAATTTGGACCCAGCCACCTGTGGGATTCACAGAGAAGCTACCCCTCTTTCAGTTCATTTAAATTTGTTTAATTTTGTTTAAACAGTTGTCAATAAATGTAATACTTCAGCCGGGTGGTATTTGATTCCCCTTAAGGAACTATTTCAGTAACTTAACACTTAATAAATTTTCATTTATTTACATGTTCGTCGACTTTAGACAAATGTTTGCTTTAATAAAATTACAAAGTAAATACATGGGTCGGTCGGTTAGTAAAGGATAAAGTGACTAATTTAAACACCTCTCAGAACACCTATTCTATTGTATAGTGGGGACATTATTAAAACAGTAAATAGCGATTTTTAAAAATGATAAATATTATTTTATTTGTTGTACATTGTTGTGTATTAAATATTATTGACGTACGGAGTGTTTTAATTAAATAAATTATGTTTGTTTTTCAACAGTTGTATTTATAGACGAAAGCGGAATGACCAAAAAGTCCAATTGAAATGTATTCAATAATTTTTAAATAGTCAATATTATTATAAGTATGATAATTAATAGCCGTATGAAGGAATGCCCATTGGGATAAATACAATAGTGATATTCAGTTTGAATAATGCTAATGTGTAATTGAGTTAGAGCCACTATATAAAGATATATTCATTAACAACGGGCTTGAAGTGTTATTTGAATCAACGGAGATCTGAACTCTGAACTATCAAATGATTTCAAGGCCAAAGCTGTGACCACTAGACCGCTCCTCAAAATGGCGAATGCTCTAGCCAGTCCTTGTTTATCAACACCGAGTTTCTTAACATAAATGTTTGCCGCCTGAAATTAAAGTTATGCCAACTACTTATGAAACGGGTTTTCTTCAAACCAGAAAATTCAAGATGGCGACTTCCACTAACAGAATCTTTGTACTATATACTTGCGAGGCCGTCATATTAGAATCAGCGAGTCACCTCTTAATTGCGTTTGCCTATGTTCGACGCTATCGCGGCGTACAATCCGTTTCTTATCGCAAACGTTAGCCCAATCTCTAATTTTCGCGAACGTTCGATAACGTTAAGCCTTAGGGAACGCAATAACCAGAATTGTCTCACGTAAGAGCCTCCTACGAAAAAATACATGGAACCAATAAAAATATTACAACTGTTTAGCTAATGATTACAATCTATGATAAAAATATTATCATAAAAAACATTAACCATGGTTTTAATTACATTATACAACAAGTACCCACTGTTTAAAGTTGTGAATATACACTGATAATGAGATACTTTACACGTCGCTAATAAGCCTAGTAAAACAAATGATATTTCTTATATCCCCTTGAACCGTCAAGCCCACGATCATTATTCCCGCCCATTTTTCGACTTAACTGGATCTCTGAATCAACTTTCTATCCATCGGTGTGAATTAGTCATTTTTTCATACTGTTTGAAATGCGGGAAAACTCACGTGAGTACGGCTGTGTTAATCAAATTACTATTAATTAGTTAATTAGTTAATTAAATGATGTGTATACATGTTTATTATTCTTGCAGTATGAACAATAATTCCACTGTTTATATTTGATAATAAAAATACATTTACTTGTAGAGTCAACGTTTCATGACGTTTCCCGCTTAGCGACTTTAAAGCTATTATTCCCTTATCTCCAGGGTACTGGTACCTGTATCTATCTACTATGGTGGCGTATTCCTGCTATTAGATAGCCACATAACTAACTACATGTAGTTAAATAAGAGGTTAACTAGTTACGGTAACTAGTTAACCATTTAATTTAATTAACTTAAGACGTATACTAGTTACCGTAACTAGTATACCTCTTAATTAAATAGTTAGTAATGTGGACACTGATGGCAGAAATATGCCACCATAACCTACCAATATCCCTGGAAAGTCATTTAATCAGTTTATTGTACAACCAAGAAATGACAGAACGGAATGTCACAATCCTTACAACCCTTGCAAGTACTAATTTACAAATGGGTTTAATTGAACCAATGGACAAATACTTCGAGGAAATTAGCTCTTTCCCTTGTGGGATTCGATCCGAAACATAAGGATCAAACAGCCAAAGTGACGTCAAAAACAAACAGCTTAATGGTTATAAAAAAGTTCCTGGTAAAAGCTAGATGAAAGCATCACACTAATCTGGACAGATAAAATAAACAAACACTGATGTGCAATTTAATACAAAACCATTACATTGTATTACGGTAGCGTACATAGGATCTAATTTCATGAGGATAATCGACAACACAAAAAATTGATCAATTAACTAGCATGTAAATCAAACATCATTCACATGAGATATGTTACCAACGAAAAGTACAATCGCTATGTTCGTTTTTGAATGTCCTTACTTAAAAAACAACGACAATAAATAGCACCGATCTCAACCGGTCGCGATAAAAAATAAGACCTTACGAAAGGTCGAATCTAATTAATTTTGTCTCGCTTTTACAGTTGACATTTAACGTAAAACTTGTTACTCATGGGTTTTAAACATTTTTATCACATATGTCAGTTAATTGGATGATGATAATTTGTAATTAATTATGTGTTTGATTGTTAAGGAAAAGTGACAGACTAAAATAGTTTGAACTGAAACACTATTTTGTTGATAAAGTATATCACAGTTTGTCTCAGCTCGGTGTTGAAAGTTGATTTTATAACTTAAATATCACTGATGAGTTTTTCTTATTGGGCTCTAGTCATCGAGTACTCGAAAGGTACAAAATTTCGATTGATACACTTTTAAACAAAGTGTAATCACTGAAAATGCCTATAAAACGTAATAGAAATGTTCAGAGTGCATGGTTTTCCATAAAAGTAAAAGCTTCTGTAATTCTTCACTTATTTTTGTTATTACATAAATTACTGATTGCTTCTTTATTAAAAAGTGATTCGTGGTTCGATTCGTGAATCGCTACACATGAATCGTGGTTCGGATCGGATCGCCACTAGCTCAACGATCCACAGTCTTATATATTTAAGTCCGCCTTAAAATGCAAGATATTCAATTTCTTTAATCAGTTACAGAGACTGAATGGTAATCTTTAAAATATCCAAAAAAAATCTTATAATAGTAGCTATAAATATGAACAAAAACCTAAATGATATCCAGACATTTTTTTGCTGTCTACACACCCTTTTAGGCGATGATATCAGAAAGCATCCTCTACTTGCCATGAATACTTTCTGAACGTCCCTTGGCTATAATTATCCCTACCCTAAACATTGATTCAAAGACAGACATACTTTCTGCGTTCGGATGCAAATTGGACACCAAATACTGTCGTGACAAAAGTCAATATTTCTTCACATATTTAAAACATGTCACAGTTAGTTTAATTCCCTGTCTAATGGATGGACCATGGTTGGTTTCATTAGATTATGTACGCCTAACTTCACTTATTACAACTCTAAAGACCGCCGACCACATCAAAGAGTCTAAGTTATTCTTGTTGAACAAAATGTTAACATCATAAACGGTTGTGGGTTATTTTTTCGTTAACTTGATTAAAAGGTTTTCTAGTTAGTATGACAAACAAACAAGTCCAATGTGTGGTCAGTCTATTCATTCATAAAAATGTTTTAACTCTTAAATACAGTACAACATGTTGCGACGGTCACTGGTACATTGTGCTCAACTGAATATATTCTAATAGTTTAGTTCATGACGTCGTGAAAATAATGACAACGTCGCCAATGTTACCAGAAAAACAAACAAGAAACATGAAGGTATCTGCCTGCCAACTTTTATCATAATCGGTGAACATGATATTTTTTTTCTCCGATTTAGGTACCGACCCACCTTAAGTTCAGTTTAATCTAGTTTAGTTTACAGCACATACTTGTTTAATCTAGTTCGATTATGAAATAATTTCTTACTACTTGAAATAATCACTTTCGAGTCCGCTTCCTGGTCCCCCTGTACTGGGCTAGTAGGATAATTTCTTGCTCAAGGAAACAACGAGATTGGGATTTTGGTGTGATTTTAATCGTGTCCCATTTTTGGGGATTTGTCTTTCCCTTGTGGAAGACCTCTAGGTTTATTACAGACAGGGTTGACTGTATTTCTGTTCCTAGTTAACGCATCGATTGAATGTTCTCAACAAATTAATTTAATCAATAGGTAACATTTCATGCAAAAAAGTTCGCGGTTTTTATGTTTGCGTACAAAAAAGTTCCCCAAACATGGGAACGGAAGTGTGGCTTTTATCCTTTTGTTGTATTTTAGATTTTAGAATGTATAACATTTTGAACACGATGTAAAAAGTTGAAGAATCAGTTTGTTTAATGGAAAAATGACACTTTGACACAAAAATGTTGTGTACGTACATGATGACGTCACAGGAGTTCAGGACTTGTGGTCGTAAAACGTATTTAATGTATTTTAGCATAAACTCGTTAAAATCATGTGACGTAGAGATGAACTTGAGTCCATAGCACTCAGAAACTCATATTTTTCACTCGTGGGTTACTCTCTTTTGCATGGCTTAAAAGTTTCACCCGTTCACTTTTCATGTACATTTAGTGGTATATTCACTGAGCCGCAAGGGTGCGTACTTGTGGGTGTGCCACTCTTGAAAATACGTGAGATCACTCGAAAAATCAATAATCGATCTGACACAGAGTCTAGAGTCAAGTGACCTTAAACGCCCATTAAAATGATAAAAAATGCTAGGATTTTTAAAGGCAAAAATACGACATTAAAAGGTGTCGTACATTTGTAAAAGTTTTGTCGTATAAATATGTTTTTGTTATACACTTCATAAGGCAAAGGCACTACTAATGATTAAATTGTTGTATGATTGCGTTATTGCATGGCTCCCCGCGGCACGAAGATACGACAAAAATACCATTTGTCGTACTGTGAAGCCCCTCGGGACGACAATGTGGCATGGCGTCATTCAACCACTAAAGTTACCTTAACGTGACCCTCATAACGAAACAGCCAGATCTAACTTAGCGAGTAGACGAGCGGAGAATTTTAGATCGGGTTTTAATTAGATTGTCATATACCCTGACAAAACCTGACGAATTTTCTCTATGAACTAGTGCACAAAGTTTACATGTATATTAGAAATTACATAACCTATAGTCACTATGTCAAATTTCAGCATATGCTGTCTGCAGATTTGACCAAGTTAAAATATAGTGTAACATGTGGGCGGACACTTTTAATTTGTTATTTTTCTAAAGATTATAATCTAATTAATATCTATGTATATCATGGCTTATTATATACAGATAATAACCTTAAATATTCATTAAGATTAAGACGTCAAATTACCGCCACGGTTACCTAGCAACCAAGAAGGCTTGTTAAGCTCTTTGTATACATGGATACAACATTTGTGTGAAGTCAGCCATATTGGTATTGAGATTTCATACTTAAATCGCAGAGAATGTTTGGCTATACATGTAATTTCTTGTATGAATGATAATTTTGTGCAAACATAACTAGGCTAACATATGACTGTGTGAACAATTATTTTACATATTCAACCCTCCCCTCCTTAATTCCCGTCTCTTTCTCCCCCACTCTGTCTCTCTCTCTCTGTCTCTCTTTCTCCTCCCCACTCTCTCCCCCTCCCCCTCCCCATCCCCCTCTCCCCCCCCCCCCAATGTATGTTTACGTGCCCATACCCGGTTAGCTCAGTATAAAACAATACAGGCTGCGAATCTAGATTTCGTCATTTCGTTACCCAGACAGGACGAACAAACCTTCGTGGAACTGTCTATGGCCATTCTCCACTGTCTGTTGAATCAAGGCCTTTTCGGGAACAGTGAGTATATAGATGAACTGACTACAGCAATATATGAATTAAAACGTTGAAACAATGAGCTCTCTTTGCCATAATCACCAGCATTGTTATTAAAGAAAGCATGACTTTGGGTCTAAGTCAGAGGAAATAGCGCCGCGCGGCCTAAGACCAATGCTTTCGTTCCACTCCGAATATTTAGCATGTTAAGCACATTTTAATAAGGCTTAATCATTCTCGACCGATACATTACGTAGTGTGGACTAAAACATTTCCTTTGACCACAAACGTTTACTAAGATAGATAAAACAGATGTCTTGACAATGTGATTGTGTTTGCGTTTTATTACAACGAGTTTCCAATCGGTAACAATGAGGAAATGACAATATATTACGCCATGCGCGCTAAGGGTGAACAGAAATCAATCAATTTCATTCGATTGATTTGGGATATTGAATTTTATTACCAAAAAAAACGTTAGTCATTAAATTAAGGCATGGAAGTTACTCAGTGAAACCCAAACCAACAATTCATTGAGTCATTACTGAGATAAAGATATCTGTAGCTTACAAAACATCTTCTTGTTTGCGTTAAATTGTCCAAAACGTTTGATTTCCCGCTCTTTTGTATTCGCACCCAAGGTATTTCGCCCCTTTTGTTAATCTTATCTTCATTTTCATTGATTCAAACTAAAATACGTGAAAATCTTCCCATTCAGAAAAATATTACGATTAAACTATCAGATAAAAATTCATTAAAACAGCGCTTGTCGTTTAGTGTTCCGCCAATACGTGAATGGGGTAGAGGACCGTGATAGAATGTTTGTATCTTTCTCTTTAAAAGTTTAAGTGATTTCTACTTTTACAATTCTTTGAAAAGCAACTATTTTATTAACAATAACAAGGAGGTAGGCCATATTTTGTTATGTTAAATTAGCATAGCTTCATATTATGATTTAACTTTGAAGTCTGGTTAACAATACGGCATCGAGTAATTTTCTGCGGCTCCAATTACAGATCGCTGCGGATAATTATACGTTGAATGAACCTAGCGTTCCACGGGCTCTTAGCAAAGCAAGCCCGCGATTGTGTTCGAACAAAAAGCCATATTGACTTCTATTACAAGCATGTGAGGGCAATTAGCCAAGTCATGAACTGAACTTCTATGAAAAAATGGTCGAATATTTAACGATAAAAAATAACCTCTAAAAAAATTCTGTCAACATCGTTGAAATTATTCAAGTTGAATTAATGTTTTAAAAAAGAAACGATGATTTGTGGTCGATTTATTTAAGTACGCACGATAAAAAGGAAGGTTACTAAAATTAGACATTAATCCAAATTAATGTTTAATTAAATCAGTTTTCATTGAAGGAAGATTTTGGCTCAAAATGTGCTTCGTCATTCATATTTACCAAAACACGTGTGTCGATTCCGCATGGTCATAGGTATATGTGCTTAGTTTCATTATAAATGTTCTTTTGTCTTTGTTTTTCAAATAAGGTAAAAAAAGCCCATCATGCTTGAGAATAACATCTCCAGCAAAAAAAAACACGTCACTAATTTAGTGCAATAAAACGCTTTGACTTATTTAGTTTTTATCGATCTAACATTAATTGTGGTCATTTAGTTGATCTGTCATTTTGAACTCTATTTTCCATCATTTAGAAAAAAAAATTCGGCCAGAACTGCTGTGTAATAAACTTCTCACCTTGATTTAGCTAACGCAATGATACAAAATATGCACAAAATGCGTGCTAGTTCGTACCCATTCTCATACTCAGAGTTATGTCGAGAATCTTGATAACCTCTGGGTACGAGAATAGTTCGTACCATTATTTAAACTGCACACGCGGCCACTACGAGCGCATCATCATTTTGAGAGCTGAACGAAACACTATTGTAAACTTTATTTTCAAATGGAGATACAGTACGTAGTGTTTCGTACTGCCCTCGATTTCATTTACGAACTTAAGTGAACAATATGTTTACTTTAGATGATACTCCTACACGTGTCGAAGCATGTGGAAGATGCCCAAAGGGCTTACATGTTTTGACTCAGGAAAAATTAGTCAATGCATGGCTTTATCATATCAGAATTGAGAATTATTATAAAAAATATTCTTCATATCAAAATCTCACTAATTGTTTCCAAATGTTCTCTATGACTGTCATGTGACCTAAAATAGTACAATTATAGTGTTTGTGATACGAAGTGATTCATAAGAATATGGAAATCTGTGTCAGAAACGAGCAGGTCGGTGATTAGTTTTTTGTGTATAGTAAAACCTCCACATAGCGGCCACTGATCGGTCCTAATATAAAAAATATGGTATAGTAATATAGTTCCGCATGTCGTTTTTGCCATACAACGCCATTCAGTATATTAGTCATAAATACTCGGAAATTTCTGTGACTGAAAATGTAAACTCGATCGATTTCAGAGTGTCGGTCTTTACCAACTCACTTTCGATGGAGGGTCTCATATTTTATTGCTGTTGAGTTTAATGCCGTTGCAACATAAATTATGATCATTCACGGGGATTACCTCACCTAACCTTTTATTCCTGGAGCTTTGTCCATACTCAGTATTTATCCACCCCTCCGGAAGGAAATTAGTTCTTGATTGACAAGAAATAACACTTAGGAGTATGTTTTGCGACAGGAGCTTGACATTTTGTATCGTAGTATGAATTTTTTTCTCATTTTTATAAAAAATACGATACAGAACGTCAAGCTCCTGTGGCTTTAATGTGATTTTTGTAAGTTATAAGTTCATGTATTATTATCAAATTGGCCTCAGACTCGTGGTGTGACAGTATCTATATTTTATTATATAAAATGATTATCAGCAAGCCTGTTCACCTGTAAGCAAATATTCATAATCATTATTTTGTTACGAATGAAGCCGTCATTCCCTGTTCACACATACAACTCTCGGCATGCACATCAAAGTCCTGTCGGTCTAGAGGAATGCCACTTTCTCGTTTAATTATTTACAAGTAATTAGGCACTATGAACTAACGTAGACGATAAAAAACTAGTTTTCCAAACAACTTGTCGAATATGGGGTATTATTCATAAACACGCGGCAAAATCAACTAAATCGTAACGTAATTTACTTATAGTTACGTCATTTTGGTGTAACGTAGTTGTTTGCCCTTCCTTTTTCTTATAAATATGAAATCAGATTGCTGCCAGGTAAAAACTGTTTATTATATTACACAATATGTGAACACAGGTGAATACTACCCTACTTAATATGACGTTTATACCGCCGTATAATTATAAGCGAGTGGTTTGTTATAATGATCCGTAATGACCGTTACAGAACTAAACAGGTGTTTTTTCTTATGTGATTATGGAATGAATTATAGTTATGTTATTAATTGCTTGTATATTGTGGTCGTATATCTTTAATTAAAGAAATTTCTAATGACCGCACGTCATTTTTGCAGTACTTGTATAATAAAAACACGTCTTAAATTTTGTATCAGGCCTTGTTTGTCTTTCTGGCCAAGCTTATGAGTGGTCGAGAAATTTCATTTCATTAAAGTCCCCACTTTAAACGTGATGCAATTGAAGGGAAGCAACTCAGATATCAGTTTTGCTTTAATATAGTAATTACACAGTATCTTCCCCGGATATTCGTTTTATTGTACAGTCTTAGTTATAAATGTTCATCGTGAAAACTTTAAAATTTGCCATTTCATTTTATAATTATTTTTTACATTATACGAGACCATTAAGGTGGCCACAATTACCCTCTATTCCGAATATGTCTAGAAATACCCGACCTGTCCCAAAATACCCTCATGATAGTGTCATTATTCTTACAGACCGTTAAATGCATTAACAGTGAGGGAAATGATAACACAACATTTGGTCATGACGACAAAGGGATAGACTTTTATTTTGTATTATAACCGTGTAAAAACGCAGTTACTTTTGAAAAAAATCCCGAAAATTCGTTAGGTGTCCCAATATACCCGACCCCGCTCTAAATCTCAAAAAAAGTAGTTGAGAAATTCTTTGTTGCACAAGTAATTTTTAACTGCAGTATATTTGACTCAATTACATAAATCTCGTTAAAACAGAAATTCTTTTTTGGTTAGTTTTAACGCCATAGCAACACGTTGAATAGGTCATACCGTCATATTACGACGGTCTACTCATTGTTTCTATAAAGGTTTAATATCTGCATTTAGCTGTTAACCAGTACCTAGGCGCGTACATTCACATGTACTTCCGTCAGTGACTTAAAAACCATCTTACATAATTTAGAATCAGTGGTAGAAGGAAGAATGGCTGTAGAAATTAAACTTGAGAACTAGATCTAGTAGGCTAAGCGTAAATTGCAGGGTTGGCCGGTAAAAACCGCCCCCGGTTTTTACCGGTAAAAACCGCCCCGGACAATACTCCAAAAGTGGTCAATACTGGTCAATACTGGTCGATTGGCGGACAAATAAAAATTATTATGTTTAATTAACTTTTACTTTTAGATTAAAAAAATGATTTCTTTTTGTTGTTCTTATATTCATTTTTAATTTTTTCAAAGAGTTGTCATTTAGTGTAATTCAATCTTATTTAGTAGAGCTGGAAGGCATTATTGATATCATCAAAGTTTTAAATGGTCATCACTGGTCAAAATTATTGCGGTCTAATGAAAATTGAACAGAATTGTTTGCATCATTGATGATTCTTAACATGATTTTTAAGCAGAGAAGCCTTCTTACTTGTCAAAATTATACAGCTAGTTACTTTTTTATTGTATTATAATCATTGTTTTTTTACTGCATTATCAAATGAATTGATACAATACTGAAACTGTTTCCTCCCTGCCAAAAGATTCATCAGGTGGCTTACTATCACTACTGAGGGGACACTAAGTTGGGGGCTAAGGTTAGGTGTGAAAGTCACATAATATGTCACATTAATTTTATCAACAAGTTTGTAACCTATTATTTATGTCATGATATGACCAGATAGTATATTTCAAAATCAAAATAACTTTCAACCAGTAATGACCAGTATTGATCATTGAGTAAAATATATATGAAAAATCCATGTACAAAAAAATAAGAAATTTGATTTAAATTTATCTTTAATTATATTTATTCATTTGTTTATGGCTTCCCTATGTTATAAGAGTTTAAGAACAACATTTATCTATATTTGTCATAAAATGAACATGTTATATGTTGTAAAAACCAATTGACCAGTATTTGCCAGTATTGACCAGTATTGTCCGGTTAAAACCAGTATTGACCACCGGCCCGGACAATACTCATATTGACCGCCTTTTTGCCAACCCTGGTAAATTGTCATATTCCAGTTCTCACATGCGTATAAGATCAAAAATGGAAAAAAATAGAAACAAACAAACAAAATGAAAATCGTTTTAAAATAAAAGCACAAACTACGTTAGTATTTATGGTAGTAAAAACTAACATTTTGGTTACATAATTATATAATTACAATTTAGAAAGCTTTTGGGTTTTTTTGTATCTTATGGCAATTTAAAATTTATGTCCTAAGTTCCCCTAACAATCAATCAAAAACTTTTTTTAGTAATTTCTTATCCCTAGACATGTTCAACCCTATCCGCTTAAATATTATATATATTAATATGTTGGGCAATATAAAAAATATACTTAAAAAGGCTATTCTTAGAATTTGGTTTAGATCTTAAAAGCTATATTTTAACACCATACGAAGAAATGAACTGATTTATCTGGACTCAATGAAGTAATTACATGTAATACGTTTCTTATAATACGAATTTAATTTTAGCCTTATGAGGGCTTATCATTGAGAACAAACCCAAGTGTTGGCGTAATTATTATCAATAAAGAACGTAACTTCAACAAGTCTCCAACTAGTTACTACTGTACACTATCCGAATAAAATCGACTGAGAAACATTGAATCCCTATAACTGTGCTCAAAGTCCGGGGTCAGCCCACATAATTGTGACAAAGAACTGGTCTAACTCTAAGTGAAAATCGTATAATAAATAAATGGTATTTTATTGAAATTAATACTTTAAGCACAGAAACTAGCCTACTAGATCTACCTTACTAAAGAAGAAACAGCAATTGAAATAATAAAACTATACATTATAAAGATCTACTCCCCAAAAGAACTCAACGAAATAATTACAAAATAAAACTTTCAATAGAAACAAGGATAGTTTATTTAGCCCATAACTTTTAGGTCTAAAAGTTAAAACCCAAATCAGGCATTCTCCACTTTGCAAAATTTGAATAATGTAACTATAATGGAAGTATTATATTAAACCTTATCAGAAGATCTTTACAAGAGAAACCAATGAAGTAAAATGAAATAAAGACCAACATCCCAGCCAGCAAGCTAAAAGGCGGAAAACCCCAAAGCAAACACTACCCTCCTGTAAATAAAGTATCATTATAATGTTTTCAAAGCATTCCGGTAAGTCTTTATCAAACACTGATTACTTTTGTAAACCGAAAGTAATGTTACTAATTATAGTGCTAAAAAAATCAGCAGATTATATTTATGGTTGTTGCTATTGTCCGTTCAATACCGTACATTCCGGGTTCCACAATTACTTGAAATCCGGTTCAAACAATTATCAGAGACATAGATTTACTATATCTATGTCTCTGCCATTATAATGTAGTATACCTGGAAAAGTCAGAAATATTTCAGTATGCCATGTTTAAGTAATTTACCCTTTTTAGAAGTTCTTTATATATGAATATCTTTTAATAAAAAGGGGACCTCACTCTTTGAGAACGTATGTCTAGCCTCGGAGTCTAGTGTTACGGCAAACTCCCCGCAGCGGTTATCTCCCTTTATCAAATCAATAAAGTAGCAACGCGTGACGTAACCGCTGTGAGGAGTTTGGTGTTACGGGAGTGCCGTAAGGATTACGGACCCGTAACTGTAGCCTTAATCAACCTATAAACTATAGTTACGGGCCCGTAACTGTAGCCTCTACATGCTTTAATAGCTAGGATTACGGGCCCGTAACTTTAGTCTAATCATACCCTTTAAGCTAGGATTACGGGCCCGTAACTCTAGCCTAAAAGTACCTTTCCGGTTAGGATTACGGGCCCGTAACTGTAGCCTTAATCAATCTATAAACTAGAGTTACGGGCCCGTAACTGTAGCCTCTACAAGCTTTATTAGCTAGGATTACGGGCCCGTAACTTTAGTCTAATCATACTCTATAAGCTAAGATTACGGGCCCGTAACTCTAGCCTAAAAGTACCTGTCTGGTTAGGATTACGGGCCCGTAACTTTAGTCTAATCATACCCTATAAGCTAGGATTACGGGACCGTAACTCTAGCCTATAAATACCTTTCCGGTTAGGATTACGGGCCCGTAACTGTAGCCTTAATCCATCTATAAACTAGAGTTACGGGCCCGTAACTGTAGCCTCTACAGGCTTTATGAGCTAGAATTACGGGCCCGTAACTCTAGCCTAAATGTACCTTTCCGGTTAGGATTACGGGCCCGTAACTGTAGCCTTAATCAATCTATAAACTAGAGTTACGGGCCCGTAACTGGAGCCTCAACAGGCTTTATAAGCTAGGATTACAGGCCCGTAACTCTAGCTTTCATATGTAATTTTGACTAGGATTACGGGCCCGTATTTCTAGCCTATGTAGTTAGGATTACGTGACTACCGTAATTTTTCTAGGGATGCGTTTTTTTCGTAAAGAGTTGGTAATGGCGATTTTTGCTGCAATTTGTTCATAAAAACAAAACCTGGACTCTTTCAATTCTATCAAAGTTAAATATTAGTTTGGACGTTACTGTATAAAACAAATTTTCATAATAAATAAATTTCGTCTAAACTAAATCCTAAACCTTTATTTCCAAAATGGCCGCCGAATCTGATGTTGGCCAGAAAAACCAAGGAATTAACTTCGATATTGAGGTAATTGTTTAGTAAATACTCGCAAAAATGCTAGAACATTTGTGTCTTATATATTTGTAACTGTTGACAAAACGATTTTTTATTATATTTTGTTTTTACTCCGACAGATGCAAATCAGTGGAGTGGGTGTTTTCGGTGGGTGGGGTATCTTAATTTTTGACAGTTTGTACAAACCAAAATCACATTGCAAACAATGGCTGTAGTGAACCTGAGTCAAATATGAATGAATGACAACAGAAATAATTCTTAAAATTTGCATATTTGAATTAGTGCCCACTGCTTATGTATCTCTGAAGGCTGTTAGTATCCCAAAAATCAAGACCGAACTCAGAGGCTGAGGTAGAAGTTCTACTAGAACTGGCTTTCAGTTTTAAGCCTAAGACTCTGTGACCTGAGAATAGTTTAATTTGACCTAAAATTATTCTAAGTCTTCGTGGATGATCTCTCACATGGCCATAATATTTAGCTGGAAAGCAAGAGTCTGTAATTGCAATACATTTTACTTCCGGCACAGGTTGAAGACGAAGTTATCAAGAGCATTTATCAAGTTCTTAGTCTTTAAAGCATATTCCTTGCTACTATTTTCACATAATTCTGGTGTCGCGATTTTTTCTTTTCAGTAAAAACACATATCAGCGCCATCCAGGAAAAACAGATTGACATTGTTTTATCGATGAATGCTTATGACGCCTGTTTCTCTAAGACATGTTGCATACTAGTTGCAAAGTTTTTGTTATAAAAAGACCATTGTATTAAAACTTATACAGGGTATACTATATACCGGTGATGTTATTTTTAGTCCGTATTTTCACTAACCAATCAAAGAACTACAAGCATGCTATATTTACTGATTTATAAGTCCATGTCTTCTTAACAGATTACAATTTTCAGTTTACGAAAATCCTGACAGAATAAGTTAAATATAAACCATTCATGTATCAGTAGTGTAATTTGTCATCTTTGTTCCAATATATGTATTACTGGTGACGAGTTAAAAATTCTCCCAAGGTCAGTGACGTCATACGTAAACAGCAAAGTAAATGTGCGCAGTTAAACTTCCAACCCATTTTAATCAATCGATAAAGGAAAATTTCTTGCCGTTATTTATTTTTTTAAAAAGAACAACAACTGAAAATAGCATGTAACATTTCTCTATTTTCTGCTGGATTTATATAAAAAATGGCACGGCTAAAATATTCATATTCATTTTCGCGTAAAAAATGACATTTTTAAACAACTTTCACTCCAGACAAATGGCGGAAACCAACGTAAAGAAATTGCATAAGACAAAGAAATATGTTTGCCGCGCATGCATCTATAATCGGGATATCTTTGTTATCACCGGTGTTTCAGGTTCACGGTAATTGCCGTATTCAGTATATTTCATATTTTCAAATTAAAGAATCACCATTTTGTTAAAAAAAATAAATTCTGTTATAATTTTCATAAATATATTATTTATTTCCAGTTTGATGACTCTGAGTTCCAGTCTGATTTACCAGTGATAGATGCACCACCTACTTTAGAGAGTATTTTAAATGAGGACGAGGAATCATCAGTCTTAGAGGAAGATGTCATTTCTATTCCATCATCAATACAGGTTTTCAAAGACTCACAATCCCAGGAAACTTCATCTTTATCAAGTCATGACAGCTCGCTACTGGCTGAGAAACCAATTAGGAAAGAAAGGTAAGCTTATACGGATCAAGAGGTCTTAGGTTCAAACCTCACTAGGAGAACTGCTAGTTTCCTTGAGCAAGAAATTTACCTACAGTTGTTCCACTCCACCCAGGTGTAAATGGGCATGGCTTTTTCCCAGTATATGGGCCTGGGGGCCTGGGACCATTTTCTATATGGTACACTTGGGGAAATTTTATCGCAAATTCAAAGATAGAAGAACAAAAAATCCAAGGTAAACTCAGAATTTGGGGAAAACTGCATGATTTTAAAGAAATTTCAAGAGAAGGCACCTGTAAACGGCCGCTGTTACATAAGGAAAAAAAGGTCTGATGGGTATTGTAAGGGATCGCCTGTTTGAAGGGGATAATAATGATCAGGGTTATCGAAATTGTTGGCTGAAGTCGACTGAACATGTATGATACATATACACATGTATATAGAAGCAGACTTTAAGCTACACTTAAACTTTTATTTTATTTTTTAAATTGGTAGTATTTGTTAATGTTGCCTTTTAAGTAAAATTGTTATTGTTATGTATCAGTCAAATGCCACCAATAATTGTATATTATTGTCATTTTTTTACAGAAGAAGAATTAGGAAACAGAAAGCAATTCATGGATCTGTGTTAAAACCAAGTAAATTAAAAAGTATTGCTGCACAACTGCAGTCAGCTGCTGTAAGTTTTATATTTGTTCTATATAAGTTTGATTGCTAAAATTTGAAAAATGTTAGAATTGTCATAATAACTCAAAGCTGACATCGGTTAATCTTTTACTTATAGAGTCAGTTAATCATCAGTAATTTTTTTCATACTTATGAGTTGCAGCTATTGCCTTTTAGCCCTATTAGAAGGGTCAAACTTGTTTGGATATGGAAATGTTAAAATACTAACTGACTTTGCCAATATATTACCAAGAATATACAACATTTATGAACAGTTTTAGACAAGCAATATTTGATTTCTTAATTCATAGAGATTCATGTTATTTTTGTATCAGTATTAATTATTGAACTTTGACTCTATTCTATATTTTTAGGACAAAGTTGACGCAGGGATGCCCACTGCCATGGTAAGATACAACGTGTTACTACATTGTTCACATTTCATTAATTTCTTATCCTGATAGTTATTTTGCTGCCAAATTTTAAACACATCTGTCTTACCAAAAAGAATAGGGGTGTAACAATACGGTAAAAACCGTATTGCAATATATTGCAATACACGAAACCCATATTGCAATATATTGCAATATATTGCGATACATATTATTCTTTGCGCATACATGCATAGCATGAATTAATGCACGTGCATCGTCTTAATTTGATCAACATTGTACATAGATATTTGTATTTTCAAATGATATATTTACGTATTACGCAAATGTTTGAATAAGTTAGAAAAAAAGGTTTTGAATGGACTTTCAAAGATTATTATTCTCTAATTTACCAAAAATATTTCAAGTTTCCGAAAACATTTCAACATTTATTCAAACACTTAAATTTCAGACTCTGATATAACGGATCAGTAAGGAACATAAATAGAAAAACCGGTTCAGAGAAAAACGAACCGGTTAAAAACTGTCAGAAGTCGTATTGCAATATAAACCGGTATATCGGTTAACCGTTACACCCCTAAAAAAGAATGTATTGTTCCCATTATTTTTCTTCAGCAAAATTCCCCTGATGATTTCTGTAGTATATTGGGAGAAATCTTAAAGAAATGTGTTGCTTTTATTGCCCAGAAAACAGAAATATTCCTTGGAAATAAAGCAGTCTACAATATAAGTAGATGTCCGGTTGCCCGTGACAATCATTTTCTAGTTCAGACAACCAAAAATTTGTATTGAGCAACCAAATTTCTTCTAACAAGATATAGTGCTGACTGCTAAAATGACCTGGCAACCACTTTCATATATCCTAATTTCGTAGACTGCTAAAGTGGTGAAAATGAAGATAGATACAGGGGTTTTGGAATGTGAAAAATGTATAACTTTCTGAAAAATGATTTTTTTAAAGTAAATAGTCACCTACAATCACCACATTGTAAAGAACAAGGTTCAAAATGCTCAAAATGGCCAATTGCAGGACTGACTGCTAAGATACGACTGAAAAATTTATGAAACATGGTGTGACCCACCACATACATTACATTGCTTTTTTCCTTATTTTTGTAGGCGGTATCAAATCTTATAGCAATAGGAACTTCTCATGGACTAGTACTTGTATTTGGTAAGAACATCTTTAATATGATTATTATTTTGAAATACAGACTGATCTACGGTCCACCTCAATGTATAGGTTATTGTATCTCTAGATCTGTTAGGTAAATCCTAAAATAGTTTTACATGCAGTAAAATATTTCTCCAACACTAGTCTGATTTTACCAGGGCACTTAAAAATTATTTACATGAAGGACTGTTTAAGATCAAGACTTAAGACATATTTATTTTGTTTATTTCATGTGACATGTGAGAACAGTGTTTGTAGAATATTTTTACATTAATGTCTGTGCTTTAAAATTAAAGTTTAAAAAATCAAATGCGGTTTAAAGTCTGCTTCCATATACATATTCAGCTGACTTTACTATCTTGTACGATAACTCATAATCATTGAAATCACCCACAGGCAGGTGATCACTCACAGTGCCTATTTACACCTGGGTGGAGTGGAACAATTGTAGGTAAATTTCTTGCTCAAGAAAATTTGCAGTGCCCCTAGTGGGAATTAAACCCAGGACCTCTCGATCCCTAAGCATGCGTCCTACCACTGGACCATTGCTCCTATAAAAAGTGACATGCAAGTATGTTAATTTTGTGTACCAAAATCCCTATCACTTGCCTGAGGCTTTGACCTCTGTGATATGACTTAAGTATTATTTAAAGAACAGTGTACATACACACAGTACTAAGTATATTTTCAGATCCTAAACAAGTATTAAAGTGGTGTCTAGGAAGTACTGCTGTAGGTTCACAATATGGTGCTGTGTCTTCATTAAGTTTTAATAAAGATTGTACAAGACTTTTATGTGGATTTGCTAGAGGACAGGTAGTATTATTGATAATAATAATAACAGTGATGATAATAAAAGTAATAGTTATAATAATGATAATATTAATAATGATATTAATAATAATAATATTATAATGATGATAATAATAACAGTGTTAGATTAAATTTTTCAGATCAACTTACTAAGGGGGGCAAGTTAAACTAGACATTAACTTGCCTCCAGTACCTTTTGGCTGCCCTAATATTTATCATCTATTTTTGCCATTTTTATAACTGAATAAACACTTGGACAGTATCGACTTTGATCTTTCAATTTCCTTTTTTATAAGACACATTTTATTTCTGCATTACAATACTGAAGCTTTGAAGAACAAATATATTGCAGTCAGACAGGGAGCAACCAACGAAATTTCAAGTAATGACTTAATGCAAAATTGTGTTTTAAGTCCCGAAATGCTGACTTGCCTGACGGAACAGCTGTAATTGTAACCAACTTGCCCTGTCGTTTTTCAACTTGGCAAGGCAAACGGGCAAGTGCTTATAACTAACACTGTAATAATGATAACATTTATAATAATGATAATATTGATAATGATGATGATGATGATGTGATTATGATAAAATTTATTTTGCACAGTGTAACGGGCATTGTTAGACTTCAATAGGGGCTTTAATAGTGGATTAATGATGATATTAAGTGATTTCAAACCCAAAAGATCCATCTCTATAATTATTTTTTTTATATTCATTGTAGATAACAATGTGGGATTTAACTAATGGTAAATTAATAAGAACTATCACAGATGCTCATCCTCCAGGTACAGCTGTACTTCATATAAAGGTAAGACCTTTAACCAGAGGAATCAAATGTCATTAAAATACTTTCTTTCATGCTTTACCCCAAAACATTGTGTTTTTTATGAAAATTTCAATGAAAATGATGTCATCATAGAAGATAAATAAAATTACATTATTTTTATACCCCCGCATCGAAGAAGAGGGGGGTATACTGTTTTACCCTTGTCCGTGCGTGAGTCCGTCCGTCCGTTACAAAATTTCCGTGGCAGTTTTCTCAGCAACTATAACATGCAGCAGCCTAATACTTTGCATATTGCTTCATCCCATAGTCTCATGTGGTGTAAAGCGATTTCATGCTCCTTGCTCATCTACTTCCTGTTTGTCGCATATTTTTAGATTTTTGCGGGGGTATCACTAGTGAGCATTAGCTCACAGATTTACTTGTTGGGTAAGAAATGAGGTCTGGTTATAATTTGTGTAAAATACTTCTAACAAAACGCTGAACTAAGCAGGATAAAAACCAGAATATTCGTCAACTTTAGTATAAGATCTTTTTTATTTCAACTCTTAAACTCATAAAAGACATAACGGCTTCTGGCTATGCCACAAGTGAAAATGTTTTCTGAGCTCACTGGGTGAAATAAAAATTGATCTAATGCCAAAGTTGACGAATATCCATTATTTATACTGTATGTATATTTATATCATCAGTGAAAAACAAATTTATTTGTTCAGTACTATTCATCAGTTATCTAATTATTTGAAAACTTGTTTTTTAATCAATGATAACATAAAACGCAAAATTTATTTAGTCATGCCTATCTTGTTTGTTAGATTGGCATGTCAAGTTAGAAAATTTACCAATACTAGAAAACATAGGCAAAAAAACATGTTCACTGTGCAGGGCTTGCCATTTAAGGTTGTCTTTTTCCCCCTGAACCTTTATTTTGGTTCTGGCAAGTAGTTGCTGCTATTTAACTTTTGGTTCATGCAAGTGAAACATATAGCTGATGATCTAACAATGCTACTGACTTTAAAAATTGATGTCCAGTCCTGTTATGTAATATTTTATTTCATTTCAGTTTACTGACAGTCTAGTTTTTGCTGTATGTAGTGATAGTGGTGGCTCAGTGTTTGAATTAGAATTCAAGTAAGTCAACTTTTATCTTATATAATACTTCCCATATCATACTAAAATGCTTGCCTTAGCGGCCGTATTAGTAGGCAAGTGTACGGCATGTTAAAATATTTAACAACATACAGAAATTGTATAGTCTTGTAGATTCTTTATTTCTGATTCAGAATTTAAATACCATTTAAAAGCTCTTGAAATTTATAATTTTTCATGAAATATTAAAAAAAAATATTTTAAATATAAATTTATTAAAAATTACACACAATGTAGATAAGTACAATTGTAGATTCTGTTACAAAATTATCAGTCTAATTTATGTAAGCATTATATTTTCAGTTTTTGTATCAAAATATTTTTGCATGTTTAAAATAAATAATCAATGTTTTGTAATAAGATATAAAAATAGCGAAGTTTTATAAATGGTGAAAAAATAAACTAGAAAATTCACTACTGGGGAACCAAAAAGTGGACTCACAACTGTTGTATACCTACCATGATTCAAATCCCATCCAAAACCTACCCTGTTGTTTCCTTGAGCAAGGACCTTTATCCTATTAGCTCAGTACTGGAGGACCAGATAGTGGATTTGAAAGTGATTAATTTAATTTGTAAGAACTTGTTTCACAATTAAGCTACAATAAACTAGTATAAATTATTAATGAAATAAGTATTCCCATAACAAGGATTGTAAATTATGTATTTGATTATTGTTATTATTACAGACGCCTGATTGGAATGAGAACTTGTGAATCAAAATGTTTGTTCTCTGGAAGGTGAGTCTAGTTGCTCTGTCTTATGTTTTATTTATTACTTCTATATGGAAAAGTTCCATTAAGACCTTCAACTTCAATGGCAGAAATTATTTATACAGTGCCATCCAAACTTTCCTTTATACTTGTAAAAAAGTGGTTGTTTCGTTAACAAAAAAATTGTATTTCAGATGTATTTAAGCATTAGCATAGTTTTAGTAAATTGTAACATTTGAAAGGAGAGTGATGAAATTTAATACCATTGTATCAATATTAGCATTTTCTTGTTACAAAGAAAACAATGATTGTAAATGAAGTACTATAAATCAAGTTTCAAAACATGACATGTCATTGTACTTTTAATTTTGGATACATCCATTAATGGGGGTAGGCACTATAATGCAGTAGTTTCAATGTATTTATTCTTGTGAAAACAGTACGAGTGGCTCAGTGAATAAGAGTGTAGATATTACTCACTTGTTTTTATATTGATGATAAAAGAATATTTCTGAATATAATTACCCATCCCTATTATTGACTGTTAGGCTATTTTTTTGTTAATTTGATGCGCCGAGTTAAAAAAATTCACCTATATATATAGTAACAAGGAGTGTAATAACTATGTTTATATATATTACAGTCGTGGTGAAGTATGTGTTATTGAACCTCTACTAATGAGTGCTGCCAATCAGGATCATCCGATGCAAGATGTCTCTATATTAGCCATGGCTTCTCTCTCTAAGGTTTGTAGTTCTGTGCTTTTTAGCTTGACTATTTGGAGAATAGTGGAGTTATCCTTCTCAGCTGTGCGGTGGTGTCTGTGTAACACTTCTTTGTTAAGTTTTTAGGTGCAACATTCTTTTATCTTTGAAACTACTGAAGGGATTCACTTGAAACTCCACACATGTATATGGGTTTACTATTGGAGGTCAAATAACCAGTTGCATAACTCTAGCATGACTTTTGACTGGATAATGGCCCTTTTATTTACCCTGTGTATTTAAAAAACTTACTACAATACTTTTGTACTCACTATCAATAAAATAGTTTTCTGTATCTTTGTAAATTAGCTTGCTTAATGTATGTACTGTTGACAGTTAAATAAAATTTAAAGTTACTTGTTCACAGCTTTGGTTTATTTTTTCTATAAATTCAAAATACTATTCAGTGTCTGTAAATGTGTCAAAAAAATTAATTCTTAATATTTAAGACAAACTGACCTATATGTTGCAAGACATATACATTAAAAGTCACAAAATGCACTAAAATTGTCTATACTGCGACATTCAGGTTATATATTTACTACATTAAACACTATCATTTGTAGTTGTATGTCAATTTGTACAAAAATTGTCATTATCAGAACACTACTTTCCTGCTTCTAAAAATATTTCCATACAATTTTGATAGTTTTAGTAAAAGTTGATATTTAAGTTGAAATCTGTGAATGTGTACCTTTAACAATACATATATATTTTATATTACAGGTTTTACTAGTTACATTAACTCCACAGTTGAAAGTTGTATTTACTCATCCATTAAAAGGAAGTCCAACAACATTACCATTATTAGCTTGGCAATTTGTTATCATACAATTAACAGAAAGTGACAGAGTTATTGACCCTGTTTTAGCTTTTGCTAGGGAGTCTACCATCTTCTTTCATCAGGTAATGTTACTCCTTACTTTAAATTTATCATTTTCACCATTGTCACTGGTAGCCTAGTGACACCATTATTTTCACAAACATCAGGCCTCAATTTAAGCTTGCTTACTCAAAAAATGTGAGTGGATTTTGAAAATTGCAAGTCATTTTAGACACAAAATATTACTGTCTAAACTAATGAGGCTCAAATCAGCATTGAAACGACCAGATAGATTGGTATTATTGATTAAAGATTTGCCATAAAAATGTTGGATATTCTTGGTCTATCCCACAATAACACCCTTGTTCTATCTACAGTTAAATATAGTACTATGTTGTTTTTATACTGCATATAAGAATAGAAATTATGTATGCTACTATATTTTGAGTAAAAAATGAAAGTGATTTTTTTCATTTTGCTAGTTGAAATAAAATGAACTGGCAAAATTTGCAAGTCCAATTTCTTGTTGAATTCGAGCCCTGGCAAACATGTATGACAAGCGCTTAGGATCAACCTGGGCTGCAGATGTATAACTGTTCAATGAAAATTAGATTTTGATTTTCCTAACATAGAGTAGGTTTTAACTCCTTGTTGAAGGTTATGAAGGGTTGTCATTGATAAAAAAATTTTTATTGATGTATCTAAATGCAAGTATGGGTTATTTATCAATATATCGAGTCAGAGAAGGAGTGTAATAGAAGCCGCTAGAACTCCAGTATATATATTTCTTATAATGCCCTCATGGTGTTATGTATAATGTTAAAAGATGTTTCAGACATAAAACAAACTAAAACAAACTGTTTTTTCTTGTTTTTAATACTTAACAGAAAACATGAAAACTCAGAAATAAAAAAAAGTCATATAGTTTAAAGCTTTGTAAATTGCTAGATTGTATTGATATTCCATAGTGCAAACAATATCAGATTGTCTGTCTAGAATCAGTGATACATCAATATCGTATTTCCGATGATGGCCCTAATGAACAGCCTTTGTATTTCAGCTTTATCATGATTTAGAAAAGGAAATATTGTAGAAATAATCTAGAGAAGCCTTTTCTGTAATAATTTTATGATTGTGTTGCAATCTGATTAAAACCTGATCTAAAATTTTTGGCTCACCTACTTGCTAATTTAGTTCTGGCCATTTTCAAATGAGGGTCACGTTCAGGTGACCTTTTCTCATCATTATATTCATGATGAAATTGTTATGATTAGTAACTTGTTAACATCGACTACGTCACGCAATTTGAAATGAGCGGTTCAATCGCAGACTGTGAATAATGCTGTTGTTAAATTACCTCGGAAACCTTGGTCTAAAAATCAAAATTACAAAATCAAAATGTTATTAAAAGTGTTTCTTCTAGATGAAAGCTACGCATTGATTAGTCGATATAAAGGTCATCTCGATGTGACTCTCCATTGAGATAGTTGAGATCCTGTACGACAACACTCTACAGGATATTTGTTTACGGAGATTGGTTGTGTTGATGTATCAATTTTCTATTATATAGGTTGTATGCACAAGTCCACAAGATGTTAGATGTACTGGACTACAGAAGATTGTTGTACCTTATAAACTACTAAATATAACTGTAAGTTTGTTTTACAATAACTTACGAGGTGGGGCATACTTTGTGGAGCTTGGTCATGAAATTATTTCTATGACCATTCTCCCTCCTACCAATGATTCTTAATTATGTAGGGCAGTTGTCAGTCACTGATGAAAGTATGCACTTAGTAGTTGGTTAACAGCTAAATCCAGAGATTTAACCTTTCCAGGAATAGTATGTAGGTTGACTGACTGCCGTTATTTGATCTATACAAATAACTATATAAATATATATGGTGTTAAACCCAACGAAAACAAAACAAACAATTAACAATAACTAAAGGAAAGTTTGGTGGTTTATGACACATTACACCATTTTTTATGTCTAATCACATTGGTCAGTCAGATAGGCCTAAAGCTGGGTGCAGTACCATGTCTGCAATTTGCGTTGACATTGCTTCATAAACCTAATAATTTGATGCCAAGATGGATGGGAGATAGATAGATTGTATTGATTTCGCTTATATTATGTTAAGCTTTTTCAAATGTTTAAGTGAACAGTATTGATTATATTGATATTATGTAAAGCTTGTTCAAATGTTTAAGTGAACAGTCATTCAGAAGGTTGACCCGTCAAGTTCTGCCTAAAACTAAAAATATTTTCTGGAGCAAGTAAAGTGTTTGTTTGTGTTTTTCAGTGGATGAATACAAGAACAATGGTAGCTTTGGATACAAAAGAAAAATTACATGTAATAGATGTAAGATCTGAAGATGAACTTGAGGTTGGTTGATTTTAATCTCACTTGACATAGTGACAGTGTCAATATAATCTCATTACACAATTAAACCAAAGAATCGGTAAAAGTCAGAATTTTAGCTCGCTGAGAACTCTCAATCTGTTGATTATTTTAATAACTACAGTACCTGTTCAAAATGGATCCTTCCCAAAGGGAAATTGGCAAGTGATTGACTTTTCCTATAAGATTTTTTACCAAAATTATGTCCTGAGTTTTTTTATTTTGTTAATTTTTATAAAGTTAGTCCTTTTAGCATTCAAAATAAACAATTACTATTTCATAGAAATTGCAGGTTTAGCACAAAAAAGTCGTGACTCTCTATTTGCTTATATTGAATTACGACCATTATCTGCTAAACCTGCAAAATGTATTTGTTAGTCTATAAACTAAGTGAATATCACATATTTTTTTTTGGCTGATGCAGCAATTTAATGAAAAACGAGTGTTTGTTTACATTTTAAAGAGTACATGACGATATATCTTGTACATTGCATAAATAAATATGTACTTAGGCCCCCAAACTATAATGAAAATCCTGTTGTGTGACATCCCTTTGTTTTATGTAATAAAAATCCATGGTCTGAACTGAGATTGGAACCCACGACCTCTTGAGTCCTACGCTGCACTTCACCATGTCGCCATAAAAGCTAGCTTGGAAGCTAGGGATTAAAAGTGCTATATTATTTCTCTGCTACATATGTACTTGTTATTTTCAGGTTATAGACATGTCTGAAGTACAACTGATATATAATACAAGTTTCTTTAAATCATTAGCCACTGGTGGAAATGTTAGCCAAGCTTTGGTAGGTTATGTAATTAGTGATTGTTTTGCCTTATCGGGACTTGACGTTAACATTTGAAATTGGGTTGCCCAGTAAGATTCATAACTATAATATTATTGTAACTTCCTAAACCAAGTGTTATCTTGCCTAACCAAAATGGTTTGTTTAATGAATTTTAGAGTTTAAATGAACAGTGGTTGCCAGATTTGACAACTTGCCACGAAATCATGTTGCTGGAATCTAAAGTTACATCCTTAAAGGCATTCGGTCAAGCCCTCCTGCTTAAATTTTAATTTATTGGTTCTACCGACAAATATCATTGAAATTGAAGAATTTTATTAAATTTCCATTGTCCCCAAACTTTTGGTAGACTGTAGAAAAATGTGTTTTTATTTTTGTTTGTATAATTATAAGTGAATATGATTTCAAATTTTCAATGATCTATTTCACTTTATTAAAGGCTTGTGCCGGAGACCATGCCTGTTATCAAACTGTTGTTAGTCATGGTGGACAGTTATTTTTACTGGGAACCAAAACAGTTCATGTATATTCTTTAAGAACTTGGAGAGAGGTGAGTTTAATTAATTCTTATCCTATCAAAATGAGAGAAACATGGTGACCTCAGAAAATCCATAGACAGAATTAATGTTTTAGAAAGTGAAAATGTATTATGCATTTTATTTCTACATTATAAGGCATGAGAATTTTTACACACCTGAAGGATTATTCATGTATTAAGTTATGGTCTGCATTATTTTGATGTTTCTATAGAATAATGTAGAAAACTATGTCATAAATATTGGTTCAATAATTTTCAGACAAAAAGACTGAACTATTTCTTTAAGAACATATCTCTGTTTGTCTATATACTTATATTGTTTTGTCTACAATATTGGAAACATAAAAAGTATTCTGTGATTTAAGTTTTGTCCCTATTTTTCCTGTAAAAGGGTCATACCTGCTTTCCCTTCATGTGAAAATTAAAACCAATGTACTTCATATATCATAAAATTTGACCATTTCGTGTGTGACCTTTTTTATTTGAATAACAATACAGTCAATTCGCATTATCTCGACTACTCTTGTGTCGACATTTCGTTGTCTCGATTGAAAATCAAAAGTCCCGATTTTTTTCCTTCTTTATCTATATGAAAAAATCATGTTTGACTCGATCTTTTTGTCTCGACATTTTCGCTCTCTCGACTATAAATTTGAGTCCCAAAGTGTTATTTTACTATAAAATTATAATGTTTAAGTCGACTAGACAAAGATATTATCGGCGATCCGTTGAGGTGCGAAAAATAGCACACGTCCATTGTTTATCGATTAGCGACTGTATAGATAATCTGTTTAAAAGAACGTGTCAATATTGAATTAACATGTCATTTAAATATACAAACTAATTGACATGAATGAAACCATCGTTGAATAAGTCGAGAGTTAATTGACAGATGTCAAAATTGAGTGTAAAGATATCAAAATGCGTGCTTACAATCATGTGCTTCATTACAAAAAACACTGCGATACTCGTTATTTTTTGTGTTCATTAATTTTGTTTAATGAATATTTTGTCCAATAAAAATAAGAAACAAATATTTTTCGTTTATTTTTCTTATTATATTTCGTCATTTAAGTTGATATAAATGTACGGCATCTTCTTTGCATGATAAATTAATCCCTCTAAAGACCTGTTGGAAAAACGATGTTTACAACTGTTATGGATCGATAATAGAAAGACACGCATTTGAAAGATATGCCGACATTTTTGTAGTTCAAGACTATATTTTTTCATGACGTAATAGTCAACTACTCTTCACACACACAACTGGATATTATCTGCAACTACTCAAAATTATCAAAGAGAAGCTGACTTACACGATGACGGTGCTGTGGTTGTACGAAATAGTTTATGACGTCAAACATATACACACACAATTTATCTGACTGGCTACAAATATTCTGATTAATATACGCTTGGTTAGTCGTTCTTTCGAGATACAGTCAGTGAAATAGTAGAAACCAGAAGTAGATTTTCGGAAAATACGCGATTTTGTTCTATAACTTGTCGAGAGGGAACTTTGCCAGCGGTAAAAGTGTCACAAAACCTTTAGAGTACAAGTTTATGGTAAAACCTTATTCACAGCTGCAGCAAAGCGATTATTCTAAACTACACTCTGAACAGGTAAAACTGCTACTGAAGACATCGGAATTACCTCCCTTAGAAAATTTCGTTTATCTTGTTTGTCTCGACTTTTCGTTATCTCGATTATTTTCCAACGGTCCCAAATAAGTCGAGATGACGAGAGTTGACTGTACATTTACCCACAAATATAACCATGTGCTCTTTTGTTAGCACCTTGTTTGTGGGACAAAATATAACTGTAAACATTTTGTTAAGTACGCTAATAGGTAAGGTCATGGAAAGGTCCATTGTCAAAGTGGTCTGCCCATAAGTTCTCTCTTCTTAGTTACTGGCATTCCCATTTAAGTATTACTGTGTAGTTATTTCACATAATCAAACCAAACACTGTTTTGTTTTATTCCTATAGAGAATTGAAGTACTTGTGAATGAAAGTAGATATCAGGATGCCTTAGCTCTGGCGTTATCTTTCTATGAAGGTAAAGCTAAAGCTGTTGTTGGACTTAGTGGTCCTAGTTTGAAGAAAAAAGAAGTGGTGGCTGATTTGGTAAGTTTATATTTTTACAGTATATTAATTAGGAAAAAAGTTACATTTGTCTGTATTTTACGGGTTATTAAAATATAGGCACAAGTTGATGCTCGTATGATTAAATTATGAGTGCATTAGCAGAACCAGGAAATGCTGGGACTTAAGAAACGTCTTGAAGTAGGACTTTTGATGCTAGAATAATTTTAAACTCCCTTTAGACCCTTTTTCTTCAAGTGATAAGATAAGTACATGTTTAACATTGGTTGACATGTTTATAAAGGACATCTAAGGCCCTGTTAAATTCAATACCTTCATAAACTCAGGCACTATTTAACAGCCGTCACGAGGAATATTTTGTTCAATATTAGAGTATAGATGACGTCACATTAAATAAAGAGAGAAAGCGCACATGCTTATCAGAGAATAAAGTGTAGACTATTGTTTTAGACAGTTTCTGTCCAAATCAGGAGGAGTGTGTTTATCGCCATAGAAATTTATTTCATGATCAAACTCCAAAAAGTAAGCCTTTGCCAGAAATTGAACCTATGACCCCTTGATGAGTACACCTTTGCGCTACTGACTGAGCTTGCCATGCAGCTTTTGAAATCCAATGATGTACAAAAAAAACATCACAATGAATGTTACTGCTATGTTAAATGACTCTACTATTTGTCTGTTTCAGATGTTAGATATATTATTTCAATATGTAGATTTATCTATGACACAATATTGTCCAGAAAAAGGTAAAATAGAGGAATTAGAAGATTATTATCAAGTTATAGTACCTGTGTGTGTAGAATATTGTCTTCAACTTGATAGAATGTAAGTTTTTATGTTGTATGAGTGGTGTGGGGTGTTGATATATGGGTGGTGGGGTGTTGATATATGGGTGGTGGGGTGTTGATATATGGGTGGTGGGGTGTTGATATATGGGTGGTGGGGTGTTGATATATGGGTGGTGGGGTGTTGATATATGGGTGGTGGGGTGTTGATATATGGGTGGTGGGGTGTTGATATATGGGTGGTGGGGTGTTGATATATGGGTGGTGGGGTGTTGATATATGGGTGGTGGGGTGTTGATATATGGGTAGTGGGTGAAGTGGATGGGGTGATGTCTTTATCTTGATAGAATGTAAGTTTGTTACATTTTTATGGCCTAAACCAACAGTCCATGAATTATTAGTTAAAAAAGCCCTATCACTAATAATCTTTTGATAATTTTTAATTATTTTATGTATAAGTTGGTGGCACATTGGGCCAGGCTCAGGATTTAGAATCTAGAGTCCAAAAGATGTAGCTAGTTGTAGTTGGAGCATCACCCAGGTTGGTTATAGCCTTCCATGGAAATTCAACATAAAAGTCAATTTTCTTCCATTTATAAGGTATATGGAGAAATTTCCAGCCTTGTTGAAGGGTAGGTGAGTACTGGTTATAGACAAAGGTCTAGGCTAGGTGAGCTGGTGACCATAAAACAAGTTACCATATTTGTGTTGACACAGTGTTGAACGTGATAAAAAATAATTTAAAAATGTCTTTAAGTGAACCACTATACATTTTGAATTTTATTTACATTTCTTATAAATTTTTCAGGGATATACTATTTGGTAGAATCTATGAAAGATTTGGAGCAGACATGATTGCTATAGGAACGTTTCTAGAATGTTTAGAACCTTATATATTAAATGATAAACTAAGATCTATGCCACCAACTGTGATGAAAGATTTTGTTACACATTATGAAGAGAAATCTATGTTAGAGAGTGTTGAAGCTTGTATTGTACATATGGATGTTACTAGTTTAGATATACATCATGTAAGTTTTGTAACGACCCTCTCTGTTTGTAAAGATTTTAAAGTATTAGTTTTGTAACAACCCTTTTTATCTATCATTTCAATACAGTTATGCTAGTTTTGTAACTGCTCTCTTTATATTAATTTTGTGAAATTTTAGTTTTGAAACAAATCCTCTTTTCTATTCATTGCAATATATTAGTTTTAATGACCCTTCTTTTCAAATGTACCCATGAAATTTATGTAAGATCTCTAAAATGAAAATAATGGGATAATTGTATGATTATGTTTACACTAAAGGCATTTTTAGTTCTCTTTATCCTATTTTCAAGTTATAATAATCTTAAGTTTTTAGCTCGACTTTACGAAGTAATGTAGAGCTCTCCTACTCGCCCCGGCGTCGGCGTCCGCGTCCACATTTCTGATTAAAGTTTTTGTTATTTCTTAAGATATTAACTTCAAACTTTAAATATATGTTCCTTACTATCAACCACATCTCATGTGACAAGGTCCATAACTCCAAACACATTTTTTTAAGAATTATCTCCCCTTGAACTGATTGAAGTTTTTGTGCACAGATTAAAGTTTTTCTGCAGTAAAATACTTTCTTCTGTATCTTTGTTATTTCTTAAGATATTAACTTCAAACTTTAAATATATGTTCCTTTCTATCAACCACATCTCATGTGACATGGTCCATAACTCTGAATGCATTTTTTCAGAATTATCTCCCCTTGAACTTAGAGTTTTCTTTAAAAAATATTTGTTTTTACTGCAACTGTTTTATTTCTTTAGGTATTGATTTCAAACTTTAAATATATGTTCCTTATTATCAACCACATCTCATGTGACAAGGTTCATAACTCCGTATACATTATTTTCAAAGTTATCCCCCTTGAACTTTTAGTTTTTTTTAACAAATATTTGTTTTTTCTGCAACTGTTTTATTTCTTTAGGTATTGACTTTAAATATATGTTCCTTATTATCAACCACATCTCATGTGACAAGGTTCATAACTCCAAATATATTTTTTCAAAATTATCTCCCCTTGAAATTAGAGTTTTCTTTAAAAAATGTTTGTTTTTACTGCAACTGTTTTATTTCTTCAGGTATTGACTTCAAACTTTAGATATATGTTCCTAATTATCAACCACATCTCATGTGACAAGATTCATAACTCCTTATACATTTTTTCAGAGTTATCCCCCTTGAACTTATAGTTTTCTATTTTTTATTTTTTTTATTTGAATTTGTTAAGGTAATATTTTAAAATTTTAAAATATGTATGTTCCTTATCATCAACCACATCTCCTGTGACAAACACTTGCTAAGTCGAGCATGCTGTCTCCTCTGACAGCTCTTGTTTGGTGTATTATTTACTTTAAGCTGAGAAATTTTTTTGTCTGGCACCTGTGGTTCCGAGGTCTCGTCCTCTTATTTGCTGTTATGTATTTCAGGTTGTACATTTATGTTGGAGTCATGGTTTATATGATGCTATTATATATGTATATAACAAAGGTATGTTTGATTATACCACACCATTAGAAGAACTTTTATCTACATTGAAGGCTGCTGTTGATACTGGAAAACAATTATCAGGTATTTATCCTTCTACTACATTATCATAATACATGTATGGGGGGAGGGGGCATCTTACTAACCATCATACTCTAAATTTTGACTTAAATGAAAATCGAAAATCATTCCTTAGTCTTACGATTTTGGAAATGTCTTGACAAATATTGCTGACTTTTTTAATTGTACAATTTTTCTTCAAATCTTCATTTTTCTAAGATGGCTAGAAAGCAATTATACATATTGAGAGTTGCCTGCAAGACTGTAGTAACTCGCTCTTTAACGCAGTGCTTTTACTGCAGTCCTGCGGGCAACTCTCGATATCTATGTTAAAATGGCTGCCATACTGTTAGGTCTAGTTGAGTTAAAAATCAATCTTATTTGTTGACAATCTCTGTACTGGTGACCGTGTTGATCTATAAATATGTAGACAATTGCTATAATATGAGCATGCAACATTTCATATTTTAAGACTGTTTGTTTAATGATTCGGATAGCCAGCTTCTCATTGGTTCAAATCACATCCAATTTCTTCTTTGCTTCCAAGAGCAAGAAATTTTATGCTTCTAGCTTAGTACTGGGAAACCAGGAAGCAAACACAAGAGTGGTAAACCTAAGTTAAAAGAGTTGGTTTAAAATAAATTCAGTATAAACTAAACTTAACACATTTTATTCCACAGATCACCAAGTTAGACTAGGAAATAAATTGTTGGTATATATAAGTTGTTGTTTGGCTGGTAGAGCTTACCCACTAGGAGATATACCAGAGGACCATGTACATAAAGTTAAAGTTGAGGTATATATAATCCCACTGATTTAAATACTTGATATTTGTTTGATAATTCCTGTTCATAAATACAAATATGTGCCAGTACTTTGTATCTATGGATTGATATTCATGTAATTACTAGCTATCATTTATTTTATAATTTGATTTTGATAATCTTAAGATAGAGCTGTCATCGATTCTATCCATTTCAGCGTATTGTCGATATTTTACTTTCCATCAATAATCGATATGAATTTTGAAATATCGATAATAAAGACTATGTAGATAAATGTATAAAAGTGTCAAAACTTTCAAGACAAACCTTCTATAGTGAGCTGAAACTTTTTATTTATTTATTATCAATACAAGTCCTTTTTACCAACAACTTACCAGTTTGATGCAGGATACCAAGGCATGACAAATATACATCTATTATGAGTTTATGACAACATAAATGATCTGTATAGTACTGCAGTGAAGGTATTTATATATATTGATGTATCGTCAATATTCATTTCTCAATATAACAATATCGTCCATACACTTTGAGCTCAATTAATGACAGCTCTATCCTAAGAACAGAAAAATACAGCCATTTTGTGTTCATATGCCACACTATATCCAGTGCGTTGCAAAATGGAGGATTTGTGCAATGAATTGTACCTCTAAATATGGAAAGATGTTTACAGTGTATGAAATTAGGATTTTTGGACACAAGCCCTTTGGGCTTGTCACCTTGCAACTTTCACAAGCCCGGACTAAAATTAACAAGCCCGAATAACAGGATGATTTAACATACTCTAAAAGTATCGAAAATTTGGGAAATAGAGGAAGTTTAAGCAATGAGACAAAAATCAATAAAAACAAATGTTATTGTATCAATACAGCCTTTATTATTTATAAATGTGACTAGAACAAAGCCATGCCTGCTGCATTTGTTCATTTTTGACAGTTTGTCTTGTCTTAACAGGACATCTATCATTTTGCACCTCTTGGCTGTGCCAGAATTAATGTTTCTTACATTGAATTTGCTGTTGTGTGGCAAGAGTAACAATGCCAACCAGGAGTGCCTGAGCTCACACTTACTTCTTTTTTCTTTGCCTCTAAGAATTTGAATATATGTATTAAAGTCTCAATGGATTATATGGATAGCATATTTAACAGACCCATTTTTTAATTACATGCACCATGGCAATGCCTTTGTAGTTACTTAAATCTTGTTTTACATGCATGTTGTTTAAAACTGACAGAATGTTACTGATTTCCTTCGTAACAAATTCACGACTATAGAAATTTTGAATGTATTTTATCAAAGACCCTGAAATTTCAAGGATGAGCCTGGGTTCCAAATTTAGGGAAAAGTGACTTGTCACTTCTCCCTCCCAGTTATTTAGGGAGAAGTGCAGTGATGTGAGGTAGAAGTTGGGAGGATAGACAAGCGGGAAAAGTTCGATGAGCCGAATGGAATAATTTGAACAGTCTTCACAAACTTCTCAAATGCAAACTTTTCTAGAACTTCTATCCTTTAAATACATGTAATTACTATTACATTTAGTAAATAATATGTCTGTTGTAACTCACAAGTAGTGTGAGTATACTATACTCCCTGGATGTTTGGTTATTGAGTTATTCACTGAACACATTGATTTTGTATCAAATTGTAATCTTAAATTATCTAATTTTCATTTCAATGAAAAGTTCTTCTTTTTGGTTTAGCATTTTTACGTGCGAGTATATGTTCATCAAAATAGATTAAAAATGCATAAAAGGCCAAAATATTTTTTATCTAATTAGTTCTGCTGTAAGTAACATACCTTTTCTTAAATATAACATATTATGTCACAATATATGATAGTTATTGATTTTTTAGAGTCTGCAATACGACTTTAGCTGGTAGATTACGTGACGAATACTTAGACAATTTTCATAAATTCAATTGAACCAACCATAGTTTATTCTTGAAATCGAAAAATTGAAAGAATTTCCCCATTACTAATTGCTTAATTAAGAAGAAAAAATAATCAAAATAATAAGAATATTGAATAACTAAAGTAGATTTAACCTTGTTTCATTTGATTGGCGATAGCGTGGGTCGCGAAAACATAATAATTGCAATTATTGGCAAACTGCCAATTACATTTATTCTAAGTGCCTGATCACATGCTCATAATTGAATACAATTATCAATTTAACAGCAAGCATCCAAAAAGCTTTATCTACTCATATTATTGTAGTATCACAGTTTGACATGTGTTTGTTCATTGCAACCGTTTAATTACGACATCAATCTTATCTGGCCGACATATAGCACTATTGAATTTAAAGAGTACGCTGGTTGGTCTTAAAGGTGACAATATACACAGGGGCCATCAATAAACAATCAAGTCACTAATTATCGGCTTTTGAAGTGTGTATACGAACAGCACCACTGCCGTGTAGCTGATTGGTAGATTACATTAGAAATGCGGATGTTACATACACTCCATCAATCGTTAAATCGATGTCTCGAGGACTATCATAATCTGGGTCATAATTTGTTTCATTGATTTTCCGAAAATGTCGGCGACTTCGTTTTCGCTTTGATGTGCTAATAGAGCAAAGTTTAAACAGAGAGGGCAGCTTCTTTCCCCAAATCGCCCCTTCGGCTCATCCTTTGTTAAAAATATGAACAAACATGGAAATGTTTGAATTTTCAAAAAATTAAATAATTAAAAAAACGGGTGTAATTGACAATTATAAGTAAATTGAAACAAATAAAATTTGATTTCCTACGATCGCCGATATCATTTTTTTTCCAAAACAGCAATTATTTGTTCAACATGTAGTCAACAATTAAAAAAACTGGGTCACACTTGTTTTAGGAATTAATTCTACCTAACAATTAAATTAGACTCCATAGTTACACAATGAGACATTGCAATTATGTCATTATTACGCTAGCAAACATCGAGTAAGTGTGAAAAATGCCGACACACATCTAAAATTGTCAACATCAATTTCCGTTTAAAACTGCCAATACATTCTTGTCACCAAACAAAGGATTGATATTGATTTTAATTACTGCAAACAAGTAAAATATAGACTCCCGTTGTACAAGAAAATTTGTGACGTTATAAGTCAAGATTGCTACTCGAAATAATGACAATAATAATGATTGAAGGAATCACTTTTTACAAAATAAAGTATCAATTATAAAGTTGTAAATGACGACAAATAGTTTTGTTTTGACGATTATTTTCGTGTGGAAATTTACGATTTTGTTTAAGATTTAATAATAGATTTGGAGGGGATTTTATGCTGAAAATGTGCGCGATTTTTCGGCCATTGTTGTGACTTAATTTGCGATAAGCCCGATCGGGCGTACTAGACAGAAAATTGACAAGCCCGACTTAAAAAACACAAGCCACGGGCGTCGGGCTGCCGCTAATTTCGAACACTGTGTTTACATTGTCTATGTATAGTTTGAGCTCTACATTGTAACAAACTAGGGCATAGGAAAATGCTGTGCAGGGCTAAGTAGTAATACCCTTGCACAACTGATTCCAAATGTTATTAATTCCTGCTTAAAAAATGAAGGACATGAAAGTGAAATTAAATTAGTACAGTACAACCTCTCTTGAAAAACACACAGTGGGAGGGACTAAAATGTGTTGCTGTTCGGAGGTTGTTGCTCTGCAGAGGTTAAATTCAATTTTAATAGCATCTAAGGGAAATATCAAAGGCTGTTGTTATGCAGAGGATTTGATCAGTAGAGGGTCGCTTTGCAGAGGTTATACTGTAATTAGTAAGCCGCCCGGCTAGCTCAGTTGGTTGCATGCAAGTCTAATGATTGAGGGGTTTAGGGTTTCATAATCGGAAAAAAATCATAATCGATCATCGGAAATAATCGGACAACCCTTTTCGATCAATCTTCGATTATATAATCGAAACATTAACCATAACAGTAAAAATTCGCACATCAATAGAATTGGTGACAGATAATTGTATAAATGCAATATTACAACTTATTAGTAAGCTACACATGAGGGTTAAGGATTGCCACTTCCTTCCACTCATGCAAAAAGGTGAACTATCATGTTTGGGATAACATTGCTTCATTCTTGTATTTATTCAATGTGTTCTATATATTTGTTTACAGTGTATTCATAATCCATGTTTTTTTTAATGTATGACATAAATGAACAATATATATATATAACAGTTTATAACAGCCATCATTAGTTTGAAATACTTTTGTTCTACTAGAACATCAAATTTCATTGAACTATAACCTAGTGATCACAATAGATTTGCTGATGTATTTCTTTTCCAGTATATTGTTTATCATATGCTGGTCAAAGTAATAAAATTATGTGACTTGTTGTTAATTGTATCTTGAATTCATTTAATCTATTTGTACTATGCAAATGAAATCATCTTTCAGTGACTTTGTGCCTTCATTAGCTAATAATTGTATTGAAATCATTTCAAAGATTAAAATGCAATTTTACCTAATAATTATTATTGTGTATCAGTCTTCACTGCTACAGTGAAGTATTTATCAATTCAAGAATATTAGTGATCAAATTATGGTTTTAATTTGTATTTTTGTACATATTTAACTTTGCTTAAATTTGATTTTTTTTCACTCAAAAAATATAACGATCGGACCCGGGTACGAAAGTTATCGAGGACGAATGTTTCACGAGTCCATCGCCTTTTTTCAGGTCAAATATATGATCTGATCAATTGTGTAATTGAGAAATCATTGTGAAATGAACTGGGTTTTAATTTCTGCATATAATAGCCACAATATATCATTATATAGTGTACTCTAGTAATATTCGACTAGTAGTGAAAGAACGGACTGTTAACGGAAATTAACTTAATTCGTTTCGTCCCCAATATGAGACAAACGGAATTGTTTGTAAACTAAAATTTGACTGCTTTGCTAATTGAGTGATAAGCGTGTCTATTAATGTGTGAACTGGTTACCATTGTCACAAATAGCGAGCGCATGGATAGTGTCCATGACGTAACGAATCTATTTTTAGTAACACTTTTTGTCATTTATTGTGTCGTTTTAAGACTAAACACTTAAAATTAAACTTTTTCTTCTTTTGATGGTACGCGGCAAATTATTTTACGTGGGAAAAATGGTATGCTAGCATTGTTTTGGGAACATGTGAAAACCTCGCTTCCGCAAGCCTCTACCCTTTTGCATGGCCGACTGCACATTGTATTGTTTAAGTTAGGGGTACAATTAGTGGGTCAAGCGTGTTATTTAATCCTCGCCGACGTGTCATAAACATAATTAGCTAGTCATGGTCATAAAACTGCCTAAGGCAACGTTTTACTGGAGTCTGCTAGATTATTACGTACCGTCGATCCTGATTGGCTAATCGACTTTCGATGTTGAGAAACGACGCTCTGATTTGCTGTGGGTGTAAACTAGGTGGAGCGTAATCAATAATTGACGTCCTCACGATATTATTCAATCGCCGAAATCGGAAATACTCAGCGAAGTGGACTTATCCTTGGTGTTTTGACAGGGCGATATAGTAACACACAATGCGACATTTTCGCCCTCGCGGCCGAGCCCTGCGCGGCGGCGGCAGTGAGTATATATAATGGAAATAAACTACCAAAAACTAGCGACAATCGATTATTATATATTTGTAATCGATTGTCGCCGATTCTCCTGCAAACGATCGATTTTCGATTATACTCGATCATCGTTTAATCCCTAGAGGGGTTGTGGGTTCGATTCCCAGGCGGGGCATACTATTGTGGAGCTTGGTCATGAAATTATTTCTACGACCATTCTGCCTCCTACCGGTGATTTTTAATTATGTAGGGCAGTTGTCAGTCACTGACGAAAGTATGCGCTTAGTAGTTGCTTAACAGCTAAGTCCAGAGATTTAGACTTTCCAGGAGGAGTGAGTAGGTTGACTGATCGCCATTATATGACCTATACAATGTGTTGCTATAGCATTAAACCCAACAAAAACAAACAAAACTGCAATTAGAAAGAGTTTTTATGTTGAGATGATATAAAGTTTATAATGTATAAACTTAGTTGTCTGTTACTTTTTATTGTAGGTATTTGATAGTTTAACATGTAGACAATCAAAAAGTAGTCCTGATAGTGAGTTACCTTATCCTTATCTTAGAACATTACTGGGTTTTGATACAAGAGAATTCTTAAATGTATTATCTCTGGTAAGTAGTCTTAGTTTTGTTACCTTCTTGTACTAAATACTAAATTTTATATGGCTTTTCGTGTAGCAAAGTTCTGCTATAAAGACCACCTTGGTTAGTGCAAAATCATGTGAGTTTTGACATTTTTTTACCCTTAATGCTTTAATTGAGAAGAAAAAGGTCCTGACATTAAGATTATTCCTTTACATTGTATTAAGATCAAATTTTCCATTAATTTTTGATTGTCCTCATTGTGAAACTTAATTGTAGTAGTTGTACTAAATGAGTGAAATGTAAAGATAATTTTAAGTTTAACTTGATATCAGATATTTTTGTGGTGATATTTTTCAATAGACATGGGCCCATATTCACTAAAATAAATCTCAAGCTCAGACTTGAGACTCGGACTCAAGACTCAAAATTTTTTGTGAATACCCTTTTTTGAGTTTTGAGTCAGAGTCTGAGTCTGACGTCTAAAACTGACTAAGTTTAGACGCAAAAAATGTTAGTGAATATGGGCCATGGTGTAACTTCTTAAACAGAATTTTACCATCCCTGTACTAGTATGTTTCTTGCATAAATAGAATAATGGGAACTCATAGTTCATCTATTGTGGTTTAACAATTTAACACTTCTATCATTTCAGGCATTTGAAGAAGAAGAGTTTAACACTCCTGATGGGTAAGTTATAAACATGGTTATAGTTCTGTTTTAAATACTCTTATTTGATTTTTGCATTTAGATATTCTATGAACAGTAAACTCATTTTGTTTAATATAATTGTCATTTGTGTAAGTTAAAGCCGCTAGCTCAGTTGGTAGCTCGCAAGTCTACTGATCGAGGGGTCATGGGTTCGATTCCCGGGCGGGGCATACATTCATTGAACTTGATCATGAAATTATTTCTACGACCATTCTCTCTCCTACCAATGATTCTTAATTATGTAGGGCAGTTGTCAGTCACTGACGAAAGTATGTGCTTATAAGTTGGTTAACAGCTTAACCCAGAGATTTAGCCTTTCCAGGAGGAGTGAGTAGGTTGACTGACTGACGTTATATGACCTATACAATGTGTTGCTTCGGCATTAAATCCAACAAAAACAAACAAACACTTGCGTAAGTTACTACTATTTAAAAGTCTTTTAATATTCTTAAGAACATCAACATTTTTGTTTAATTTTCATGGAAGGGTATAAGGAGCCTGAATGAGTTTTGTATTTTTGCAACTCTAGATTATAAATTCTTGATAAAGCTTTTTGCATTCTTGGTCTCAATCTGGTTACTTAAATGATAATTTTTTGTTATATTTGTAGAATAAAGAAAAGACAACATTTAGTTGATATATTGTTACAAGTTATGGTAGAAAGTGTGGGATTTACTGTAAGTTGGTTTTTTCTTAAAAATATCATTGTTTGTTGTATGAAGTTTATATGTACTTTTATATCATGCACCTATGTAACTTCTTGAAGTTTGGTTATGAAATATCTTTTATAGTTATTATCTGGTGTCTCTCTGTATTAAGTAGTACAGCTGTCATCTACTGGTGAAAATATGTGCATAGTACTGGTTACGTGTAAAAGATTAAATTCAGAGATCTTACTGCCATGCGATATGACTAGAAAAATCTATGAAAAGTAGTGTTAAGGCCACAACAAATTGATCATATGTTCTATGGATTCGCTGGCACCTTAATTTTGACGGTTTTTACAAAAAATATTTTTATTTCCTCGCTCGCTCATAAAAATTTGGTCAAACCGCTATATAAAGCAAGTGAATAAAGACTTTTTTATTTTTTTGTCTTCGCTCGCTCGCCCCATTTTTTTTTTCAGAAAAATCCGTAGAACATATGATCAACTTGTTGTGGCCTAAGGGCCATATATGTACATTACATTTGTTATCTCCTTTCTGCTGAAAATTTTAATCAACCGTGTTTCATACATACATACATTTTATTTTGGCAATACAATGTTCAAGGCAAAGACCTTACATTCACGACAAACATATAACAATGTTAAATATCATAAAACAGTTAATTATTCAAAGAATTTGTAATATTATGCACATGTCTGTGGGAGTCTTGTTTGTAAATTTGTATGATAACCAAAGTAAGTCAGGTTGAACATTTAAAACTAATTGGCATTTGAGCTGAAGTTGATTATCAATTGTACTTATTAAACACTCTTGCCTGCAAGACTGTAGTAGCTTGCTCTTTTACTCAATGCACTACCACAGTCTTGCAGGAAACCATTGCTTTGTATCTTTATATTTATGTACAATTATTTTTTTCCAGCCAACCCAAGTTGGAATACTGTTTACATTTTTGGCAAGACAAATGGCCCGACATGAGAATACAATCACAGTGAATAAACTATTGTTTGAACAGGTAAGCTGTTTGTTGTCTGATAATAGGACTCGAAAATAATTACCATCTGTTAGCATTTGGATTGTATGTTGATGGTCCTACTGGGCAACCTAATTCAAAAGTTACCGTCAAGTCCTGGATAAATGATTTATGTGTTAATTTATTTAACATGTCCTCCTACTTAAATATTTCAACATATAGTTTCTGTCCATAAGTTTGGTTTTCATTGAATTTTAGAAAGAGGAGAGAAAAACATGGTTGACCAAAGTACCTCCAATTTTTCTAAGATCAATATTTACTAATTTGGATATTTATGTTAATATGTTAGAATTTTTTAAAACCAAATTGGGGTCAATATTTTGCCTTTTTACAATGGAAATAAAGATGAAAACTCACAAAAATGGTACCAAAGTTTCAAAATTTTTTGGCCACTGCAAAATCCTGTTGATTTTTATCAAAGCCTGAAAGTGAAATTGTAAGAACATGTTCTTATAATTTTTTTTACTGTGTTTGATTCAGGTATTAGAGTTTTTATGCAACCCAGAGGATGAATCACGGCATGAAGAAAGACAACAAGCTCTGTTAGAGTTATCTCATGCTGGTGGTCTAAAACAAGTGGATGAAGAGAGATTTCTATACTTGGCTGAAAAAGCTAGATTGTAAGTTAAAAAAAGTTTAAGTGCGGTTTGAAGACTTCTTCAGTATAATGTTCAGCAAACTTAACAATTTTTAAGGATAATCCATGATCACAGCCGCCTGGCTAGCTCAGTTGGTAGCACGCAAGTCTACTGATCGAGGATTTGTGGGTTCGATTCCCAGACGAGGCATACTTTCCCGTAGCTTGGTCATGTAAATAAATTCTACCGCCATTCTCTCTCCTACCCATGATTATTAATAATGTAGGGCAGTTGTCAGTCACTAACTAAAGTATGCGCTTATTAGTTGGTTAACAACTAAATTCAGACATCAGCCTTTCTAGGAAGAGTGAGTAGGCTGACTGACAGTGGTCATATGACCTATACAATGTGTTGCTACGGCGTTAAACCCAATAAAAACAAACAAAACCATGATCATTGAAATCTCTTTCAGTCAGGTGATACCTCACATTACCCATTTATACCAAGGTGGAGTGGAACAACTCTGGGTAAATTTTGTGCTTTGGAAATTTATTAGTGTTTAGTTGTTAATTGTTGAGGGCAAAGTTTTTCACTTTTTGATTATAATATATGGGATTCTATCAAGTTCCTTCTCCTTATAAGTAACCCATGTGTAGAAGGCATATTTGAAAAAAGTCAGTACATTTTAGTAAAATGAAACAATGTGATTAGTTGACCGTTTCCACGTGTATGCAGTTTTCAAGACAAGAACTGAGAATGGGTGCTTTTCTTTGTATTTCAGTTATCGTGTATGTGAGTTGTTGTATGAAAAGAGAAGACAGTTTGATAAAATATTATCATGTTATCTTAGAGATTATGCTAGAAAGGTTGGTTTACTTATATATTTTTATCCCTCTCTCCCCCATGTACATGTATTTCACACATCTAATTTGCTTACAGCGGGTAATTAGTTTTCAACATAGAGTTCATGTATGTATGTAATATGAACACTGTATTTAAGAATACATGTTGTCAACATCCATTATCCCAAGATACATCCCTCCGCTATGTTGCGTTATGTACCGCTGGATATTTGGTTAGGAAAAATTTTTGTAATCATGAATAAGTTATGAGGCAGTTTCATTGGTTTTGCAAGGAAATCACTGCAGAAAACAACCCAATGAAATTACACAACCATTTTGAGAAAATAAATATGTGCGTTGGTTTCTATTTCTAATAATAAAATCTCAGTATGACACCATTATTATTGAAGAGTATTAAATTGTAACATGAGATTTCATTGGAAGAAGATTGGTCTCCCCTGCCTCATGCATATTCATGAAATGAGATTTTGCTAGTCAAATTGCCCACCATAGGTATGGAGTGTAATGGAAGAAAATATTTTTGTTGCCTACGATGACATATTGTTATTTCTTGTAAATGTATGTTGTAAATAAACACCAGTTCCCTTGAATAAAATTTTACATGCTAGTTATGGTTCACTTTCAGTGTATATACATTTGTACATATGCATGATGCCTCCAACTACATGAAATCAATACCAACACGTACATTGTCCGAATAATTCATTACACTGACTTATGCATTATAACAACAATTTTCATTGTAATTAGACTTGACTTTTTATTATATATACTGGGATTTATTGGTGAAATAAAAATCGATATTCCACTGTTTTGAAACAATGAAAATAATTTTTTTTTTTTTCAGTGTTTGGATGCGCTGTTTTGATGACATATCATGCTTAAACTTTAAAATAGCCAGTTTGAAGCAAATAAAGAACAGAAAATTTGTTTATTTCATTGTAAGATCTATTTGTTTCACTCGTGAGCTAATGATATTGTATTTTCACTTGTTGCTATGCCACTCATGAAAATATTGCATTCTTAGCTCACTTGTGACATAAAAATCGATCTTACACTGAATTAAACAAATATCCTCTATATATTACATTACATAATACATGTATTATTATATTACAGTACCATGCCTTCAACTTTATCACTACTATACTTGATAGTGATAGATTTACTGATAAAGAAAAAACAAGTGTACAAGAGGAAGCTTTGATACATCTTGAGGTAAGACAATTTATTATATGCTTTGCAGTGGATTTCTGGTATCTCTTTGTGAAATAAAAACCTATTCTCTGTTGTGTTGAAACGGTGAAGAAAACTTAGGTATTTTGTATCGTTTTAAAATTCACTGGTGGACTATTTTTTTCCATTCATAAATCCAGAGTCTTAGATTCGTTAAAATTGTTTTTATCGAAAATTGATGTCAAAGTTGGTTCAAATCACATCAAGTCACATGGAAAATTGGATTTATCCAAAAGCATAGCCGCGTTACATAAAGTCTTTATTATTATATTATTACTATTATTATTTTATTGTTACAATAATTTTTAGCTCGACTTTTCGAAGAAAATGAGAGCTATTGCTATCACTTTGGCGTCGGCGTTTGCGTTGGCGTTGGCGTTGGTTTTCAGGTTAAAGTTTTTTGAAACACTTATAACTTCAACACTATCCAAGTTATTTTATTGAAAGTTGGTATACTTATTAAGTGGGACTATATTAACCATTCTGTGAAAGGGGATAACTCTGGATTAATTATTTTATGAGTTATTGCCCTTTTATAATTAAATAATTGCAAAATATGAGGTTAAAGTTTTTCCTATGTAGAATATCTTCAATACTGATCAATTCATTTGACTTAAAGTTTGTATACTTATTTGTCAGTACAATATCTACACGACTGTGATGGCACGTAACTGTGGATGAATTATTTTTAGAGTAATTGCCCTTTTATACTTAAGGAATTGCAAAATATGAGGTTAAAGTTTTTCCTATGTAGAATATATTCAATACTGATCAAGGTATTTGACTTAAAGTTTGTATACTTATTTGTTGGTACTATATCTACCCGACTATGAAGGGATGTAACTGTGGATGAATTATTTTTGGAGTAATTGCCCTTTTATACTTAAGAGAAATGCAAAATATAATGTTAAAATCATTTCTATATGTAATATCTTTAATACTAATCAAGATATTTGACTTTAAGTTTGTATACTTAGTTATGGGTACTATATCTACACAACTATAAAGGGACGTTACTTTGGATGAATTATTGTTGGAGTTATGCCCCTTTATACTTAAACATTTAAGATTAAAATTTGTTCTCATGGGATATATTTAGAACTTATAAATATATTTGAATGAAAGTTGGAATGCTTATTCGTCAGTTCTTCATCTATCGGACTATAAAGGGACATAACTCTAGATGAATTACTTCAGAGTTATTCCCCTTTATACTTTGATATTTAAGGGTTATGTTTGCTCAAATTTAATATATTTTGTTTGATAGAAAGTTAGTATACTTTTTCATCAGTACTACATCTAGTTGAATACAATGGGACGTAATAATTGATGAATTATTGTTGGAGTTGTGACCCTTTTCAACTTTTTAATTCCGGAGAAAGTATTATGAAGTGAAATATTTTCAATACTTAAGAAGATATTTAAATGACAATTAGTATGCTTATTCATCAGTACTACATCTACGCGACTACAAAGGGACATAACTCATGATGTTATTTTTTGAAGTTATGCCCCTTACTTTAATTTTGAATTTTGTTCAAATTGAAATACAATGTATTTATAGTTCTTCATATAGATATTTAAATGAAAGTAGGTATGCTTATTCGTTGATACTATGTCTACTTTACTCTGAAGGGGCGTTACTATGGATGAATGTTCTAGGAGTAATGCCCCTTTTATATTTTACAAATATGAATTGGTAATTATTGTTTGACTGAATTATATACTTTCAAAAATTATGTCCTGTCTTGAAATTACTTTTGTTTAAAGATAAGCCTTGCCATGAACAAAACACCCGAAAAGTCGAGCGCGCTGTCCTTGGACTGCTCTTGTATTATATTTTTTGTTGTTTCCTTGAACAAGAAACTTTATCCTTCTAGGTAAGTTCTGGTGGACCAGGATTTTGACTTAAAAGTGACTAATAATTAGTGATTATTCCAGTACTCAGAAAAGGGCAGGAAGGGAGAAAAAATGGGGCAGGGCTTATTTTAGGGTAAATGTCTCAAATAAACTATAATTGCATAGAAAGAAGCTAAAAAAGGCAGGGTGGAAAGAGAAAGAGCCGGGTAGAGAGAAAAAGGGCCGGGTGCAGCGCCTTGCTATTTTGCTTTGGAATATTCACTAAATAATGATATAAATTATAAGAATTTGTTTTATGAAGAAAAAAATAGTTTAGTATAAATTATAAACCAAACTTTAATTTATGAATGGTAACATTATTTTATATTCAGGAATTGGTATCTATAGACAGTAAACAATCAGCTAAAATGGTTGTATCACATTTAACAGTTAGTTTAACTGATGTTGTCAATAAATTAAAACAAGATAGATCAGTACTCTATGAATTCTTACAAGGTGTTATGGCTTACAGGTTTGTTAAAACTTTATTTCTAGGTTTTTAGCCGGACTTTATAACAAAAGATGGCTTATAATAGGTGGTCTGGTTATCAGGGGTGAATCCTGAAAAAATCACTTCGGCAGAAAGAGTCCTGACCAATCTGTATAGCATTTTGTGAAACATTATTTGACAAATGTTTGCTTTTATTTGGTGCCCCTCTGTATAAAAAAATAATAAAAATTGAGTTCTGCATCCAATTTATTGAAAGTTTAGCATTCACTGATGCAGCAATTACTTTTAGATATTTTATGCTATACACTGTATAATACAAGGTAAAATTATGAATTACTCTGATTATATAAGATAAGTAATTTTCACTAATCCATTGGTGAAAGTTTTTAGTATTAGTACTAATTTCAGTAATTTGAAAATAAGTTACTTTGTTTATGTTTAAAATTTATGAAATATGCCTATTTCATTGTTTTGAAAGTAAGTTTTCTGTATTTTCAAAACTTTAAACTTCCACCCATGCTAGCATTAATCAACTTTCAGCAGTCTCTGACTTTGAGATAGAGGGTTAAGGTATGACTGTATATGACTCATTATATAGATATCACATTCTACGGAGGGTGATTGAACAGAATGCTCACCCTTGACTAGTAATGTCAACTGAGGTGTTAACTTTAAGCGGGCAGATAGGTGATGTCAAGCAGGCCGATAGGTGATGTCAAGAAGGTGCCATTACGGATTGTCACCCAGTGACATCCTATCAAACTATATTGTTAACAAATCACTTATAATCACATATAATAATATATATATTACAGGGAGACGTCAAGTTCTACAAGTCAAGTAGAAAAACAAGTCCAAGTGGAAGCGTCTATATTTGAACTGTATATAGATTTAATGTGTCAATTTAAACCATCAGATGTTTACAACTTTATTAAAACTAATGAAGGATACAGACTTGAAGAAACTTTAGATGTAAGTGGTGAAAACGTCTTTCTTTCACAGTTGAATTAAGATTTTTGGAAGTGGTAATGGACTGGCATAACTGGCAAAAGAAATTGTTATATTGAGAAATTGTGGAATAACAGAAAATTTTGTCTTTTGAGTTATATCCATATGTTGTGATGGTTATTTTGAGTAAATTTATCAGTATTGTTGTTTGAATATGGTTGTTAACACATGTATATTGAATGTTTATATACTAAATTTATGCAAATTTCAAACAGAATAAGTTTTTTGAAAAATCAGTAGTTATTTTATGCCCTTTTTGGTATCATTTGATTATAATTATTTGTTTTGAAAAAGAAATTGGCAAAGAACAAGTTACTATTTACCTTGCTATTTACCCTACAGTACCCACCAAAAGTTTGGAGACATTTTACTTTGTAGGCCTATTGGATAGCTTTTATCTAAAACTTGATAACTGTTTATTTTGAAATGCTTTTTACTTTTGCTTTATTTTTTAGACATCATTTTAATTATAACTGAGTCTTCAAAAATAGCATAAAAGCTATGTTATGGAAAACATTTACATTAAACATGGTTTTGGAGGCTTAAGAAGGATATCAGATGCTGAATCTTATCTACTTGTGTTTATGAAATTTGTTTTCATTTTACACAAACCATGCTTAAATGTATTAAAAATAATTATCCTACAATAATAATTATTAAAATTCAAGAATTGTAGTAAATATATTTTGTCTCCAAGCTTTAGGTGGGTACTGTATGTTTGATATATCTATGTTACAGATTTGTAGAAAACATAACCTATCTGAACCTACAGCATATTTGTTAGAAAAAGCTGGTGACATACAAGGTGCATTTGGTATTTACCTGGAGGTAATACTCTCTTTTTTATTTCTAAAATCATGAATCTTCTGAACCTTGGTCTGTCGTGTATTTGTTAGTGTGCCAAGATTTTGAATCTAGTTTCCTGAATGGGGTAAAGGTTCAAATCCCAACCGGACTATTATACCATTTTATGAAAATTTGACAAACTGGTGCTTGTCACTGTAAAATAACCTAAATTTGTGTTGACAGGATGTCCTGTCTCAGCTTAAAATCAGAGATGTTGCCTACGTTTTCCAAACAAACAGTCTGAGATGGTTTGGCCACGGGTTAGAACATAGCACAAGCTGGACCTCCCAAGTCAGAGACTTAAACGTTACTGCACATTAACTAAGAACTTGATTCACAATCGAACTAAAATAAATGTGTGTAATACTAATATTAATTTGTTCCTCATACTTATAATTAACTTAAATTCTTCTTACAGCTTCTTTCTGCCAAGTTAAAGAAGTTGACAGAAACTGTTTTAAGCCAGGAAGATGGAAGTAAGTTTATATCGCCATTGCTTACTACAGTCATATAAAAGAGTACCATTTATGCATGTTGCTTTCAAAAAATATTTTTATTACATGGTGAATAAGTTTTTCTCTGAGACTTTTAACTTAAAGGTAGAATTCCCCAATGTGTTTGAATGTATATCTTCCAATGTGATGCAACATTGGGTGAGCCACCTGGCTAGCTAAGTTGGTAGCACGCAAGTCTACTGATCGAGGGGTCGTGGGTTTGTTTCCCGGGCGGGGCTTACTTTCATGGAGATTGGTCATGAAATTATTTCTACGGCCATTCTCCCTTCTACCAATGATTTTTAATTATGTACGGCAGTTGTCTGTCACTGACGAAAGTATGCGTTTAGTAGTTGTTTAACAGCTAAATCCAGAGATTTAGCCTTTCCAGGAGGAGTGAGTAGGTGGACTGACCGCCGTTATATGACCTATACAATGTGTTGCTACAGCGTTAAACCCAACAAACAAACAAACAAACAAGCAACATTGGATAACAATGTGTTTGCCCAGCCATATCACTCTTACATTATCAAATGTATCCAAGACCTGCCTAAATGCCTTATTTCAATACTGTTTATGCAATCATTACACAGCGTTTAGTGAATGACAAAGCTTTATCTCTATGTGATATTCCACATTTGGGCCAATCAAAATCAATGATCTTGATAACAGAGTTGTGTTTATGTAGTTTTTGTTCTCAAATGAAACACAGGAGACTTAAAAATCTATTAAAATTGGATGATTTTACAATAAATAAGATTGTCTTTATAGTAGAATTTTTATTTTTATCATAGGCGGATCCAGGGTGGGGGCAGACCCGGCATACGCCCCCCCCCCCTTAAAATTGCCCAAGCAAAGGGTTTTTTATAATGTATAAATATAGATGTCAAAAATTTTCGCACGCTACGTGTACAATAAATAACAAGACCGGAAATACCCTTATACAATGACATAAAGTATAATAATTAAGGACAATACCTTTTAAGTATTTGTAACATTTTAACATGATCCAACGGCTGTAAAAATTATATGATATACATGTATATCTATGTTTTTATTGTATTCCCTGGGAATGGATAGGTTCTGTAAATGTGCATGAATCCCTTAGAAATGAGCTTTAGGGGTCGCAGCAATCTGAACCCCAGGTCAAGGCTTTGTCTAGAACCCATTGTGGCCCTTGAATACGGCCCCCCGGTAACTGGAAATCCTGGATCCGCCTATGTTTATGATAAAAATGATCTCACACAGAAGGTACTGAAGTATGTAAAAGAAGGTGTAAGCAAATACATCAGTAACAGCATGAGTCTAAAACACAGACCTACAACACAGCCAAAAGGCAGAGAGGGAGATTTTTTATAATATAATTTAAAAGGGTTGTAACAATCAACTCACAAAAACAAAATTCTCAGAGTTTTCCGCCTTTGAACAGAGATTGCAAAAGAATTGCCGCTAGGTTCTGTATTATGCTTGTAATGATTCAGTTTAAAGATTATCTGAACTTATTGATTTAATATATTTCACAGATGTTAGTGCCCAGTTTGGTGAAATACAGATGTTGTTATTAGTTATTATTCAATTGTTACAAAGAAATTCTAACAAGATGGATGAAGCTTCTAGAGAGGTTTGTTCTTTTATTTATAGTTTAACTTGATCAAAGGGGGTATGGTCTTCAAGGAGGGGGTGTGGTCTTCATGGAGGGGGTATGGTCTTCATGGAGGGGGTGTGGCCTTCATGGAGGGGGTGTGGCCTTCATGGAGGGGGTATGGTCTTCATGGAGGGGGTGTGGTCTTCATGGAGGGGGTGTGGCCTTCATGGAGGGGGTGTGGTCTTCATGGAGGGGGTGTGGCCTTCATGGAGGGGTGTGGCCTTCATGTAGTCATGATTCTTTGGATTACACAATGGTTACTATTGTTGCTGGAAATTGTTAAATGATCATGATCATAATTTGTGTTAACATGGCATTAAACCCATTGTAAAATGGAACATATAAATAAGTATTTGATAATTATAAAGATGTTATAAAGGCTATTTTAATTTGCTTGTTTGTGAAATAATGTTCCAATTTGACATTGGGACTCCATGCCCCTAATGTTGGACTATATTTGTGTTATTTATATGTATTGTTAATGACTTAATATGGTATGTAATACATTTGTATATTTATTTTTAGGCATTATGGTTCCCTCTACTAGATGCATTGATGTTTCCACATCGTAGAATTAAAGATATAGACAATAAACATGTATTAAATGGTAGGTGTTTTACTTTTTGTTTATCTGTTTTTATATTTGTACAGAGATTTTGTCAATTTAGAACCCCCAGAGTGCTCATTTTTTTGGTAATAGTAGAAATACAGCAGGGCTCAAATTTAAGCTCGCATACTCGCAAAATGCGAGTGGAATTTGAAAACTGCGAGTAACTTTTATTTCAACTCGCAAATTTTCGCGAGTTGTAATCGCAGGAAAATTATTATTTTCTAAGCTAATGAGGCTAAACTCAGCATGGAAACGGCCAGATAGATTGAAAGTACGATCTTAGGCTCTACTAGGCCTACGCATCTGTATCGCTTCATGTCACAATGAGTGTTGGAAGTATACATGTTTGATATTCTTTGTCTATTTCACAATAATGCCTTCTATAGTTAAATATAGCACTCTGTTGTTTTTATATTGCATATGTGAATAGTTACACCACTTAAATTTGGAAAACAATGCTAGTGCTTCTTTCATTTTGCGTGTTGAAATAAAGTCAAGTCCTTTTTTTTGTTAAATTACTATTATTCATACATGCAATATAAAAAAACAACATAGCAATATATTTAAATGTAGTTAGAACAATGGTGTTATTGTTTGATCAACAAAGAATGTCGAACATTTAAATTGGCCGTTTCAATGCTTATTTTAGTCTCCCAAGTTTAGACAGTAATCTTTTTTGTAGATTTAAAAAATTTGCGAGCTGAAATTAAAGTTACTCGCAATTTTTAAAATCCACTAGCATTTTGTGAGTATACGAGCTTAAATTAGAGCCCTGCCATAGCATTATATGAGGGTTGTATTTGGAGACTTCTGTGTTTTTGCTGGAGTATTCACAGAATTGAAATGTGAAATCAATAAGGGGCTTTAGTCAGTTATTTCCCCTTGTATACTCTTCAAAATAGGTAGGTCTAATTAGTTGGATTACTCAGATTTTACCCTTACTTTTCAATGTTAATTTGCCAAATTTAAGCTTAAATTTTTTTTTGTGTATCATTTAATTTGTTTGAAATTCAAGCTAATCATTCTTAAGTTAAAGAACTATCTAAATTCTATCACTTCTGTTAATATCTTCAATAACAAGAACGATATTAGATGAAATATTTTGTTACCCTTATGTAGAAATTCAATTATAAAATCCGAGGAATCCAACTGTAAGGACCTACTTACCAATCGGATTGCTTCAGATTTTATCAGGGAAAGATAACTGACTAAAGTCCCTAATTACATGTATGACCCAGGTTGGTGGCATAGTAGGTACCTGCATGGTTTTAAGTCTAGTGTCCTTAAACTCAAATGGCTTGTTGGTTTGAATCATGCTGTTAATACCATTCTATAAAAATATACCATTTTATATTTTCATCATATATATTCATCAATGTAACACCAAAAATTCAAAGAATGATTTCTATTTTAGATTTTAAACAACTCACACATCATGTGTTAAACAATATGATGGGACATATAGCGTTACCTGCTATATTACAGAAAATTATGCAAGATCCTACATACAATACTGGTAAATTTGGTGAAATCAAGGAACTTATACTAGGAATGTTAGAAACTTATAATTATGAACAGGTGAGTTCAGTTGTATGCCAGATAAAATAAATTGTTTTATACATGTTTGCTCATGTGTATTTTAGCTTACCTGAGTACAAAATGCTTTTAGTTTGCCATTGTGGCTGGTCTATACATACTGCATCTTTGCACATGTGTGTTGTCAATAATTTTATTTAAAAGAAGTAAAAAATACATAAAGTGTAGTTTATTTAGTATTTTGCATGTGGCATTACCTTAAGGTCCTGTACAAATATAATTGAAATTATTCCCTTGGGTTCAAAGTTGGCCCGTCCCCGGGAGTCTCAAAATAATTATTTAGTCGAATATAGATGATTTAAAAATGGTAAAAATTCAACTAATCAGATTTAAGTTTGGTTAAATTTCAACCAATCAGATTTTAAACATGATAAAATTCAACCAATCGTATTTAAACATGGTAAAATTACAACTAATCAGATTTCAGTGTGGTAAAACAGTATGGAATGTTACTTTTTTCAGACCTTGATGATCACTTGTAAGAATTTACTAAATCATGACATACATATGAATTTACAAAGTTTAACACAAGCAGCAATGAAAGGTTATGTTCCTCATGGTCAACAATGTAGAATTTGTGTGAAGAAATTCATGAATCAACAAGATACAGATAAAGTTTTAGTGTTTAGGTAAGGTGAATGAATACTGTGGGATAGAAATTTCAATTCAAAACATTTTCTTGACTTTTTGTTCAGTAAAATGGAATTTTTTTCTGGAGCAAATGAAAGTTCACTGGGCTCAAAATTCTTAGTGATTTACTAAAACATGCTGTCCATTAATTTTTATTGATTCAGTGTAATATAGCTTTAAATGGATTTTACAATATGGAAGTGGAAAAATATCTTAAGTAAGCTGATTATAAAAAAATGATGACCCTATTATTTATTTATGTGTGATTTTTCTTATTAGTTATATGAAATTTGATTGAAATAGGAAAATTGTACCTTATGTAGTGAATTTTCTCTTAGAATTTGTCATTTTCCCCTTCAGATATTTCCTTACCTAAAGTACATGTATCTTCTAAGGTGCTTTTACCACCTTTTGATATTTTCCTTACCTAAAGCATTTTTTTAACTAAGGAAACATATTTCTAGGAGCTTATGGGATACGGACCCTGTTCTGTTATTAAACAAATGTATTTGTATTGTATTACGTATATATTTCAGATGTGAAACTAGTTACTAGCTAAATCCAAAGATTTAGCCTTCCAGAAACGGTGAATAGGTTGACTGATCGCTGTGATATAACATATACCATGTGTTGCTATGGCCCTCAATCCTACCAAAAAATATGATTTTGTATTATGTATATATTTCAGATGTGGACATAGCTATCATAGTGCATGTTTACAAGCTGTTGGATCAGTTCATGTTATAAGTGGTGAAGATACGTATGTCTGCTATCTATGTAGTCACACCAAACGTGGACAAACACAAAGTTCTAGATTTCATAGATCTTTATCCAACTCTAACTCGGCTGAACAAATGACTATAAGACAAGACAGATCTAGAGGGGTAAGAACCACGGCAGTCTGATTAAAAGCCAGTCTACAATTATCCACTAGCACACTCGCTTATATAAGATCTGGCTGCTTCATATCAAGGGTCACGTTCAGCTGACCTATGCTTTAATGATGTTCATGACAAAATGGTTTTGTTCAGTTCTCAGTATTGATACTGACTTCACTAGCTTGCGAATAAGTTACTATATGGACAATAATTTGTGTATATATATAAATGTCTAATACAGTATTTTGAAACTAGATTTTCAGTATTCTAAAACTGTTCATCTTCTACTCATGTGAAGCATTAATACTGTAGTACAGTCAAGCTGTTCATGGACTGGCTAGATTACTTAAAACTGAAATTAGGCAAACAAATTTCACACAAAAGTCTTTAGTTAGATTATATGTCCATGTATGGTCATAATCATTGCTTTCATATTGATAGACAATCAAGGCAGACAGCCTTCTTATGTCTGTAAAAAATTCAATGTACACAAATTTTTTGTGCTTATGGTACTTCAATTATAAATGTACATCATCAATTGTTTACTGCATGATATAACCTTATATGAGATTTGAAGTCAGTGATCTTAACCAACTAATACATTAATGTTATATCTCACTTATTTTGCGAAATAAAAGTAGTGAAACATCAGTTTTTTCATTGTTCCTTCCATCTAACCTTAAGTTACAAGAATTAAACCTATTGGGGTGCATCACAGTCCTAAATAACCATATATATTTAAAGAGGCTAGATTCTATCAGTAGCTGCATGTAAGATTTGCAAAGTTTCTGTTAAATTCAGCAGAGGCACAACATATCTAAAAGCCCACAGTATATCGTGGTACGTATCGCAATACAATGCCAGCATATTGTAGTATATTGTGATATGCTCTTGGCATATTGTGGCAGCCCTAGCCAACACAGTGAAAATGTCTTAAAACTTTTGATGGGTACTGTACAGGTATATTGATATAATATTTATATTATAACTCACTCTATTTCAGACATTAGATGATCCACAACATATAGAAGCTGTTGATATGGTTAGAAGGTCAATGAAAACACCTTCTAGGGTTAGTTCTTCATTGTACATTATTATACCTCATGTGATACGTTACTATATAGCCTAATGTGACGTCACCGGATGACAATCTGTAATTATGTAACCCTCTGGACATCACCTATCGGCCTGCTTGACATCATCTATCGGCCTGCTTAAAGCGATGAGACACTACTGTGTTGGAGTTTGTTAATACCCGGACTAAAGTTTTTAGCCATTCAATTTGAGTTACCACCCTTGCACGCTTGCTTTTTACAAACAACATACTAAACGGTGTAAAATGTCTTAGAAGTTCTAAGTTCAGAAGCAAATAAAACAGATAAAATTAAATGTTTTTTGTGCCTATCAAATTGTCAACAATTTCTGTTTTTGTTGTTCGGTATAATAAAATAAATATCACATCCTACAGAGGGTGAAAAATCATATAATGAGGATATGATATTTATATAGTGGAACCTGGGCTGACAACAAACTGACCAAAGTGACCACTGGTCTACTAAGGCTACTGTTCAGTTTTCTTCTGAGAGGTTGTTGTTGACAGGTTCCTATGTGCTCTTGCTACTTCCACTTTAAAACAAGTAAAAATTGACAAAGGCGAATGAAAATTATTGATTTCATAAAGTCAGGCCAGTTTATAATTTTGACTTTTACCATGTGAAATATTGAATACTTGTAGGGTTAGTGCTTGAGAAAAGTTAAGGCATTGACTTCAATCCTGTAATATTGTCAGTAAAGAATAACAGTGTTAGACACTAACTTTTAAACTAGGTTGCTCGAATGGACAGACAGCTATATTTTTAACTTGCCCAAACCATATATTTAGTGGTAACAGGTTGCCTGAACCCAACTATAGATTGTCAGGAGCAACAGGACTGCCCTTAATGTGGAGTCCTGAAATAAAGTGGCATTTAAAAACCACCTATGATCTTAAAAGCTATTTAAGATTTAATTATGCAAATATTGTATATACTGTGTAATATGTTTGATATAGAGGTCCACATGGAATATTGTATTTATCAAAATGTGTAGTATCTTGAAATTAAGTCTTTATTATTATTATTATTATTGTTATTATTATTATTGTTATAATTATTGTTATTATTATTATTATTGTTGTTGTTTTAATGATAATTATATAATATTTTTGTTTCTATTTTCAGCTTGGAATTCTTACAGAACTCTCAAAATCTGATTCATCGACTAAAAATACTCGTACCCCATCTTGTATATTCCAACAAGAACGTTTTAAATTAAATCTGGCTGCACCTCGAATATTTGACTGATCTTAGAATTACTTATAGATTTATTCATATATTCTAGTTCATACAAATTCATTAGGTGATTAAAATATTTAGAAGACTCTGCAAAACAGAGAAAAAATCAGTCTGAAATTTGGTCAAGCTTTTTTCTATACATTGAAGTGTGTCTGATGGAATAAATAACAGATTTTGTCAATCTGAACTGCATTAAAGGTAAAATAACAAATTAAGACGGTACAGGCATGCCGGACCTTGCGTCAGTTTTCGCACTGTCTGTTAAAGTTTACAGTTTGAGTTTGTATTTGCTTCCTTAGGAAAGCTGAACTTTTTTATACACAGTTGTTATTCTTTTACCTGCAACAGTTCGTGCACAAAGACTTTATGTCATCACTTTGGTGCAAAAAGTACTGTAATTGACAGTTTTTACATTTTTTACAGGAGGTGAAAAAACTTCCTTCTTTCTTTAAGGCTTTAAGTTAGATTTTGGGAAATCAACTTCTATCACAATAGCTGATATGAACATTTATATTAAATTGCCAAAAGAGTTTTAAAGAGTTAAGATATTTCAAAGTTACAAAATAAGTAAGTGCAGTAATGCCCCATAGTTTCTTAAGAAAAAAAATGCTTTTTTACTAAAATATTATATTTGAACAAAACTTTTTTTGTTTTTGAATTTGTAAACTGATTTTTAATCGAAAAAATGCAATAAGTTTTTTTTCACACAATGTAAGTTACATAAGTTTTTGCACCAAGGTGACAGAATTTTGTATGGTTCATTAAATTGTTTTAATAATGCCATTGATTCTAAATAGAATCAGAGAAAATATTGCATGTGATGTACAATGCTCTAATGTATGTGATGTAAAATCATTTTATTTCGTGGGAATGTGCAATGATATTTTACTGTTAGCAATTCTTGATGTTTATGTGTTTATGTTTGTTTTAAAATCTCTTGGAATTTCACTGGCTTCTGTAGTCAAGTGTTGTCAAACTTCATGTCTTCAAAATAGCTGTAACCATTCCATTCATCGTCGTCAGATTTTAGCTGTGCTACAGGTACCAACTATGACCCTTTATGTTAGAAAGGTGGTGGTTGCGTATAAAGACTGGTAACTATATGAAGTACCCCTTTATCAATGAACAATGACCAAACCGTTGATGTTGAATATAAATATTGTGATTTATGTGTTAAATGATTATTATACATCATGTTTAACACCGTGAACAGCGTGGATTGATGTGTAGGATAAGAGCCAATTAACTTAACAAATCGCTTGCAGCTTTTAGCCACTTTTAGGCCGAAATAATGGCAACTGGTGAGACACATTTTGAGATATTTGGTTAGATATACAGTAAAACTTGGATATAACATACTCGGTTATAACATACACTCGGTTACAACATACCATTTTTTCTGGCCCGTTTTTCATCCTTATATATAACATACTTAGTATGCTATATGGATATAACATACCTTGGTTATAACGTACTTTATAACTTTTTTATATGGCCCAGCGAGTATGTTATATCCAAGTTTTACTGTAAATAATTTGCTTTCATGCAATGAATTACATGAAAGTGATGCTCAATGATAAATTGCTAAGAATCAGTGTCATAATGAATCAATGAAGCAGGATATAAGTATGTGGTAGAGGTGTAAGCGCCAACTTGTATTCTGGTTAATATTGCTATACAAATTCTGTCGTTTTTGTTTGGTTTTTTTTTAGGGAACCGTTTTTTTAAGTTAAGTGCCATACTGATAGTTTTTATCAGAATCTGAATAAATGTTAAGGTTTAAGTAAATGTGAAAATGTGTTTAAAACTTATACTGATCTTATTGCGCTTCAATTCATCAAACATTTTTTGTCAAATAAGATAATAGTACCCGACCATTTTCTACTTTAAAATATGCATTTTCAAACATCGGATCCGTATATTCCATTTTTAAAAAATCATTCAAACATTTATACGAGAGATCATTTGAAAATCAAATTCAATGGGTCAGTACAAAACTAGTCTAACTACATGTAAATAAAGAAGGATGTAGAATAGTTTTGTTCTGACCCATTGTTATTCGTATATGATGCAATCTGATTAAAACCTGATCTAAAATTTTCCGCTCGCTTACTCTCTAATTTAGATCTGGCCTTTTCCAAACAAAGGTCATGTTCAGGTGAACTTTTCTCATCATAATATTCATGACAAAATTGTTATGATACGTAACTTGTTTACATCGTCTATGTCACGCAATTTGAATAGAGCCGCCCAATCGCAGACTCTGAATAATATCGCTGTTAAATTAGCGTGCAAACCTAGGTCTAAAAATAGAAATTTCGAAATCAAAATGTGATTAATATTGTTTTCGTCTAGATGAAAGCTACGCATTGATTAATTGACACAAAGTTCATCTCGACGTGACCTTCTACGGAGACAGTAGAGATCATGTACGACTACGCTCTACAGGATATCTGTTTACAGAGATTGTATGTGAAGTTGATCCCATTTAAACAATGCATGTGCATTGATTCCTTGCTTCATTTGTCTACTTAAAAACTTGTTTACTCCACTAGTATCGGTAAATTTTATTCAACTGTCAGTGCTGCATACAATAACCCCGCTGATTTAAATACTTGTAACATTACTTCCGTTCTCACTATATGTAAAATAGATATCCATAATAATTTAAGGTGTTTATTGAACATTTGTAGAGTATTTAAATCAGTGGGTTTATGTATGTGCCCCTGAGAGATGAATGAGCTTTAATATATTTGGTTTGTAGTAAAATTTAATATTACTATTATTTTACAAAATACTTTTGCTTAAGGTTATTATTTATTGTTTGCTTATTATTGTGATATTAAAGAATAAAAATACTGATATTTATTTCAATAGTATCTTTTTTATCACCATAACCTGTAGGTTTTTTTTATATCCATGAATTTATCAGTGTGTGTGTCTGTCTGTCTTCAACAGATTCCTTAAAAAACCTTCTTGTCAAAAACCGTAAGGCCTAAAACCTATAGTTAACAAATTTGGATTGTAGCATCACTGGAAGATCCTTTCCAAAGTCCGTTTTGGTGGTTAGGTAAACTGTTTACCATATTTGATTCTGATAGTTAAAAGGGGATGTAGTTTTTGGTGGTTAGGTAAAGTGTTTGCCACATTTGATTCTGAAAGTTAAAAGGGGATGTAGCAATTTTAACAGCAGCCAGGTCAGTGGGTCAGCAGGCTACTTGTAGGATTTCCAATTGAACATATCGATAACAGGGTTCTTACAAACCTTGAAAAGTGCTTGAAATTTAGATCTACCTTGAAATGCTTAAAAATGATTTTTAATCATGCTTGAAAATGCTTATTTTCATTTGCAACCTTGAAAAAATGCTTGAAAAAAAGTGATTATTTTCAGTCCAAGAATGCATGAATAATATTCAGATTATATTCTAATTTTAAAATGCTCTATTTCTTTTAAAAACTATAGCAGTTTATGTTTCTGGTTGACATTTACTGACGACAAGCAGGCATATGAATGTGTCTTTCAAACGACTTGGTCTTTAAAGTACCACTGGGTGGAAAATACAGACTCTAACCTACAGGCTCATAGTAGATTATGTAACACAACAAAAGAAGTCACCAGCTTGGCGAGTCAGCCTGTAAAAACTTAGTGCTTGAATTTGGCACTTTTGTCCTTGAAAAGTGCTTAAAAAGTGCTTGAATTTTGTCACTAAAATTCTGTATGAATCCTGGATAGTTTGCTGGTTTGAACCTCGCCTGGGCTGGTTATACCCTACTATGAAAATTTGACAATAATGTCAAATGCATGTCATTAAATAGCCCTAGGTATATACATATAGAGAAGTTTGTGGAAATGTAGATTGGTACTGGTTTTAGACAATGGTTCCGGAAAGCTAGCTAAGGTGAAACTGATAATAATTTGTTTTGACCCAGTAGAAAAATAGTACAAACACAAACTCACAATTTATTCATTTATTTTCTGTGATAGTACAAAAAACACACAATGCATTTGCTCATTGTTCTTAAAGTTCAATATTTTAGAAATGTTGTATTTATAATTTTAAAGTGTTTTCATAATGCTGTTGATGACTTGTTAAGATGATGTCAGGCAATGATTCTTCATTTCTTCCAGTGGTAAATTCACTCATATCAAAAATTCATTATGTTTTGATGATGTTAATTGTCTATGATAATCTGTAATAAAAAATAAGAGGTTTTTAATACATGTTGGATGAGGACAGTTACAGTCATTGCCTTAACTGTAGGAGCAGTGTTCCAGTGGTTGAACACAGGCTTAGGGAACTAGAGGTCTCAGGTTTCAATCCTACTTAAGGGAATTCATTTGCTTGAGCAAGAAATTTACCTACAGTTGTTCTTCTTCACCCATAAGTAAATGGGTACAAAGGGATTGCCTGCCTGAAGGTGATTTCATGTGTTATATTGTTTAGAATTCAATTCAAGGATATGCTTAATCATTAAAATGGACTGCATATTTTAATAAATCACAACGAATTTTTCTGGTCCAGTAAATAATTTGGTCCAGTAAAAAAGACTGATTTTCTGGATGGAATACCTATCGTTTATGTACGTTTGTCATAATACGTGTGAACAATACATATGTTTTTTTAGAAAGTCACCAAACCAGACCATTGGCTATTACAACGAGCCCCCCAAGCAAGCTCAGTGGGTAGCGCTCAAGTCTACTGATCGAAGGGTCATAGGTTCGATTCCCCGGCAGGGCATATTTTCTTGGAGCTTGGTCATGAAATAACTTTCTATGGCCATTCTTCCTTCTACCACTAATTTTAAATCAAGTAGGGCAGTAGTCAATCACTGACGGAAGTACACGACTATACGCCTAGTAGTAAGTTAACAGCTAAATCCAGTGAGTAAGTGGACTGACCGCCGTGATATAACCTATACGATGTGTTGCTATGGCGTTAAACCCAACAAAAAGAAGAAAGTCACAGAATTAGACCATTGGCTGATACAACAAAGCCTTAGGTTTAGATAAAATACTTACTATGATTACAGTGTTGTTTAAAGTTCACGCTTCTTTTTTATGTCGTCCTGAGCTCGCTTTGGACAACACTGTATTAAATTAGGACAAGCTCCAGCGTGGACTGGAAAGTCTGAAGGACATTGACTACCATGAAAACATTGGCAGTCATTTCCATCTCCGGTGCGCTCTGAAAGAAAAACAATGATTAACCTTTTAGACGCTGAATCTGCACAATGGACAAGTCAATCTTTAATTGTTAGCCCTGTCCATTGTCATTTTTAATGGTTTCAGGCTAAAACTGGACATTGAGCAGCTGACAGCCAAGAGCCTGGTCAGCCAGCACGTGTTGTTTGGCTGACATGGCTCTTTGCTAATGGCAAAAGATTTTCATATTTGACTTTGGCATTGTAAGGATTAAAAGTACTCATTCACAGATTTCAACTTAAATATCAACATTTTCTAAAACTATCAAAATTGTATTGAAACATTTCTTGAAGCAGGAAAGTAATGTTCTGATAATTACAATCTTAGTGCAAATTGACATACAACTTCAAATGATGGAGTTCCATGTTGTAAATATCTACCCCGTATGTCACGGTATAGACACTTTTAGAGCATTTTGTGATTTTTATTGGATATTTCTTGCAACATATAGATCTAGTTCAGTTAGTCTTAAAATAATAAGAATTATTCATTTGACACAATTATGGTCACTGAATAGTAGTATTTTGAAAATATAGAAAAATTTTAACCAAATATGTGAACTGTGATTTCGTGAAAAAAATAAGTCTTAATATTTTAAGACAAACTGACCAATTACTGAATATTTACTTGTCCCCAGACATAAAGGTACAATTCAGACAAGTCAGGCCTAGTTATTCCACATCCCTAGTTAATATGCTATTTTAAACAAAGCATAGGCAGATCCAGCGGGGGGGGGGGGGGTCAGGGGGGTCCGGACCCCCCTAGAATTTCCAAAACGTACTTGTCTATTCGCGTATTTCTTGACTGTAAGTCATTTTTAAGTATAATGAAGCAATTTTTTTGGTGATTACTATAGATTAAATGGTTATGTAGTTTTTATTATCAATATGTTGCATTATTAAGCAAATAATGTATAATGTTAATATGGTTCGAAAGTTTGGACCCCCCCCCCTCTAGAAAAGTTCGAACCTCCCCCCCAGAGAAAATCTCGGACCCGCCCCCCTAGAAAAAAATCCTGGATCCACCCCTGCAAAGAAATAACTTACTTTTAACGCAACATCTTTTGTCACAATATCCCATTAACTCATGACCGTCAGTACATCCAAAACTTGATGATATACAGTAACAGTCTGAAATATGGAAAGCCAAAACTGTATCATAAATATGTAGTCTAAAATATGGAAAGCCACAACTGTATCATAAATGTGTGATCTGTATTATGGAAAGCCAAAGCTGTATGTTATCTATGCCTCTGATATAACATAGGCTCTATGTACTAACATTATAACGTCATAAATGAGGCAAGCACTAGAAAAAAACAAAAAATTAATTTCAAGAAAAAAAAATTCAACTTTAATAACAACTTTTGAATACTTGCTAAAATTCTATAGAAACATTTTTGTAACAGTGAAGCTACGTTCTTATAAAAATCTTATAAAAATTAAAAATTGTGCAAAATAGTGCAACTTGGCATACTTAGAACTGTAAAAGATTTAAAACATACTTTGTTAGTAATGGTATGGATAATTTCAGTGCGTTTATATGACACTCATTTAATATTCAACACAATCAGTTGGTCACCTTGCTTTGAATCATTTAGTTTGTTTTAGTTGGGTTTAACGCTGTAGCAACACAATGGTCATATAACAGTAGTCAGTCAACCTACTCACTCCTGGAACAGCTAAATCTCTGGATTTAGCTGTTAACCAACTACTACGCACTTACTTTCGTCAGTGACTGACAACTGCCCTACATAATTAAAAATCATTGATAGGAGGGAGAATGGCCATAGAAATAATTTCATGACCAAGCTCCACGAAATTATGCCACGCCCAGGAATCGAACCCACGACCCCTGTTCAGTAGACTTGCGTGCTAGCAACTGAGCTAGCCGGACGGCTTAAAATTATTAAGAATTTATTTTAAATACAATTACAGACTAAAACTAGTAATTTTAAATGTCAAAATAACCAAATCTATGTACGATTTAATTTTATTCAACTACAGTGGCACATTCATTAACTTCACTGATTTAAATATATTTTTATCAATCGGAAGTACAGAAATGCTGAAGTGAATATTTAAATCAGGGGAATTAATGCGTGTTCCATTGTCAGTTAGATAAAATACTTAATAAAATTGAACAATGCAAAGATGCTTTAAGCATTAAAGAAAAAAATGATGAACTTGCCATTTCTAGATAAATAAAATTGTACAATGCAATGATGCTTTGAGCATTTAAGAAAAAAATGGTGAACTTGCAATTTCTAGTTAAATATAATTGTACAATGCAATGATGTTTTGAGCATTTAAGAAAAAATGGTGAACTTGTCATTTGTAGTTAAATAAAATTGTAAAATGCAAAGATGCTTCAGGCATTTAAGAAAAAATGGCGAACTTGCCATTTCTAGTTAAATAAAATTGTAAAATGCAAAGATGTTTTAAGCAGGGATGGGGTCAATTACTTGCAAAGTAATTAATTATAATTACCATTATTCTCAACCTCAGTAATTATAATTAATTGTTAATTACCCTGTGTAAGGACAATAATTAATTACAATTACCATTATTTACATAAACAATTAATTATTAATTAATTATTTCAATGACATATTTAGGCAAAAAATGAAATTCCAGTTACAGACATGTATTAATAAGTATTAGTAAGTCCTTCCCTTAAAAACACTAAATATAAGATAAGATAACTCATACTGCAGTATACATGTACTTGATACTTTATTTTTTTCCAATAATTCTTAGTTATGTTTTATATATACAATGTACAACATATCAACAGAAACAATGTGAAACATCTACTCAATATGGGCATTGGCTTTGGTAACATGAGAGCCTCAAATGCTCTGTCGCTGAGCAGGGATGGGGCCAATTAATTGCTCTGAACAATTAATTGTCAATTAATTACCGTGTGAAAAACAATGGTAATTGTAATTAATTATTTTATCAAAAAATGGAAAACAATGGTAATTATAATTAATTACTTAGGAAATTTAGGCAATAATTAATTGTTTTCAATTATTTTTCAATTACTTCATGATACATTTGCATATGTTTCATTAAATGCAACTTAGTTTCCAAACTGACCCCCTCTTTTCTGTTTTTCACACCTTTCACACCTGATGAATGGGTTCTTTACTGTCAAAAAAATAGTGTTTGTAACATGAAATCTATAGCTAATTGATTGATAACCCTGCATGGTGTTATAGTAAAAGATTAAATTGTCTGACTGGTCACTGACAATGACAATGACAATGAAAAGTATTTATTTGTTTAAAGGCCTTTTACCCATACAAAATTACAAGATTACATAATATACATACAATTTACACATGTGTACCATTTAAAGATGAAATGATATTTGTGATATAATACATATAATTAATACATTATCATAATATTGTGGTACATGTACTTAGTTTTGTATGCGAGTTAAGCATTGCTTCCTATATTTAAATGCATGATAAAGGAATGTAGCAATAGATTTAATATGGTTTTCATTTTTTGATGCCATATATATATAAAATTTGTTTATGTTCGGTCTATTATACAATTTATTCGGTAAATAAAGAGTACGGATGTCGCTGTAATTTGAGAAGCATAGTAGAATATGATACTCATCTTCTACTTCATTCGAGGAACAAAGTTTACAAATTCTGTTGTAACGAGGAACATTCTGGTGTCGACCCTTTTCTATTTCTAAATCATGACTGCCTATTCTAAAATTTACATAGTTATATCTGAATTTACGAATATTAAGGATATCAAGATAGTTTTCAGTAATAAAAGAAGTTTTAAATCTACCATAAAGTGATAATTTAGAAATATTGTTAATTGCCACATTCCACTCTTGTAAAAAACAATCTTTAAGTCTAACTGGTCACTGACAGTTGAGCATTGAAGTTATCAGCTTGAATACACTAAGTCATTATCACCTTATGACAAAGGTTATAACATAATCCACTAATCAAGTACTACTGAATTCACTAACCATTTACAAGATCAATATTAGACGGCCAATATGAATAGATACCCCAAACTGGCTAGTATCGCCATCAGGCATCTAGCTCTATCTGCATCATCGGCAGCAGTAGAGCAGCTGTTTAGTGTGGCCGGCAAAACCTTCCGGCCTGACAGATGTTGACTCAGCGACAGGGATGGGGTCAATTACTTGCAAAGTAATTAATTATAATTACCATTATTCTCAACCTCAGTAATTATAATTAATTGTTAATTACCCTGTGTAAGGACAATAATTAATTACAATTACCATTATTTACATAAACAATTAATTATTAATTAATTATTTCAATGACATATTTAGGCAAAAAATGAAATTCCAGTTACAGACATGTATTAATAAGTATTAGTAAGTCCTTCCCTTAAAAACACTAAATATAAGATAAGATAACTCATACTGCAGTATACATGTACTTGATACTTTATTTTTTTCCAATAATTCTTAGTTATGTTTTATATATACAATGTACAACATATCAACAGAAACAATGTGAAACATCTACTCAATATGGGCATTGGCTTTGGTAACATGAGAGCCTCAAATGCTCTGTCGCTGAGTCAACATCTGTCAGGCCGGAAGGTTTTGCCGGCCACACTAAACAGCTGCTCTACTGCTGCCGATGATGCAGATAGAGCTAGATGCCTGATGGCGATACTAGCCAGTTTGGGGTATCTATTCATATTGGCCGTCTAATATTGATCTTGTAAATGGTTAGTGAATTCAGTAGTACTTGATTAGTGGATTATGTTATAACCTTTGTCATAAGGTGATAATGACTTAGTGTATTCAAGCTGATAACTTCAATGCTCAACTGTCAGTGACCAGTTAGACTTAAAGATTGTTTTTTACAAGAGTGGAATGTGGCAATTAACAATATTTCTAAATTATCACTTTATGGTAGATTTAAAACTTCTTTTATTACTGAAAACTATCTTGATATCCTTAATATTCGTAAATTCAGATATAACTATGTAAATTTTAGAATAGGCAGTCATGATTTAGAAATAGAAAAGGGTCGACACCAGAATGTTCCTCGTTACAACAGAATTTGTAAACTTTGTTCCTCGAATGAAGTAGAAGATGAGTATCATATTCTACTATGCTTCTCAAATTACAGCGACATCCGTACTCTTTATTTACCGAATAAATTGTATAATAGACCGAACATAAACAAATTTTATATATATATGGCATCAAAAAATGAAAACCATATTAAATCTATTGCTACATTCCTTTATCATGCATTTAAATATAGGAAGCAATGCTTAACTCGCATACAAAACTAAGTACATGTACCACAATATTATGATAATGTATTAATTATATGTATTATATCACAAATATCATTTCATCTTTAAATGGTACACATGTGTAAATTGTATGTATATTATGTAATCTTGTAATTTTGTATGGGTAAAAGGCCTTTAAACAAATAAATACTTTTCATTGTCATTGTCATTGTCAGTGACCAGTCAGACAATTTAATCTTTTACTATAACACCATGCAGGGTTATCAATCAATTAGCTATAGATTTCATGTTACAAACACTATTTTTTTGACAGTAAAGAACCCATTCATCAGGTGTGAAAGGTGTGAAAAACAGAAAAGAGGGGGTCAGTTTGGAAACTAAGTTGCATTTAATGAAACATATGCAAATGTATCATGAAGTAATTGAAAAATAATTGAAAACAATTAATTATTGCCTAAATTTCCTAAGTAATTAATTATAATTACCATTGTTTTCCATTTTTTGATAAAATAATTAATTACAATTACCATTGTTTTTCACACGGTAATTAATTGACAATTAATTGTTCAGAGCAATTAATTGGCCCCATCCCTGGCTTTAAGCATTAAAGAAAAAAAATGGTGAACTTGCAATTTCTAGTTAAATAAAATTGAACAATGCAAAGATGCTTTAAGCATTAAAGAAAAAAATGGTGAACTTGCAATTTCTAGTTAAATAAAATTGAACTATGCAATAATGCTTTAAGCATTAAAGAAAAAAAATGGTGAACTTGCAATTTCTAGTTAAATAAAATTGAACAATGCAATGATGCTTTAAGCATTAAAGAAAAATGGTGAACTTGCCATTTCTAATTAAATAAAATTGAACAATGCAATGATGCTTTAAGCATTAAAGAAAAAATTGTGAACTTGCAATTTCTAGTAAAAATAAAATTGAACATTGCAACGATGCTTTAAGCATTAAAGAAAAAAAATGGTGAACTTGCAATTTCTAGTTAAATAAAATTGAACTATGCAATAATGCTTTAAGCATTAAAGAAAAAAAATGGTGAACTTGCAATTTCTAGTTAAATAAAATTGAACAATGCAATGATGCTTTAAGCATTAAAGAAAAATGGTGAACTTGCCATTTCTAAATAAATAAAATTGAACAATGCAATGATGCTTTAAGCATTAAAGAAAAAATTGTGAACTTGCAATTTCTAGTAAAAATAAAATTGAACATTGCAACGATGCTTTAAGCATTAAAGAAAAAATGGTGAACTTACGTTGAGCTTCCCTAATGTCAAAACTCAACACCAACGCCGGTATTGATGTAAACACCAGTAGCTGTACAACAATATCTCTTGTAGTAACCATTTTTATCCCCAACTTTGTTGTCTGTCCTGTCGTTTGACTCAATCAAAGTTCAATGAATCTTCAGTGTGGCTGTGAATTGCTCTTCCACCCTTTAAATATTAGTCCAGGACACGTGGTCGCGTCTCATGCCAGCAACGTGTCACGGTCTCAAACATGACGCTTGTCGAAGACTTTAAAATCCACATATACACCAATAAAAGATACTGATGAAATTTATTTTGTATGCTGGCCACAATCCGATGAAATCTTGCTTGCAAACATATGTACCTTATTGGAAATTTTAATCTAAATTGAACTTTAATTGACTCAGATATTTTCTATTGTTAAAACTAATTGACGCTTGAACATATGTTGCAAAGTTTTTTATCTGCTTTAGTTTAACTTGTGAACAGATTTTACTTTATTTATTAAATTTGTGTATTAAAATTTATGAGTTGGCGACGAACCCCGTTGGCATCTCCTTGCTTAATTGTTTTGATAAAAAAACTTTAACCTTTGTCTTTACTATGCCCTTACATAAATGTCTTTTTTGTTGGGTTTTACGCCGTAGCAACACATTGCATTTGTCATATTACGACATTCGGTCAATCTACTCATCGTTCCTGGAACGGCTAAATTACTGGATTTAGCTGTTAACCAGTTACATAGCATTTAAAATTACTCCCGTCAGTGACTGACAACTGCCCTACATCATTTAGAATCAGTGTTAGAAGACAGAACGGCCGCAGAAATTACTTCATGACCTAACTCCACGAAAATATTAGTACCTACAGTTTGTAATAGATATAGAATCTCTAACAAACAATGACTTTAATATAAACTTTCTGTTATACTTGTTTTTCTTTAAGACCAACACTATCCAGGGGCGTCAAAGATAATAGACATTTTTTGTCTGGTACAAATTTGAATTATATTATTTGCTAACACCTCTAATGAAAAAGATGAGTTTACACTGTGTCTCTAATGTATGTTTTGTTTTAATGACTTCATGGATTAACTACAATTTTCATGTCTATTGTAAATACATGTGTCTTCGTATTGTGGCTATGATAAATATAACTTGGTCTAAAGAAAAATCGCGGCCATTTTGGACGCCATATTGGATTTTTATGTCCGCACCAAATAATTCTATTTATAGTAGCAGTCATGAACTTCAGTATGTTAAAAACGTTTTTGTAACTCATTTGTGCCTTTCAGTGGTCTTATAACTCCCTAACATATACAGAGTCTATACAGTGCTTAGTCACGTAATCTACAGCAATTACTAATCAACGCACCAGAGTGCTGGAGGAACGATGACCTGAAAATTTGACGAAAATGAGGTACGTATATGGATATGTGTTCGGTCTTTCGGAGAGGTAAGTACACATATGCACTGTCAATTTCCATGAGCAAGACATTTACCCATGATTGCTACTCTCGTTCTAGATGTAAATAGGTCCTGTGGTGAAACATAAATGATAATAACGATCTTTAAAAAAATTGCTTCGTAGAAGGCTTGCAATTTTACCGATTCATTTATTTTATGATCTGTTATTGAGTTATCAGCCCTGTAATATAGGACCGATATGACATCGTGTTGGTTCAAATCTCAGTTCTTCCAAAACCTACCTCGTTGTTTCCGTTCGTCAGAAACTTTATCCTATAAGCTCAGTGCTGGCGGACAGAGTAGCGGGTTCGAGAGTGAATAGTCCCATATACATGTACTTGTACCTGTATATTTTCTTACATTTACTACAATTTTTCTAAATGAATCTTTTTTTATATCTCATTTCTTCTTTTTTTTTTGCACACCAACAAACAAATGTCAAGTGTGACAGTTTGATGAAAATACGTAGATGTAATCAAATGAACAAACAAAATATACTTTCAGAAAAAATCTTTATTTAATATAAACCATGTTTAGTCAGTCACATTTTTAATAAAACCCAAACTATAAATTTCTCATGGTTTCCCTTTAAATTGTTTAAAAAATCGTTAATTGTTTATTGATAAAATAGTACAAAGTCATGTTGTAAATATGGAAAACCGAATGCCGCGATAGTATCTACGAAAATTCACGAAGATAAATGGTCAATATGTTGCCAAATTGTTAAATGTGACAGCTTCTTTTTTAATCTTAAGATATTATTTGTTTAAGGTATACATTCCCTTACTGGTATCTGTTTTACGACTGCTAAAAATAGGAATAATTATTTTTTGACTGTGCTTTGTGTTTCTGAGATTTTATCAAGTCGAATTCTTAATTTTCAAACCAGATTTTTAATGAACTATTTTTCTGATTGCTCTACTTTCATAGAAAGAGAGGTAATTATTTAATCAAGATGGCAGTTTTAGATTATCTAATAATTTTTGCTATCACAAGCAATGTAATAAATCTAATACATACAACATGATGAACTTATTAAAGAATTTTGTAAGTATGAATCATACTTATCACAATCAGTTTTTTAATTCTGAGTGACGTAAGGAATTGTACACTTTTAAACTATTTTTTAAAACCACAACATCAAAAAGAGTATACATATAGCACGTGTAAAATATATATGGACGGAAATGGTTGCTGGTTTGTCACGTGTCAATGCGTGCGCATATCATTATGCAACAAACCGGCGTGCGTGTGCGTTGTAGACAAAAACAAATAGAGTTGTTTCCCTTTATATAAGGAAACGCCTCTCGTCAACATTACTGCTCTTCATTCGTAGTACCTCTGTATTTTTCCTTGAGATTACACGGATTAGACAACTATAAGCTGTTCATGGTCCGGCGTATCAATCAAGAAAAATGACTGAGTTGTTCAGAATAAATCGCTTATAGAAATTATAAGAATAAGAAATAGTTAGTGAGCTAAAACAATACAGCAATGGTCGCGTGTGTGTAAATTCCTCCATTCTCATACCCAGAGATTATCAAGTTTCTCGCTAGTATCGAGAATCCTGATAGCCTCTGGGTACGAGAATGATATTCCTCAAGCTTAGTACCTCCGTCGTTATTAATTGCCACAATTTTGCTTCCAACTTCCACGCAGTATGTAGTACCAGAATGCTGGGGGCATAAATATTGCTTTGAAAGAGCCGTTTTGGGAGATTTAGGCGATCCCTACTGCATGCAAGACAAAATTGCGTAGAAATTTCACCCAGGAGCTCCGAAAGTGAAATAGCATGTATGTTTGCATTGACAAGTTATTGATCACCTCTGCTTGTTTCAATCTGTTACACTTATTCGTTGAAAGCTATTAGGAATATTAAAAGAAGGAAGCCAGTTGGGCAATTAATCGAACTTCAAACCCTGGTCATTGTGTTGATTATGTCTGGCGCTGTGGAAAAAAGGAGGAAGCGGTCCTATTCAACAATATTATAACGACATCTTTGGTACTTTTCATGCCATATCCAAATACACCGACTTCATAATTTGCAACTTGGTGTCTTGAGATGTATGAGAAGTGGTTTTCTTTAAATATTCTTAATTTCTTTAAATAATTCTTAATTTCTTAAAAGTGCTCTGAATGTTTTTTGTATTCTTTTAGATTTTCCCATTTTTTGATTTCTTTTTAATTTATTTAAATATTCGTTTTTCTTAATTTATTTAAATGCTCTTCATTTCTTTAAGTGCTCTTATTTTTTTAAATGCTCCAAATTTCTTTAAAAAATCTTAATCTATTAAATTGCTCTTAATCTATTTAAATTACCTAAACTACAGTGAAAGTTCAAAAGCTAAAACTCTTCGGTAGCCTATGTGACGAAAAACTCGAGAGAACCGAGTTTTCGATACGTCCGATTTTAGTACATGTATTATTACTGCCATTGTTTCTAACCAATTTCTTGTGTGGTTTTTAAATTAGACAAATAAGAGAAATATATTGATTCCCCTTGATAACCTGTGGGTACGAGAATGTGGTTACAGGTACAATAGTCATGACAGATTAAATAATTTGTGTTTTTTTTTTCAAATTTCAAGTACGAAACAAATTGTTTGACTTATAAGTGTAGTTCAGGTTAGCCGAGTTTTAGTCTTTGATCTTTTACTGTAGTTTTTTTGTTTGTTGCAAATCACCCATCTCATCTCCTATTTATACAGTCTTACGTACAACGTATACTCCTAGTACCATTAAGATCATGGTCAAAATATTGGCAGAAATAGACATAGCGCTTGAAGGACATTTATACACCGCCACTACTACGTCTGTGCTGTCAGTAAGGCCAGCGGCGTCAGCTACACTCAATGTAAGCTTGTAGTAATTCTTGGTTTTCGCATCTAGCTTCTTCCCGGTGGCAATTTGTAATTTTGCTCCGTCGATTGCGAACACGTTGCCTGTGTTTCCAGCTGAAATAAAACATTTGAAATGCTTTTTAATTTTTATTGTTTTTATGGAGTATGGTTTGAGACATTTAATATAATATACATTTAATATGTCGCCGTCGTATGTTAGGGGCGAAGCACGACAATGCAAAATGACATCGCGACCATCCAAAACGAAACACGACTTTCTAAGTCATTTAAAACCATTTCAAAATGCCATACTCTATGATTTACTATCATATTGCTTAAATACACCTGAAATGACGTTTAGATGTGCAAATGAAGAACAAACTTTTTTCACAAGTGTAAAAGTAATTTTTTTAAGTGCTTTTTGGATGGCACTATAATAAGTGCTATTGCCACGGAACCGTGTCGGCCCCTGAGGTAAATTCAAATTTAAATAAATACTTTAACAATACAGTCTCCTGTGATATGACGTGTCACTGATGGCTGGTTACAGTATGGACCAATGATGGCGTGCCTGATCATCACGTGTTCATGTTACGGCGTAGTAAGCCGCAGGAGAGTGAGAGTTAGAAGGATAATCTATACTATTAAATTTGCGCGTTTCCTGTTTTGTGGAAGAAACTGCGCAGCTTTGAATAAATCTTTTGTTTGTCGCTGGAGCACCTATATACCGGCATATCAAGTTGACAATTCTTTTTTGACAAAGCCTCTTGATATTTGCAAAAACTGCCAAAAATCAACAAAAATAGTGGGTTTTTTTGTGTCTAAAAATAGCTCTAGATAAAACTAAAAATAAACCAAACTCCCCGCAGCGGTTTTTCCCTTTATTAAATCAATAACCTAAAATGTCATTACCTAAAGCCCGTGCTTGCACGGGCTCCAATCTAGTTGTACTATAGTTTTGACAGAGACTAGACGTATGTTACATGTACCCGTAGTGTAACTTTAATGAAAGCATTGACCGTCTTATACGTACTTTAACGAACGTTGTCATGTTAAAATAACAAATATGTTAAGTAGTTTGTTAATTATATTGAGTGCTTTCTTAATTATATACTCGGTGATTTGATCATTATATTGAGTGCTTTCTTTATTATACTCAGTGGTTGGATCATTATATTGAGTGCTTTCTTCATTAAACTCAGTGGTTTAATCATTATCTTGAGTGCTTTCTTCATTATACACGATGGTTTGATCATTATATTGAGTGCTTTCTTCATTATACTCGGTGGTTTAATCATTATATTGAGTGCTTTCTTCATTAAACTCGGTGGTTTGATCATTATCTTAAGTGTTTTCTTCATTATACTCGGTGATTTAATCATTATATTGAGTGCTTTCTTCATTATACTCGGTGGTTTGATCATTATATTGAGTACTTTCTTCATTATATACTCGGTGATTTAATCATTATATTGAGTGCTTTCTTCATTAAACTCGGTGGTTTGATCATTATATTGAGTACTTTCTTCATTATACTCGATGGTTGGATCATTATATTGAGTGCTTTCTTAATTATATTCGGTGGTTTGATCATTATATTGAGTGCTTTCTTCATTATACACGATGGTTTGCTCATTATATTGAGTGCTTTCTTCATTATACTCGGTGGTTTGATCATTATATTGAGTGCTTTCTTTATTATACTCGATGGTTTGATCATTATATTGAGTGCTTTCTTTATTATACTCGGTGGTTTGATCATTATATTGAGTGCTTTCTTTATTATACTCGGTGGTTTGATCATTATATTGAGTGCTTTAATCGTCAATGTGTATAAGACAGTCATTGCTTTCATATATTTTAGTCAAATGTATTTAATAATAAGTTGATCGACTAGAATAATGGGTTAGTCTCTCTATCGTACCATGAAAGTGAGACTGTGGGCAGTTAGGCTAGTGGTCGATAGTAGTACAATGTCAACTTACCTGTGATTGAGTAGGTTAAGGTATCACCGGCGTCAGGGTCAGTAGCCGCCAGCGTCGCTATTAAAGCTGAATAAGAAATTATATATAAGAATTATTTTAGTGACACAGTAGATCTACATGATGCAATCTCCGAAAATAATCAGTGGACCATGGACCGGGTCCACCCAAATCGCCGTCGGTCCGGTGACTTTTCGAATGTGAGTGGTCCGACTGTCCACAAACATTGTGTAACCTGAGCAAACATTTTCGTTATTCAACAAAAATTGTTATATATTGTGATATTGTTTAAAATTATAATGTTAGGATAGAATGTATTACGTGTATATGCCTACTCGATAAGACCAAACGACAAAAAATGAAAGTTTATTTCCAAATGTGGTGAAAATATAACAATGGCGTCATCCGAACTGATAAATGACGTCACATTAGGAGATAGGTCTAAATGAAATGACGTTATATTTGTGTGAACTTTCTCTAACAATGGCAGTAAGACACGCAATTTAAGCAACAGAATATTCGTAAATTTTGGAGTAAGGCATTTTATATTTAACCTCGAGGCTATGCCACTTCTAAAATATGTTTTGTAAGCTCATGCACTCGGTGAAATAAAAAAACTACCTTAGACCAAACTCGACTAAAATTCTCCATTTCTACCGGTTTAACGCCATGTGCTAACACAATTTTTGGTCATTTTTAAAACTGTGTCCAGCGCATCTTACATAGCTTTCCTGGGCCCTTGTTTATTACCAGAACTCACCTATCCTACCACAAGGACGGAAACCTTTCCATTAATGGCTTTTTAGAGAATATTCGGGTCGGTAGCACAGTTTGCAGCGCGCCTGAATCTTGGATCTAGTGTCTCGAAGGGGAAACAGGTTCGAATCCCACCCGGGGGGTGGGGTTTACATTTCCAAGAAAATTGACAATCATGTAAATTTTCGTTCGTTAATAAGGTATAATTAGTGATCATTCCTTACCCGTTGCTCCGGTTTGGTCTGGCTTAAGGATAGCCTCAGTAAAAGGTGTAATTGTTGGGGCTTCGTTGGAATTTACCACATTTACTGTAACAGCTACATCTTTCTTGACCGTGGTGTCATCTGTGTTAGTTGCACTGTGGATAGAAATATGGATTGTATATAACAGGGATTTGCAACGAAGTGCTATTTTGAATATTCATGGTCGCCACTGTCTATAACTGGCTGAAGCAGGCTGTACAAACTATCACAGAGTTTAAAAAACTTGATTTATGTTTTTGTACATGTCTTCCATGCAACTTGTGAATGTTTCTGAAGTTTTTGACCAAATGTGTTGCAATTATGACCGAAAATATTACTCTAAATGATATAGATTAGAGTTGAAAATGGCGGATCAGCGGGAAAAGTTTGTGAAACAGTCTGTGAGAGTGTAGTTTACCTCAAAATCATCAAAAACACATTTATGATAACATTCATGTCAATTCAAAAGGTACTGGTACAATTTTCCTTGTGTATATTTATATTTAAACTTGTTATACTTGTTATCCGTATGTGTCGAAATAATAGCCACAACAGTGAAATATGTGTGGTTGCAAGTCCCTGTTAAATAAAATCCCTGATCAAAAATACTAATATCGGGCAACGCCGATCTAAAATATATTTTATCAGTGTACATTTACTAGGCCCTGAATTTAACAAAAAAAAAATAGACTTGCAAATTTTTGCGAGTTGATTTAATTTCAACTCGCAAGGTGAAAATATCAGTCGCATTTTTTTTTCAAATTCTTAATAGCATACATAGTTACTATTCATGTATACAATGTAAAAACAAATCAATTTTCAAAATCCACTTGCATTATGCGAATATGTGAGATTAAATTCGAGCCCTGTTGTAAGGAGCAGTGTTCAGAGGTAGGACGCACGCTTAGGGATCGAGAGGTCCCGGGTTCGATCCCCATTAGGGACATTGCTAATTTCATCGAGCAAGAAATTAACCTACAATTGTTACACTCCACCCAGGTGTAATTAGGAACCGTGAAGGATCGCCTGTCTGAGGACGATTTCAATGACCAGGAGTTATCGTACAAGACTGTAAAGTCGGCTGAACATGTATATGGAAGCAGACTTTAATCTGAATTGTCACGAGATCTTTAGAATGTAAACAAACTTATTTACTACTCATTTAAATGTCAAATGTGCCAACTGTCGTCGCCATTAACTTTATCTCAATCTCTATTTTGATCGTCTATTTTTGAACTTAAAATTTCGGTCTATGAGACCTAATCCGGAATTCAAATTTATGGGTTTTTCCGTCCGTGCACAGGCAGTAAAATAAATTTTTTTATAAAATCGTAAAAATAATTCACCTCCTAATTATTCCACGTAAACATTGCGTATATAATCAAAGCCAGTTTCATTACGCACGAATAATTAGGGGTGAATTATTTTTACGATTTTATAATTCAGTTAGTTTACAATAATTTTATTAACATATAATTGATTCATGATATGAAATTTACAATGTTCATATACACTTTTTAAAACGAATGTTTAATATCAAAGTGGTATGTTTAAATCAGTAAAATACTGTTCATGCATCAGCTTATTCACCTATTCAGTGGGCAAGTCCATTGTTATAAGTACAAAAAACACGCATGACCTAGAATACGACCTGTAGTGTTTTGGTAAACATTAAAAATGAGACAAATCATTTCTGGGTATAAGCAGTAATGAAAATAAAATTCGTGTAGTTCATTTTAACAAAATTAGCATGGTTGATAAACCACCACCACTTGGTAAATCATGTTTGTTATGTTAGAACGCTTTTCATTACACCAACAACTAAGACACAAGTAAAACATAGCACAATTGTTTATTTTAAAGACATCCTGGGCATCCCTCGTCGTATTGTTATTATGAACAGCGTTTTGTTTTTTGTACGCACTATAGGTAGGCACTATAGAGGCATTAATCTTGCTTTAGCGGTTTTGCGAAATTTAGCAGGAAGAGTAACGCCGCTTAAATGCCGCAATTGGCGCTAAACGTCGCAACTCTAGTGCTATTAAAGTGTCAAAAAGTGTGAAAAGTGCTTCTGAATTTTGATGATTATTTAATTATACAAAGACTCGTGTGATCTAAATTACTTACGTTACTGTAAACGTGTAGGTTTTTGTGGCTGATTCGAAGTCCAAAGCTGATACAAGGGTCAGGTCTCCACTCGATGCATCAATGGCAAAAACTGTAGTTCCCGTTAAAGAGTATCCAATATTAGTCGCACCACTCGCCGTAAATGTCTCGACCGTGCCACCAACTGCTAAATTTTCTGCTTGCGTTAGAGTTACAGCATCTCCTGTAATGCCTGCTGGGTCACTAAACGTAATTTGTGCATCTGAAAGTATAAACACAATTATTTCAAATTTCACTGAAACAAAGTAGATTGCATTTAAACAATTCCTTTTATTCATACCATATAGACCGCTGCAATAGGTTAGGCAATGCCAAATTGGAAATTTTGTAAGTCAAGTGAACTGAAGTTTGGCAAACCTATGTACCACACCACACAAACCGAAAACGAAAACACACATATTTTGAGACAAAAAAACCAATGCAAATATATATTTTAAATGGAAAAAAAAACATCATCACAATATGAAAAAATAGTCTAAAATTAATTACTAATGAAACGACTAGACGAAGCACAGACTAAAAACATATGGTTTATTATAAAATGACTGGTGTTTTCACAAAATTGTCGTGGAACATTGGAATTATTTCACCAACATTTTTTTTTGATCGAGGACTCTAAAACATACGCGCACGCGGACGCTTAAAAAATTCCGATATGGCATGGCCTTTTCATGTCAATCTCCATAAACAGATCACTGGCACCGGAGTCCATATCTTATTGTCATGAAAATAATGCGTACATGTATGTCCCTTTATATAGTTCCCTGTGCATACTTACATGTACATGGCCTTATATTATAATATAATGAAAGCATACGTGTAACTTGTACACGGTAATGTATACGGGACCGATTTTTAATTGTGTTTGTTGACAAAATATTATACAATATTTCCGCGTTTTTAACGAGTGTGAGGAGTCTGGTGCCAGTGCTAAAGACCAATGTCGTAAAGGATTTCCTATAGGCGACGGCACTGTCCCGAATCTAAACCACTTAATATACGATAGGTACATAATGATAGTGGTTTGATTCGGGACCGTGCCGGCCGCTTGTGGGATTTCCAGTCATCGCGTACCGGGGTTACGTCGAAATGACTTTGTGTCGACCAATCAATGCGTAGCTTTCATTTAGACAAAACATATCAATACGTGGTGATTGTGTTTCACAAAAAATCTTACGAGAAAAATCATCGTAAGTCAAAAGTAAGAAACATTGAAAATGCGGTCATGTTTTAGCCAACCAATTCCAAATATCATTGAATTATGTAGAATATTGTATACCTTTTGGATATCATATCATAATTATGTCTAATATCCATCATATTATTTTTTTCTGATTTGAAACTGCAAAATTTCTGATATTGACTCACGATAATTTTTATCTTAGATTTTTTTTTGTGAATAGGTACACTGCTAATTAAATCTTCAATTCAGCACTTTGTTTAGATAGCAGTTTAATTAAATGCCATAAAGGAATTACGGACTTTAGTCAGTTATCTTTCCCTGATAAAATCTGAACCAATCCAATTGGTAAGTAGGTCCTTACAGTTGAAATCCTCGGAATTTATCATTGAAATCCTATGTAAGGATAACAATATATTTCATCTAATATATTTCTAGTTAATAAAGATATTAAAAAAGTGCTGAAATTTAGATTGTTCTTTACCCTTAAACTACTTAGCTTGAATTTCAAACAAATTAAATGGTTTATAAAAAAGTTATAAGATTTTTTTTGCAAATTGACATGGAAAAGTAAGGGTAAAATCCGAGTAATCCAACTAATTGGAACTACCTATTTAAAGAGTATACAAGGGGAAATAACTGACTAAAGTCATACTTTCCAAGGCAGTGGATCACAGCTTTCCACGATTTTGAATGGAAAAAATAATTTCTGACAAGGAATTGCTTTGAAAATATTAAAATGTTACTGTACATAAAAATTAGTTGCATTAAGGTTCATATTTTAAAAAAAAAATATGTGCACCTTTTTTACAAATATTCTCGCGAAAAAAAAGTTATCGTAAGTCAATTAAAAAAACTTTGCAGTTCATAGTCAGAAGCATAATAAACAGAACAACGATATGGTATTGGAATGATTAACACGATTCTACATAATTCAATATTTGGATTTAATTGACCTAAAATGACCATATAAGTAGTGTTTCTTGCATTTGACTTACGATTATTTTTATCGTAAGATTTTTTGTGAAATGCGCCAATTATGGCATAATAACCTACAATGTCATTTACATGTAAAAAATAGTTCTAATTAATACAAATTGGTTTTTTTTTCAGTCAGATGTACACTTGCGCATAAGAATAGTTATGATACATTATATCATTTAAAGACGGAGTAATGATACTTACACATATCATTAAGAGGCTCACAGGGAAGATTGGGCACTGCCTAACTGTGTTGCCTCTATAAATAAAGTCTTTATTATTATTATTATTATTATTATTATTATTATTATACACCATTTGGAACACCTCGACCTTTCATTAATGAATAATCTTGGAAGGATTCGTGGGGGTCTACCCTGGCGGCTTGGATTTTTAACTACCTACGCGAGGCGAAGCACGTTAAGATCATACAAAATAGTTCTTGTAGTATACACTCAGATCTTTGTCAAAACATATTTCTATGTTATATATTGAACCAAATATTGTTCAGCGATATCATTGAACTGTGCTATTTCAAATTTACGGACTAAAAACGAAACATCACTCATCGCCTAAACGATCGTGTATTTGTTTACTTCAAGACCAGGAGTTCCAAAATAATGTCTAAATATTTCCGAGTTTATTCGTAGCGAATTGCCGAGGAGTTCCGAATGTTAATGCTATTGTGATTATTATATACATATTGTACATGCATATGTATATAAAAACAAGCTTTTCGGCGCAGCTGTCTTAGCCATCTTTTGACCTTTTAATTTACCAATACAATTTGCTCTACCTATTTTTCCAATTAAATTATCTCATATATTGAGAATTCAATAAATTATATGCTACCATTGGTTGTCCCGAAATAAAGTTTAGTTGACGGTCCCAAATTTTCAGTATGCAGGTTTTCACATTTTTATGAAAATGAGATTTTATAGTAGTTCAAGTCATTTTCGCCGGCTATCTTTTATTCTTCAAACAAAATGAACCCTGCATAACACCGAATATCTTTTTTTAAGATAATTTTTTGGTTTATTCTCAAGTACATTGATATTTGTTGATAAAAAATAAAAATAAAGCACGCATTTACACATATCTATAATTATTTATGGATGTCACTGTATAACATAACGATATTAAATTCCTTTTACAAAAATGTAAAAATATTGTTTCGCAAGAAAATAAATTCTACAATAAAAATACTTTATTTACCTGCATAATGAAATGCGAATAAAACTGTTACTACCAAAAAGCTGACTTTAATATCCATCATTCTGGTTTGGGATAATTTCCAAGTGTTCCGTCGAATGTTGTCCCGCGCTCCGCTTCCAAGAAACGATTACGTGTGATTATATACCATCCAACCCGAACGTTGTCATGGTGAACGTTGTTAATATTTTCTCTTTGATGCAATTGACTGGGGCTTTTCAGCCTCATGCTTGTCTCTATAAAGCGCGCCAACATAATTTATTACCATTGCGCATGCTCCATGGTGTTATTGACAAGTGCGCATGCTCAGAAGATATATTTTCAATACTTAGGCCGCGTATTCGTAATTGATACATGTGGTTATAATCCCTGTGCTAATTTGAAAACCTTCATGTTTTGAAGATAATTTGAAGAGTTTACTTGCTATAATCGATTGTAAAAAGTATAAAAATATGGGAAATAATAAATAATTCACTCTTTTTAACAGGAAATGTGATCTAAGCTAGTTAGGACATCCATATACTGCCTGTCTTAAAGTTCTTTAGCAAAGCCGTAGTCACATATACGATGTCTTCGTGCTTTTTAAGTTAATGGACTAAACCGAAACATTAATCATCTCCTATACAGTCGTGGATTGCCAATTGTTGTTTACTTCAACGCTGGTGAAAGTATTTTGATTAGGCATTTGACGCAAAAGTAGTTCCAAAATGGCGTCTAAATATATGTTATTATGTAATACATATTTTATTGCATAAATTGGATTGTATAACAGGCATATAATGCCTGTACACATACTCTCTATGGTCAAAGTATAACAACATGGTTTTTAAATGTGATTAAATAAATAGGTAGAAAAATAAAAATATACATGCATGTACATAGATATATGTTCGAGGTTATTCGTAGCGAATGACCGAATTATTATGCACATTTCTATGTTACTTACGCTGAAACACATTATTTTTATACGGAGGCAAATCGAAGTTGTTATGTGACGCTAAGCCTGTTCCAAAATTACGCATAAGTATGTCCGAGAATGTACGTAGCGACTGGCCGAATTATCATGCGCATAGCTTATTTCTATGTTACTTACGTCGAATCAATGATACATAAATTTTATAATGAAGGGGGAATCGGCTTTGTCCATCGTTAATGGAAGAACTTTAATTTCCTGACAAAATATCAAACCCGGATTGCTGTATGCGTAGAAGTTTAGAGCGTTGTAGCCACCGTTTTACGACCGCAGGTTGGAAAGTTGTTTCAACATAGTGTAAAACCTGTGAAACTGATATCCTATAGACAACTGATATAGAATCTCCCGACATCGCACAGGGGGTCATTCTCAGGTGACCTTTGTCTCGACCAATCAATACATAGCCTTAATCTTTACGAAACACTAACAAAAGCATTAGAATTTATATTTTTAAATTAAGTTTTCCTGATTTTGACGGTGCGTGTTAATCACGTGATGTGCTATGACGATTGTAATTCGTTGCAAGTACCGTCATTAGTATTATATATAACAAGGGTCAGCTCATTCTCGTTCCCAGAGGTTTTCAAGATTCTTGATATTGCTATATCTTGAATCTTGACACTCTCTGATCGCGAGAATGGGGTCAGCTGAATGTGACCTTTTCCATGCGTTTGTCAGATCTAAAAGCGAAGAATCTATACATGTACCAGGTTGGTAATCAGATAGGGGTGTAACGGTTAACCGATATATCGGTTAATATTGCAATACGATTTCTGACGGTTTTTAACCTGAACCGGTTTTTGCAGTTGTATGCCGTACTGATTGTTTTTATTATAATATGAAATTTAAATATTTGAACAAATATTGAAATGAGTTAAAAACTTGAAATAATCTTATCTTGTGTTTTAAAATGTTAAACATTTTGTCAAATTGGAGAAATATTTTCTACGAAAGTCCTTCTCAAAATGTGCATTTTTCTTACTCATAGTGCGTTTTACACAAGAAATTCAAGTATTTGGATAAGTTATCATATGAAAATACTCATAAGTGTGTAATGTTGATCCAGTTTAGACACATGCACATGCATTAATTCATATATTGCGTGTCTAAGCAAAAACCGATACGTATTGCAATATATTGCAATACGATTTTTTAAATATTGCAATATATTGCAATACGGGTTTTACCGTATTGTTACACCCCTATAATCAGATATGTCGATATGTCACCTGATTATGCAATCGAGCGTTTAAAACAATTGCTGGCATAATATTATCCCTGTGGGGATGGCATTTTGTTACATAGCAACCGTTGTCAGTTTGGGTGATTAATTCCCTATCACCTGCACCATCGATTGCTTTTATAAGACTAAATTGAAGTGCATGAAATATTTACGAAGTCAATTTGTGTTTTCAATTAAACCAGTCATGCGTATACATGTATGTGATATATATTTTTTGCGTTCGCGGTACAAATATAAATACTAGTCCATTTATACAGTTCACATACTTATGGCAAGATATTCGATTACGTTTCACTATTGAGTATGATGAATTTAAAAAAAATGCCGTTAAAATTGTTCATCCAAAATAATTGAAGAGCTATTACTTTAGTTAAAACTCATTCTCGTACCCAGAGGATATCACGATACGCCTTTTCATTGGTCGATATCTGCCGATATTATGACGTTTCGTTCTTGATATTGGTCGTGTGGCGCCAGAGGCTAAATCGAGACTGATAGCTTCTGAGTACGAGAATGGTTAAACGTGTGCAAAGTTAGAAAATATAAATGCAGACTCTATTGTCAAGCTCTAGATAACTCTAAAACCAGCTTTGCGGGTCACCTGGTTGTGTTATGCCATTTATAAGCATATTAAATTATATTATAGAATATTTTATTTATGTAATTGTATTACATTACTTCACATTACGCTGCTTGGTGATGTCTTTACACTATTTAGTTGGCTAGAACGAGTTGCCCTGATTGTACCACATGAACTGATCTGAACTCGATTGGTTTGGTCCTATTGTGTGTTTGATTTAGGTTTAGTTTTTCACCAGTGTCCGTCCGCTCAATATGGATGCATTATGTGAATTATGGCTAGATTGTCTAGAAGACAAGCGTGAGAAGTCCTTCTTCTTCCGCTGGGCTGTGCTTCTTACGACAACATCTTCTGTGGTGTGGAGACCTCTCCATTTCCCAACTTTGTTTGGGACAAGCTACGGTTGGATTGGGTTGGACCTATGGAATACAATTGTAATATATACATGTACTTTCATGTATAGGCATGTATATTGCAGGGCATTGTCAGCCATGGTAGATGGTGATAACAGTAAAAAGCTAAAAGCTTGTCCTGCTATTATATTTTCTGTTCAAGGAAAGTGTGCAGGGCGAATGACTACTGTGAATAAGTTAAAAAGATGAAAAGCGATATAAAGAGACTTTCAATACACTAGATGGGAGCCCGTGCAAGCACGGGCTTTAGCAAACTCCTCACAGTGCTTAAGTCACGCTTTGATAAAGGGAGATGACCACTGCGGGGAGTTTGGTTTGACGTGTCTATTTTTAGTTTTATCTAGAACTACTTTTAGACACAAAAAAACCCCACTATTTTTGTTGATTTTTGGCAGTTTTTGCAAATATCAAGAGGCTTTGTCAAAAAAGAATTGTCAACTTGATATGCCGGTATATAGGTGCTCCAGCGACAAACAAAAGATTTATTCAAAGCTGCGCAGTTTCTTCCACAAAACAGGAAACTCGCAAATTTAATAGTATAGAAGATAGATTAAAGTTCCGCTATAAAGACCAACGCATTTGGAACTACATCGGCGATCTTCTACGCAGATAAATATATTCGTAGATGACCGCCGAGGTTGTTCCGAATAAGACCAACGGTCGTTTTCCTATTGCATGTTTTCACTTCGTTATCTGTCTTCTGTTGTTTTTTTGTGTATTTATTTGGATGTTTCATGTATTTTCATGTTAATCTCTCTTGTTCATGATCACCTAGTTTAAGGCAATAGTCTGTCTCAATAGATCATGCGTAATAAATAAATAGTGTATCATATTGTATCAAAATCATGCGATTTGAAATTCAAAATAGTAGATTTAATAGAAAGAAGGACCCTAGAGTGAAACCGTTCCGCTATTGAGACCAATGACTTTGATGATACTAATAGTGGAACACTTCTGTACCATTTCGTTCTTAACACTTAAAATCATTAATGCAAAGTGTGTTTATTCAGCAATACGATTAATGTAGTGTGACGAAATGCCTTCCTGTTGATTGATATAAGCGTGTTATCAGCAAGGAAATTACCCATGCGCTCTGTTTTACAAGAATAATCAATTGAACATTTGCATTTATGACCGAAATGTTGCATTATCCGAAAACCATTCAACTTCTATATATGGTCCTAGGACACGTCACAAAAAAAGAATCCTTTCATCGATCTAACATAATTTTCTCTGCTAATAAAGTTGAGAGAGAATGATATTTTTAAGAAATAGGAATGAGCAGAAGTCTTGTGGTAGGACACTTGTTTAGGTCACTGGTTCGATTCCCATTAACGACTCTGCTCAGTGCTTATTTCCTTGAGCATGACATTTACCTACAATTGTTCCACACACACATCCCAAATGTAAATATCAACTGTGAGGCATTTTAAAACTGCCTGAAGGTGATTCCAATGACCAGGAGTTATCGTACCAAATTGACATCGACCTCGCGATTATTTGGCTGTTTTTTTTCATATTCCGAAGCCATTTTGAAAAATTGTAATTTATCCGTTACATGTATGTATCGGCATATTTTTTTATATGATAGTAGTTAACAATTGATTAGCGCCTTGGTACAATTTAGTCTAAGCCGTGGACATTGTGCAACAGCAACAAACTTTAGTCCCTCCTAAAAAGGGTGTTGTTCTAGAAATGACTGTGGTACTGTACATGCATTAAGAGAAAATTGGTATTCCGAATGGCTTGTCGTTTGAAGAAAACCGGAATCGAGGTCCCGAGCGTTTTGTAATTAAAGTATTTTGACGTAACACGATAGAACGAACAAATAACGACTGTGAAATGGTCGTGGTGTTTTGGGTTTTGATCGGCACAGATCGGCCAACTTCGTTGTTCGCACATGCGCACTACATGTATTTTATGTACCATATTTAGTATGACCAGATTTTACCATCCCTTTAGTGTTTGAATGGATCCCAAAGGTGATCAGAATGACGTAACATTGAATAAACCGCCTTTGACAAATTATCAAAATTTAATGTCACAGTCATATTCATGTGATAGGATCTACTTCTTAAGTTTTGCTTCGATGATAAAATTGTTGAAGCTTAAATTCTTATGAATGTAAGATGTGAATGTTTGTTTTGCCGTTACCATGAATACTGGCTAAGTAATTAATGAGTTACCAATGCATGCGCACTTCTTAAACATTATTTCGCTGTCAATTCCCAATGGGCGTACATTTAAAGATGAAAGCTTTTTTTTATTTGAAGATATTGTGTGTCAATTTCATAAATATAATTTTAAAATGTTTGTCATCGTTAACATGTTACTGAACGTACTTATTGAACTAAATCAGCATTCCAGATAGCACAACCAGAGAAGTGATGGCCCAAGGTTTGGTCAACGCATATTTCACCAATGACCTAACGAATGAATCAACGTTGGGCCAACCTCATTTGGTGCATCGACTCCACGTTGGCCTATCCGCTGGCTCATCGTTGTCTCAATGGCGATTTGATTTTACATGCATTAAACGTTCGGCCAACGATAAGCCAATTATTTATACAGTTTTTATTAAATATAGTACATGTAAAATAATTCTAGATTTTGTCAAGGAAGTTATGACGGTCACATTGCTTATTTTTCTCATTCATATAATGATGAGACTTTGATTATTTACCTTCTTGTCACCATTCGGAACACCTCGTCCATGCATTGAATTAATAATAAAACACTGTCTTATTTGAATATGGAATGTGTCATTTAATATGGAATTCACTATTTATAAACATGAGACTACATGTAGCCCCTTTAACCTTTATAATCATAAGCATTCATGTAGCCCCTTTAACCTTTATAAACATGAGACTTCATGTAGCCCCTTTACAAATATGAGACTAAATGTATCACATGTGTTGGGACATCTTCACTAAGGATTAAACACTAAAATCCAGTCCAAATTTAGTTCATGCGCCACATGGGCAAAATCCACTATATACAGTCTCTATCAACCAATAACTAGTATAATGAACTAGAATAGTGTTCATGCGCGGCATTAACAAAATTTGAAAACTACAATACGAATAGGCTACATACAGTCTATTTTGTTGAACAAAATGAACTGTACAGTGAGTATAGCGAATTCCATATTAAATGATATACTTAACAAAACTTCTAAGTACTCCGATTTCAGTATCGTAGGAAGTCTTATTTTTCAACATTAAAGTCTGATCGATGATGGAAATGTGTTTTGGACCATACTGACCTTTTCTTTTATGGTTTTCATGCTACTTTATCAATGCAAAAGCATTTTCGTCGCGCATGCGTTGATTTGGGGAGATTTTCTAATTGTTTTGATTGTACAGAAAATAAGCAATTAGAGGTCTTATTCTGCAGGTGACGCACCGTCTGGCAAAAAATCTATGACAATTTTTCGTTTGTGAAGCGACATTACATCCATTTCTTGATTTTTCGTTGTGCATATCAACACTTTAATGATTTTCACTAAAAATGACAACGTGCAATTTTTGCACTATCGGCACGTGCGCATTTCCGCTTTTCTGCACCTGCACGACAAAACCTATTTTGCATCAATTAAGAAGCATGAAAACCATGCAAGCAGACGACAATGTAGCCCTGTACACATTTCCATTAACGATCGGACATAAATGTTGAAAAATGGAAATTTCTGACGACATTGAAATCGGTGTACTTAAAAGTTTCGTTAAGTATACATTCCATATTCAAATAAGACAGTGTTACAATGTTATTCGTAGGTAATGGCTGAGGAGTTTCGAATGCCTGGCTACTGGGCTCGTACTTTCAATCTTTAGTCCAGAAACTTATGAAAGCATGTATTTCGTTATTCAAATTAACAATTCATTACTTAATTTAAATATCTTTGAACTTAAGTGTCGATTATTTTAACATCAAGTAAAATCTTTAATTCATGAGATTTAAAAAGGGTGTTTCGTATTCGCTATGTTACTTTTATATAAGTTCGTCCCCAGAGCTAATATTTCTCATTCACGCCCGACACGCGTGATCACTCTTGCTTTAATACATCATAAATATTTCAACATTTAGAATAACTTTTTTTAGACTGCTAAATAGTTTCACGTCATATTTTCATATTGATGTTTCAGAAACTCACCCAATGTCATCTTATGCCTCAGTCCCATAAAATCGTGGTTTGTTACGGACCCGTACGTGCAGACAGTCGTATAGGCCGTGGGCGAGCGGCAAATTTTAGATCGGGTTTTAATCAGATTGTTTTAATATTGAGTATTCAATGTTCACTTTTTATTTTTTCATGAATCATATAAATTGTATTGATAAAAAAGATATACAAGATTTAATCAACTAAATGATATACACGCATATATACTCAACAACTTTTCTAACTCCACAGTTATTTTTCGGGTAATATTTTTACAACATAGTTCATTAATGCATAATAAGGCATGTGGCAAAGAAACTATGGGTAATGAAACTTATAGATACAAACCTTTAAGGTAACAAACACGAAATGCAGAGACACCATTTATTCGCCAGTTGCCCTTTAACGTAAATTTGTCAGAAATGGACTATGTCCTTTTTCGAACACCATAGTAATACCTATTACATGGCATGTTCCACAAGGCAATCGCTAGCTAGCGCTTTTTGAAAGCGATATTTTGTATCATAAGAGGTCTATTGTATGAACGGTTTGCTTCAAGCTAACAAATCCAAGATAGCAACTTTCTCAAACAAAAAGTTTAGAATTGTAATAATTGAAAATTATATAAATCGATCATCACCATGACAATTCTATTTTACCACTTGGAAGAATTATATAATTAAATAAAATATCTATCAGTATTCTTGAAAAAGAAACACGTTCCCACAGGGGGGCCATTTTGAAATATGCAAAAGTGTTCCGAATGATACAGCTAGCAAGAAACAAACTTGCTACGTATCGCTAGCTAGCGATTCAATATGCTCGACCGTAACAAACCGTTCCATAGGAAATCGCTACATAGCGCTAGCTAGAGATCGCCTTGTAGAACGTGCCCATAGTGCGTACCAAATAACAAAACGTGTTTGGGTAAACATTAAAAATGAAACAATCCATTTCAGAGGTAGGCAGTATGAAAATTAAAGTTGTATAGTTCATTTAACAAAGTTAGTGTGGCGGACAAACCGCCACCCCTTGGTCAATTATGCCTCTAATTGTAGAACGCTTTACCATTTCTCCAACTAGACACTCATAAAACATATTAAAATTATATATATTTTATTGTCATTCTGAGCATCCTCTGTCGTGGATTAGTTTATAAAAACAGTGTTTTGGGGTTTTTTTGTACGAACTATACGTGGCCCGTAGTTGATACATGAATTATGCTCGTTTCCATAACAAAGCTTACATTTATTCACAAATATTCTTTCAATCCATTAATTTCAAATTAATATTTATGTTGTTAATTGGCCTCTTTGCTAGCTTTAATCTATATCCGACTACGACGAAATAAAACAGATACTAAAATATTTAAAAACGCTTTATATTATCTCTTGTCGAAATCAAATGATAGTTATGACGCTATAAATATTCATAATTAATATGTTTTACTTGAATAAGCAAACTCATTAGTCACTCCCTGTGTACTGGCGATGAGGTTAATGTCTTTTGTAGGGCTGCGGATCGTTGAGCATGTGGCGATCCGATCCGAACCACGATTCATGTTGAACGATTCACGAATCGAACCACGAAGTTCAGTCACAGTAAAATCAATTGAAGTAAATTGCTATTACATTGTACTTCAAAGTTCAAGTTTAAAGAATCATTTTTTCGTTGCTTTTTTTATTTATTATATTTGTATTGGAAACACCATTTCGTCGTTGGTGTAATTAATTTTTGAGTAGCAGCAAATGTCACATTTTGCCTCCAAAACTACGGCTAATGTATCAATAAAGCAGTATCGGAAATTGATCGGTGTCAAACAGTGTTCGACTCAGCCGAGTAGTTCGACCTAATAGTAATCGAGTCAATGAAATGTTACTGTAATTTCAAATCGCCATGTTAAACGTAAATAATCCAAACTGCCTTTACATTTAATTTTTGAAATTCTGAAGCGCAAAGCAACTTGTGAATGTGTGATGGAACTTTTGGAGATGAGTGTATATATTGATTATTTGGCATGAATTGGATGATTATTGGCCAACAAAAAATGATATGATATACATTTTAATCCTAAATGGGTCTTTACAACGGCACATAAAAAAGTCAGTGAAGTTAAAATAAACTATAATAAACATGACAATAAAACAATGACAGACAACTGAATTGATAGTTTTTTAGCGATCACAAATAATTGGAAAAAATCGAAACGAGCTATAAATATTTAATATAAAAACAGCGTTTGCAACCAAGTGAAGCGTCAAGCTGAAAATTCCAATGTTTTTACCAAAGTTTTCCAAACTGTAAGTTGTCAGTCCGACCAATTCTGTAAAAGGGACCATGATGCAGGGTAATGTGTACATTTAAAATATACATGTATTATATAAAATCGTCAGTATGTTAGTAAAAACTGAATGTTTTTATTCATAAAAAAGCCATCATTTAATTGACTTGAATACTCTGATGTCTATTTACCTTAGTTCAGTGTTAACATGTATGCCAAGTTTTATCTAAAAATATTTTTTAAAAATGAATCTTGTAGCAGTCCACGAAATGAGTGGGTGTCAGTTTCCCCGGGACAACTACATTTTAGTTCGGGCAACCAAAAAATTCTGTTTGGGCAACCAAAAATCTACAAACAAGATATCGTGCTTGCTACTATAATTATATAATGACCTGTTCGGGCAACCACTTTCATTTCCTAATTTCGTAGACTGGTGTAGACAGTGTTTCTTAGTCTATGTTGGTATAGAAACATTTACATGTGCACTTATCAATAGACCTAACTCGGGACCAAAAACGTGGGGTTCGCCATCCGTGCACAGGCGGTGCGAAGTTTGTTACATATTATTGCTGAAAAGCACAAAAGACGGACCAAATCCTGTTGTTCTTTATACACATACTTTCATTGTGATGGTGTCAGTTTGTTTGAACCACAGTGAAAAAGCCCCAAACTTGAATTCCGGATATAGTCTATTATAGCACTGTGTCATAGAGCTAAAACATTTCTTTTAGAGATACATTTTGTCAAACAATTGTCTAGCGAGTCAGAATAATACAGACTGAATCAATAATTGAATATCTTTCAGATAGATTTATGACCAAAGCAATACTATATCTTAATGACACCATTTGCACATTACTATTGAACAATGCATCTGCCACGTGTAACAAACCGGTTATATGAGACTTTCTTCATTGTCTTTATTATTTATCGCTCTGGTGCCAATCAGACCCGCAGTTTCGAATTATTGATCCGCATTCTAATAAATCACATTGCACATGAAAAACACTTGATAAAAGCTTTTACTGATAATGTTAAAATAAAGTGTCTAATTTCAGTGTTACTTGATTAATTATTTATTTAGCTTATTTGTTAGAGTTTCGTAGCAGAACAGAACAGAACAGAACAGAACATTAGTTTATTCAAGAAACGTGTACATAGTACATAGTTTTGATTATAAATATAATCTACATTGTCACGGGAATGGATCCCTAAATAAGGCAATAAACATTTACAAACATATATAAACAGTTATATCAATATTTGGAACAAATAGGAAAACATATAAGAATATATACATGATAATTAACCTAGCAGACATGTATATAAGGCAATAAACATTTACAAACATACATAATCAGTTATACATGTATCACTATTTGGAAAAAATAGGAACATATATTAGAATACATGCATGAAATGTAACCTGGAGGACATGTATATGATGCAATCAACATTTACAAACATATATAAACAGTGACATCATTATTTGGAAAATATATAAGAATACATGCATGTAAATGTAACCTGGAGGACATGTATATGATGCAATCAACATTTACAAACATATATAAACAGTTATATCATTATTTGGAAAATATATTAGAATACATGCATGTAAATGTAACCTGGAGGATATGTATATGATACAATCAACATTCACAAACATATATAAACAGTTATATCATTATTTGGAAAATATATTAGAATACATGCATGTAAATGTAACCTGGAGGATGTGTATATGATACAATCAACATTTACAAACATATATAAACAGTTATATCATTATTTGGAAAATATACTAGAAATGCATGTAAATGTAATCTTGAGGACATGTATATGGTACAATCAACATTTACAAACATATATAAACAGTGATATCATTATTTGGAAAATATATAAGAATACATGCATGTAAATGTAACCTGGAGGACATTTATATGGTACAATCAACATTTACAAATATATATAAACAGTTATATCATTATTTGGAAAATATACTAGAAATGCATGTAAATGTAATCTTGAGGACATGTATATGGTACAATCAACATTTACAAACATATATAAACAGTTATATCATTATTTTAAAAATATATAAGAATACATGCATGTAAATGTAACCTGGAGGACATGTATATGGTACAATCAACATTTACAAACATATATAAACAGTTCTATCATTATTTTGAAAATATATAAGAATACATGCATGTAAATGTAACCTGGAGGACATGTATATGGTACAATCAACATTTACAAACATATATAAACAGTTATATCATTATTTGGAAAATATAATAGAAATGCATGTAAATTTTACTTAGAGGACATGTTTATGATGCAATCAACATTTACAAACATATATAATAGAAATGCATGTAAATTTTACTTAGAGGACATGTTTATGATGCAATCAACATTTACAAACATATATAATAGAAATGCATGTAAATTTTACTTAGAGGACATGTTTATGATGCAATCAACATTTACAAACATATATAAACTGTTATATCAATATTTGGAGGATATGAAAATTTATTAGAATACATGCGTGTAAACTTAATCATGGAGGACATTTACAAACATATGTAAACAGTTATATCAATATCTGGGATATGATAGGAGAATATATTAGAATACATACATGTAAATTTAACCAAGAGGATTTAATATATTGTTTCTAATGAAAATTGCTTTTTTACAGTATAGTGCGAGGTTTAATAAAATATCTTTATTATGCGATTGGATAAGTTCGATAAATTTCATCATGCAAGGTCTATTAAAGAAATATGGTTTAATATAAGTTTTACGAATGTTGGAGTATGCAGGACAGGTTATAACAAAATGGTATTCATCTTCTATATCTAAAATGTTACATATCTGACAATATCTTTCGTTTCTAGGGATGTTATTACGCGAGTATCTTCCAGTTTGTATTCTAAGAGAATGAGCTGATGTTCTTAATCTGGTAATCAAATATCGCAAATCAAACGGTAAAATGTCTAGATATTCTTCGTATTCAATTACAGTTTTACAATTATTATACAGTAATAATGCATTGCTTTGTTCCTTTGTAGAACCCCAATCCTGTATAAAATTATCAATGATGCGTTGTTTAAAAATAGTTATGAAGGATTTATGATTTATAGAAAGTGGGTTTTCCCAGACATAATGAAAGCCATAACTATACAACATTTTTTTCAGATTAAAAATCCAGCATCACGCAAATAAAATATGTCTGAATTGATTTGTTTGTTCAATAAAAATTATACTGCATGCTTGATCATCTTTGTCAAGCACACATGTTTGCCACGGCTTTGTGCAATTTTGGCTGGCGATACTGTACTGACATGCCGTTAGGAAACCAGGCACGAATTAATTGGCGCACACAGAGGAAGGGGGCCCCCCTCTGGTCCCTAGAGATATCGGCACCAAAAAAAAAGAAAAAGGCACGACATTGCACTATTGAAGAGATATTAGCTGGACATTAAGTTTAGAAAAGGAAGCAATTTATTAGAATTAAGTAAAGATTTATGTATTTGACCTCATATATCTATTTAACAAGGTAAAAACGTTGTCACTCATTAATGTTTCACTGAATGTATTAGTAGTATCAAATGTACATGTAATTAGGCCGTAGTCGGTCGATCCGGAGTCAGGGTTTTATACTTGCAGGATGTACGCGCGATGAATGCCGGGAAAATTATATTTCACATTTATTAAAGATAAAATATATTTTTATAATAGAAATAAGTTTGAAATAAATTGTTCAATGAAAAATTGCCATAAGATTAAAAATTTCACACGTAAAATGACCGTTACACACGTTTAGTGGCCATTGTATGTTATGAAAGAAAGGTGCGAAAATTGGCTATAGTAAATTTATATATGAAATTAATAAGTTATTTTCTCAGCGGGATGAATAGCCAAGTGGATGTGATACTTGACTTGTAATCCGAACATTGTAGGTTCGAATCCCACTACGTCTCTATCGCAAATTAAAAAAAATGTCCGTAAATGCAAAAATACCGAAAGTCCGGAATTGCAAAAAGACTGAACAGCCGTTTCGCGTTAAGTTAAGCAATTGCAAAAATATCATGTCACATAGTATTTATACTAAGAATATAGCATGGTTTATTACCAAATTTGTCCTTTACCTAGGAGACATATGTCTTTACCGAAAACATATACATTTATAAACATAACCATTACTAGATGATAATTTTACTCAGCGGGAATGTTGCATATTCATCAAAATACCTTGTCCCACTGTTTGGGTCAATTGATATTCAGATTTATTGTCGCCCTATTCTGCTCAAGGAATGAGAATTCTGACTTTCATCATAAAGCATACACATAGGCCAAACAACTGCAATAGTTTGAACTTCCACAACTTACATCATAAAAATATTTACGCATTGACTTTGCTGTCCCACAAATTCACGTGAATTACGTTACCATTTTCCACAGGCTTGCTGGCATGATGTTCATTGCATTATATATATGTATTTATCTTCTGGGAACTACTCAATGTATGTAGCACACAATTGACAAATGAGATTGGTTGTTAATTAATTGTATAATCCACACATCTCCTCAGAACGGTATTCACTCAATAAAACCTAGGTTTAGTGAATTACGTTACTAGCTGTTTTCATACACACTAACATTACCTATATCCACTTACTAAATTCCATCTAAACTACCCTCTTATAAACTTAAGTAATAACCAAATGAATTAACATTGCCTTGATGCAATTAAATAAACAGCCCAATAAACAATCGATTCGTGAATTACGTTATTGTGAATTACGTTACCGCAAATATCAGTTAGTCGCCAAAATTAGGACCCAGGGTCAATTATAACAGGTTAAATTTACAGCAACACCTAAGAACGTTGAGGTGTCAATATTTTGAAAGTTTTTGAAGAAGGAAATTGCATAAGTAAGAGACTTTTGCGAATATTTTATGATGAATGTGAGTCATGTATGTTTCTTTAATAGTTTCATCATACAAGTGCATAATAGATAAATCAGTTTTGTATCAGTTGTTTTTTCTGGGGCATTATTTTAGTTACACAGTAACAATTATTTTGTATTGTTCATATGTCCATGCTAGACACACATTTTAAATGATAACGTAATTCACAGAGCGGTAACGTAATTCACAATCCCTCTAATTTTGTTTGGCCAGTGGGTAAAAGCAATGTTTAGATGCAAAGGGCATAGAGAGATTGAAGAAAGCCAAAATATGGCTAAAGCTACTTGAAAAGAGAAAATTAATTGAATTAAAACTTTAAAACATTTTAAAAACTAACAACCAATATAGGTCCAAATATATTTAGAATGAGACAAAAATGTATACGATTATGGACCCATACAATATATAAAAGCAAAAACCAAAGGAGGCGCATGACGATAAAAGACAAAGTTGCAGATCGTTGTAACACTAATCTAAATGTAGCGATAATTGATTATAAGGCAGATGGATTATGCGATTTAATTAAAATGGTAGCAGTGCCCAATTCCTTTTATGTAGAGAAGGAGATATTCTGACATGGTAGTAAACATGAAGTTCACAGAGAGAACGGGTAGCTGGAAAACTACATGTTCTGTGAAGAAGGCAGACAAGAAGATAGAGAATCTAGATGTAAAATTGTCCGTGCTACAGTTCAAATTTATCAACACTTGACGCAAGAGACAACCAGCGGTGCAAACTTGTGGGCAGACATACTGTGGGCTAAGATACTGTTATGTATATTCTATGTATAAGAACGTTGTTAATAATTACAATAATAATTACATATAGGCAATAAAATATAAATATCTAAATTGGCGATTATGTGGAGTGAGAAAACCATGCACTTGTCTTTACAATAAGAAGTTACATCATCGTTACTCAACGCTGACGTCGGAATGCTTCAAGTTCAATATACTAGAAGTGTTGAAACATGTTACATGTAAACTTATTTTTCATGCATCAAATATATTTTTTAAAGCTTCAAACCAATCTTGACAAGGAGTATTGAGTGTTCTTTTACGTTTAGTCCCATGAAACAGAAATAAATCATGTATAAACTGCAGGCTTCCAATTATGCCTCGTATGTAAAATATGAAAATATTTCATATAACAGAAAATATGCCCCCCCCCCCCATTTAAATCATTGTTAACAGTTTGGAAAATTGTGTTTGCAAACTCGTTAACTAATAATAAATTATACATAATGACCAATATGTTAGTTTTCATCATTGGCAGAACAAGGATTTCTCTATTGTTAAATTAAGTTAGAGTGTCAGCAATATAGAACATTTTCAAACATGAAAGAAGTTTTGTACAAATATATTGTGAATTACGTTACCGTTCTTTAAATTAGCGACATTATGGTTCTCCATGGTATGTCCTTTAACAGCTTTATCAAGTATTTACTACGTATTCAGTGTTGTAGACATTTATTTGTTATCACAGCTTGCGTATTAATCATTTTGCAATGTATTTTAAAAGGCATTTTGAAATTTTATAAAACTGCATATATCGTACAAAGGTTTCAATTATATAAAATTCCGAAGTCATCCAATCTACTGCTTAAAATCTAAAAATTAGCACAAATGAACTATACACTAAAGAGATTTTTCCATTTTATATCTCTAGTTAACAGTATTTACTTTTATAGATTCACGCCATATAAAATAAAATGTATGTGAATTACGTTACCATTAGTACATATAAATACACACTATTGTACTACACTATCCTTTCAATATTTTGACACCGTAGTTTGAATACTTTTAGGAAAGGGTATGACATTTTGTATCGATATTTCAATGTTAAAGTATGTCATGCTTATCATTATCTATACTTTTTGACAGGGAAAGGGCTCTTTCTAAAAGAAAAAAGCCAATAAAATATGAAACGAACCGGCATTGTCGTTTAGTCCAGCGACTTTGTCGAGAGCATTTTCTCTTTGTATGCAAGATCGCCTTTGAACGATTTCTTTTTGGATAGTTTTGACAAATTATCTCCCTTTATTAAAATTGAATGTTTTTGTGAATTTTCTTCTTTTTCTGTCATGTTTAGAATTGTGATACGTTCTGATGATTTAAAACTGTATAGTATTAAACCTTTTTAACTATTTATTTGGAACTTTAAGGGAAATCCATACCTCTGTTTTATCAATTTAAACCTACGTATAGTATTGGGTTAAGTCAGCTAGGGAAAATATATAAATTACCTCCCTTTTTAAAAATTAACTTGTTTTACCTTCTGGATTGGAAATGGACTGTACTGTAAAATTGACTCGTCCAATAGTATATAAATGCGTGTAAACTTCATTTGGCGGCAGAAAGTTGGTGACTGCTCGTGGTGATGGTTGGAGTGGAAGATAGTCGCGGGTCTACTGTTTAATTGTAGACGCCCGGAACAAGATGTGTGCTTCCACTGTTCATACAACAGAACATCATTGCGATTTGTACGTTGTTCGATGTGGAAGCACCTTCTTGCTCGTGTCGTTGATGGCAGAACCTGCGGGGTAAATCGTGCTTATCCTGGGCTATCCCTTGTTTCGTACCCGAGGTTGTAATAGTAGGTAGACTGTTTCCGCTCCAAGGAATAAGATTGGTGGTTTTGTTTCTGCTCTTAGTCGTGTTTGAAACATCGCAGTGTCGGAGTTAGAAGTCTGTTGGTTTCAACATACGTTTAAGAACCCGAGGTTTTGTTCGGGGTTTTAGTTTTAGTTTTGGTTTTGCTTCAGTTCCGAGTTGCGTCTGGAACATTGCTTGTCCGGACTCGGGATCTGTTGGTTTCAACATACGTTTTAGAACCCGAGGTTGTGTTCGGAGTTTTAGTTTTTAGTTTTGGTTTTGCTTCAGTTCCGAGGTGTTCCTGAGACATTAGCTTGTCCGGACTCGGGGTCTGTTGGTTTCAACATACGTTTTATAACCCGAGGTTGTGTTCGGAGTTATAGTTTTTGTTAACGCTTTTGTCTCTGCTCCAGATTGTGTCTGGAACATTAAGGTTGTACATTGCTTTATACTGTAGTTTTATTCTATCGTGTCTATAACTTTTGTTGTTTCTATTGGTTTTTCATTCTGAGGTCTTGTCTCAGGAGTGTGTTTTTGTTTTATGCTTTGTGCCTGTACATATTTCTATACGCTTTTATTTTAGTTGTTTTCTAATCATAAAGCTAAAAAGCTTGAGAAAAATCTGTCTATATATACTTAACATTGTTATTAAGCCCAGAACACGAGTCAGTGTCCTGGGATTGCTTCTGTCTCCGTCCCTGCAGCAAGCTCGGACGCCTAGTCAGTCGGTGCTAAGACGAGCACCGACTTAAAACACGTACGCGAGCGCCGGCTTGACGGTCGAGCGCCCAGCGGACACGTTACAAAAATTGGTGGCAGCGGTGGGATAGAATAACGTCCCTAGGTGTCAGAGTTTGTATTTAGGATGGTGACTTTAGTATGATTGATGTTTTATTGTGAGATGTTACCCGGGGATGAATGTTTTTTTTAACTAGCACTTTAGACCCCGACGTTTAATGATTGAGAGCGTTTTTGTCTCATCTAGTTTTTGTTTTGCTCCATTGTGTTTCATACTTTCATGCTGTATTGATGCCTGCTTGTATGCGTTGTTAAACTAGTCATGTACATTGCTTATGATAGATACCTTTCGTTGAGTGATTGTTTTGGCGTGTTTTTTTATTTGTTTTTGTGATTTTTTTTTGAAATATCAAAGTTGAGTTTTATATGTTTTATTTTGTGATGTATTGATGTAAAATTTAAAATTTGTTTTTGTTCTGAGCTTAGTCATGCGAGGTCGCATGAAGTCGGAGGCGTGGGTAGTGAAACGAACCGGCATTGTCGTTTAGTCCAGCGACTTTGTCGAGAGCATTTTCTCTTTGTATGCAAGATCGCCTTTGAACGATTTCTTTTTGGATAGTTTTGACAAATTATCTCCCTTTATTAAAATTGAATGTTTTTGTGAATTTTCTTCTTTTTCTGTCATGTTTAGAATTGTGATACGTTCTGATGATTTAAAACTGTATAGTATTAAACCTTTTTAACTATTTATTTGGAACTTTAAGGGAAATCCATACCTCTGTTTTATCAATTTAAACCTACGTATAGTATTGGGTTAAGTCAGCTAGGGAAAATATATAAATTACCTCCCTTTTTAAAAATTAACTTGTTTTACCTTCTGGATTGGAAATGGACTGTACTGTAAAATTGACTCGTCCAATAGTATATAAATGCGTGTAAACTTCATTTGGCGGCAGAAAGTTGGTGACTGCTCGTGGTGATGGTTGGAGTGGAAGATAGTCGCGGGTCTACTGTTTAATTGTAGACGCCCGGAACAAGATGTGTGCTTCCACTGTTCATACAACAGAACATCATTGCGATTTGTACGTTGTTCGATGTGGAAGCACCTTCTTGCTCGTGTCGTTGATGGCAGAACCTGCGGGGTAAATCGTGCTTATCCTGGGCTATCCCTTGTTTCGTACCCGAGGTTGTAATAGTAGGTAGACTGTTTCCGCTCCAAGGAATAAGATTGGTGGTTTTGTTTCTGCTCTTAGTCGTGTTTGAAACATCGCAGTGTCGGAGTTAGAAGTCTGTTGGTTTCAACATACGTTTAAGAACCCGAGGTTTTGTTCGGGGTTTTAGTTTTAGTTTTGGTTTTGCTTCAGTTCCGAGTTGCGTCTGGAACATTGCTTGTCCGGACTCGGGATCTGTTGGTTTCAACATACGTTTTAGAACCCGAGGTTGTGTTCGGAGTTTTAGTTTTTAGTTTTGGTTTTGCTTCAGTTCCGAGGTGTTCCTGAGACATTAGCTTGTCCGGACTCGGGGTCTGTTGGTTTCAACATACGTTTTATAACCCGAGGTTGTGTTCGGAGTTATAGTTTTTGTTAACGCTTTTGTCTCTGCTCCAGACTGTGTCTGGAACATTAAGGTTGTACATTGCTTTATACTGTAGTTTTATTCTATCGTGTCTATAACTTTTGTTGTTTCTATTGGTTTTTCATTCTGAGGTCTTGTCTCAGGAGTGTGTTTTTGTTTTATGCTTTGTTCTTGTACATATTACTATATACGTTTTAATTTAGTTTCTAATCATAAAGCTAAAAAGCTTGAGAAAAATCCAACTATATATATTCCACATTGTTGTTAACCCCGGGGCACGAGTCAGTGTCCTGGGATTGCTTCTGTCTCCGTCCCTACAGCAAGCTCGGACGCCTAGTCAGTCGGTGCTAAGACGAGCATCGACTTAAAACACGTACGCGAGCGCCGGCTTGACTGTCGCGCGCCCAGCGGACACGTTACAAATAGTATATAATCTATTTGTTTCGTCCTTATTATGTTTGATATACATATTTGTTCTTGTTATGTGTTGGTTGTTTGATAGGTAGAAATGATCAATGAATTGAAAAAAACTCATCATCGGTGTCACACATAGTTTGTATTTTAATTTTAGACATTGTTAATAATTGATTCACTACAGTAACGTAATTCACGGAGAAGAATTACCAGGTAAAACTCATCACAAATATTTACTTATTAACGAACTTGTTATTAAAAAAACTTCTGATTTTAAGTCCGTGAAAGGTTGAAGTTTACATTTTTAAACAAACTTTTTGAGTGCTGCAACATAAATTTCATGTGACATATTTTCTCAATAATTGCTTAACTTAACGCGAAACGGCTGTTAACATAAAACAGTAAAGGGCCTAAGATACTTCCCTGAGGAACTCCACAGGTAATATCATTAAAATCAGACATGGTATTACATGTATTTATCATAACAGATTGTTAGCGACCATTTAAGTAGGATTTGAACCACTCCACCGATCCCATACCCATAGCTTGTAATTTTTACATAAAATATCATGGTTGACTGTCGAATGCTTTTTGTAAGTCTAGCATAATCATTCCTGTGAACAAGCCTTTTGATGACTGAATTTTAATATGATCTGTTAAATGTATAAGGCATGAGTCAGTGGAATATTTAGACCTGAAACCACTTTGAAATTCATACAGTAATCCTTGATAATTTAGATAAGATTCAAGTTGAGTATATACAGCTTTTTCTAAGATCTTGGAAACAACAGATAGAATACTAACATGTCTATAGTTTGAGACATCTAATCTATTATTCTTTTTGAACATTGGCTTGACCTTAGCACTCTTTAATTCTACAGGTCCTTCATTATTTGTTATGGAACTATTAATTAAAAATGTTATAGGAATCTTTAAAAAAACATGCAGCATCTTTTTAAAAACTTTGCAGGAATGCCATTTAGGCCCATACTTTTAGAACAATCTAGAGAGCACAATTGCTCGTAAACAAACTTTTCATTCACAGTCTTTAATCTAAATATATTACCATTTCGGTTTCTACTCATGTAAAACTGTTTAAAATATTGAGATACAGTGTCATACAAATGATAAGGAGATGGTAATTTTAAAACGAGAAAAGAAGCAACATTTGTAAAAAAATTATTAAAATGATTTGCTATATTTGTAGCCTCAAAACACTTCTGGCCATCTATATTCAGAATAATATTGGAAGATTTTTTGGTTTTATTTTTATAGCCAAGTTTGCTCAGCTCAGACCAAAGTTTTTTCGAATCATTTTTGCTGTCTAAAAGCTTGCTGGAAACATATTCAGCTTTTGCATTTTTTACTTCTCTTTGAACAAGGTTACGATAAAAACAATATTTCGAACGTAAATCTTTGTCTTTGTGTTTTTTGAATTTTGCCAAAAATGAATCACGCATTTTCATCAAACTTAAAATATGAGAGTTTATCCATGGTTCACTCCTTTGTTTTATTCTTACTTTTTTGATTGGAGCAACTTTATCTAAAACATTTATAAACAGACTTTTAAAAATGTGCCGTTGGTCTTCAACACTTTTGGCAAAAAACATAGGTGACCAATCACCATATTTTAATTCGTTGACAAAATGTTCAACTGAATAACGTTTCATTGATCGAACCTTAGCAAAATTATGATCATTGAAAACAGTATTTTGGGATTTTCTAGTACAAAAAAAAACAGGTAAATGGTTGCTAAGACCCACCGGTAAAGTGCCAGATTCAATATTTTTTTCAGGATGGTTTGAGATAATCCGATCTAATAAAGTAGATGAAGTATCAGAGATACGTGTAGGGGAGGTAATAATCTGCTTTAAACAAAAAATCCAAAATACTTACAAAACTTTTATATAATGCATGTTTCTTGTCCATGAGACAAATATTAAAATCACCAAAAATATACCATTCATTTTCAGGCCTGAGCATTTTCAAGATAGGTTCAAATAATTCTAGAAAATTAGATTGAGTGGGAGGCCTATAACACGACCCAATAAGAATTGGCTTGCTTCTAGGAAGAAATATCTCAACCCATACAGCTTCAACATTATCTTTTACAAGATCACTTCTTTCAGAAACTGCAAATTTATCATTGATGTATATACAAACACCTCCACCATGCCTATTACGATCTTTTCGAGCAATACTATATCCATCAATAAGTACTTCATTATCACTAACAGAAGCGTCTAACCAAAACTCTGTAATAGCAATGCAGATAAAATTGTGTAACATCGCAAGATGCCTCAATTCAGATATTTTGGATAAGATAGATCTTGCATTAAAATGTATAAAATGCATCCCTTTATTTTAAAAAGAAAAAGTCTCAACATTTTCAAAGCTGATTGATGCATCTGCGATGTTACTAGCATCATTATTATTAGTTACCTTTTACATATTTTTTTCATTTTCAGTACAAATGATACATGTAAATATTTTGATACCAGAGTCATTCACATATTCATTGGATGAGTGTGAAAAATAGTTTTTTACAATTATTTGGTATCCCTGAACATTTTTATGTATCCAGTGATTACAAGATTGGCAAACAAAAGTACGATGATTTTTGTTCACAGTTTTTGTGCATACACTACAAGAGTTTATTTTGACTCTTATTGCACCTGTATTCACTGATTCTTCTTCAATTCTGATGGAATGATCAGGTACTGGATTAAGTGCAACATCTCCAAAGATAACCAAAGGTCTCCAGCCTGAGAAAAAAGGCGAGGGTTCTTGTAGGAAAAAACTAGACGTATATGAAAATTAAGTACTGTTTTCTTTTCCTTAAAATAAATCTGAATAAATTAGCCCCTCCCCTATCTGAAAATGCTTCCTACGTGCCTGTATTGACATTCTCTGTGGAAGATACGTATATAATACGTTAGGCCCCCTATATGTCATAATATTGTTGAAAAATACTAGTGGTAACCTCTTAATGGTAGCTCTGGACAGAAGAATAAATAAAATAGATCGCATACGCAAAGAGCTATTTGAAAAATAAAAGTAGTAATACTTGTGCATAAGAGTCATTTCATTACTTCATATTACAGTATTTAGTGTTTTACACTTTCGGTTCTTTTCAGCACTTGGGAATTTTCCATACACTTTCGGTTCTACTACGGATTTGTTTAAAAAAATGTTTATTTACAATTTAATAGCACAATTGCTTTAAGTTATTTGTTGTCAACACATAAACGCAGTTAATTATACGAATTTATTACATACTCTAAGTATTGGATTTACAAAAAAGGTGTAAGAACATTTTTTATAGAAAATATCTTTAAGTGTCATATGTTTTCGCGACCTATTTACGTTAATTTATGTGAATAGAAAACAAGTTGAAGGTTGCGTTTGTGATTAGATTATATTGGAAAGTGTTTGTTTTTATATCTAATGACAACTTACTTTATTCCTTTACATTATTTGCTTACGTTTAACGATTGTTTAGCTATATTTTAACTAGAAAACAAGAGCATTTTCTATGGTTCCAATTACTTCTTCAGATTAAGCGTATTTATCAATTACATGGTTACTTTTTACTGATTCTAAACTTTTGTTTCATGCAAGTGAAATATATTGCTGGTTATCCATCCAGGCAACCATCTTTAAAAAATTATGTTGAGTCTTTTGCACTACCTAGCTGTCTGTAGGTAATCTGCCTATCTATAAAAAACAATTGAAATTGACACTCGTAGCTGTACATTTAATGAATAACTCTAACTCTTCTACTAATGACAAAAGCTCAACCATTGACAGAAGTTTAAATGAGAGGATGCAAGCCTGTCAGTAAAGGGGTTGTAAAAATGTGTTTTGTATATCTGGGCTTAGGGCAACAGGGCTCGAACACAGGTGCCCATCGCATTAAAAAACTCAAATAATTGTTAATTTTTACTTAAACATGCTTCAATTGTCATAAAAACACCAAATACGTAAGAGCCAAAATTTTGCTTTGTAAAAAAATATAAGGTATCCAACTCGATGAAATCGTTCTAAATTTTACTCGGAAGAGATGTGACCGGTTACCTTTCTAAGACTAAACACCCCTTTTCCAATGGTTTAGCGCTAAAATCGAATACTGACATCAGCGTTTTTTTTTCACCCGATTGGGAATGGGTCCAGTATCCCTCCGATTGGGAATTTTTTTAGTCGTGAAATGGGAAAAATTGGGAAAATCATGCACAACTTAGACTTAATTGGGAATATTAATAAAGAAGTGTTTAAATACAGAAATTGTAAAATATCTGCATCATTCTGCCTTTTAACAGTTACATTAAACTAGATTTTGTAGTTTTTGAGACATGCAGAGGTAAATTACACAAATAAAGGAACTTTAGAATTTGGCCATCCATATAATGACGCCTAGAATTTGGACACTCTAAACAACAATATAGTGCCATTGTCAATAGGCCTAAAAAGAAAGAGGGTATACGCGAGCCAGGTTATGTGACAAGCTGTTTATCCTAACATTTGGGAAATGTCATTAAAAATTATCTTCAGTCACATTATCTACTCAAGCTTGATGGAAATGTGTTCAAAGTTACTAGCAACTTATCTTTTTATGTAATGAAACTATCTGATAGACCACAACATAATTCAGAAATAAGGTGGCTACCAGTATTTCAGTGTCCGAGTCGTTTTTAGAACTGTTATGATCAATTTAATCAAATAACCTTTCTTATAGTTTTTACTCAAAATCTTCCTAAATAGCAATTCAGCTTGGTTTTAAAATGTCTCATTTTCCCACAATAAAAAACCAAAAATCATTAAATGTCCGAAACTGTCGGGTACGAAATTATTGGGGACGAATGTTTCACAATTAAACTACTGTTGGATTATTTCAACCATTGCTGAATTATTGAGAAAATTATTGAGAAATCATCATGACATGAACAGCTTTCAATTTCTATGCTTAATGGCAGCTAGTTTCATAAAAGAATCGTAAAACACGGGTCCGTGAGAAATAAGTCAATGTAATGACCTTGACCAGAAATAAAACTTAAGCACAATTTTACGCGGTAAGACAAAGGAGTTTGTTTGTAAACATTAAATTTTACATCATTAGTTTGATTGTAAAACCAATGAAGCGGAACAATGAACGTGTGAAAGAGTGATTACACAAAATCTCAGATGATAATTATACAAGATGATGCTATTCACCAACATTAACGGATAAAGCGATGTCGTAAAGAACGGCATGAATAAAGATTCTAACTTATTTTTAATTGATAATAAGTGATATTGATTATTGAAATTTGCCGACTCTTGCCCATTTAAGTGATAATTGACACACGGTCATTAAATAACTGTCAGTTACCATACTTGGACAAATAAACAAAAGTAAAATTTTATTAATTCCAAAACCCGTTTTTTGCCGATTTTTTTAGTTTTGACAACTTATGCTGTTTTTTCTCTTAATTTGGGAAATACCAATAAAAGAAACGATTGGGAAGGGTCCGTTGACGCAATTGGGAAGGTCCGTTGGTGTGATTGGGAAGGGTCCGGTCGTCATTGGGAATGGGTCCGTTTTCTGGACCCATTTTTAGAAGGAAAAAAAACGCTGGACATGTTAGATAATTTAAAAATGGACTTCCATCATCAATATCAAACTTCTCGCTCCCTTCCTAAGATTGTACTGATCATTTTACTTGAATCGGTTTTGTTTCGGTTCTTTTTCCCCGAGTCGACCATTTTAGTGAATCAGGATGTGCCCACATCACTTTGGACCATAATTTGGTTACGAGTCATTTCATTTGACAGAATAAAGACGACGTCTAATGAAACGACTCGTAACAAACGTGATGCGCGCATATCACCATTCACAAAATGGTTGAGACAGCAGATAAACATTAGCGATTCGAGTAAACTGATCGAAATACAGTCTTGCGAAACAAAGTTTGATATTGAAGCTAGTAATCCATTTTGTATTTGTCTAACATGTCCTTATTAGATTTTAGCGCTAAACCGTTCGAGAATGAGTGTTCAGTCTTGAAAAGCAGACCTGTCACATCTCTTCCAAGTAAAATTCTGAAGGATTTCATCTTATACACCTTATATATTTTGAAATATGCAAGTAATTTTATTTTAACTCACAAATTTTCGCAAGTTGAAATCGTTGCAAAAAATACACATTATCTTAGATAATAAATTTATCTATCAGGCGTGATAAGCAATTAAACACAGACAAATTTATTAAACACTCTTTGTGTGGACCAATTCAAGAAGAATCTGTAGTAAAAATCCTAACCAGACACCTCATCAAAGCCATACACTGAAAATGGAGAAAAAAATTGCGAAAACTGTTTTCATTTTGTGAGTTGAAAATAAACAACTCGCAAAAATTTGAACATTTTACTTTTTGTTAGATTCAAGCCCTGGGCAAGTTGGTTTTGGCAATGGCTGTTAAAATTGAATAACCTGTCATTTGGACTATCAGGGTTCGCGCTGCCAATCGCCAAATTCGCCAAATGCGATAAAATTTCATTTCTGGCGCCAATTTTGAAAAATTGGCGAATTTCGTGGCGACAAAAAAATAGGCCAGTATAAATTTTCTTTGATGTTAGTTTTGATATTGTAAGTGGCCACGTCATATTCGCAAGTGATAAGATATTGATTTAATTGATAACGACAGACGGAGCGTTTGTGATGTTCGCCTTTTGATGTAATTGACAAATCCGCTCAGCGGGAGGTGCTGTTAGTATACATGCTTCATAGGCCGATAATTAGTGTCTCGCTGTATATGAAATCGATGGCCCCTGATGTTAAATGCTCAGCCATGCCTCAAACAATTATTGACAATTACGTATATTCAATTAATAGGCGGAGCTTAAGCTTAGTGATATGCATTATCAACCAATCGGCGTCCGCTAAAAAATCAATAGTGTAACATGTCGGCTCGATAACATTGCTTACGTAATCAAACGGTTGCAATTAACAAACTTGTGACAAACTGTGATATTGCATTAATTTCAGTAGTTTAAACTGTTTAAAGAAGATAATTGTATTAAATTTGAGCGTGTTGTAAATAGGCGTAATTGGCAGGTTTTTAAGTCAATAAAAGGTGACAATAACAATACTCTCTGATTGAATGATCAAAATCTTTAAATTCCATAAGAAAATTATTGTACAAACTTTTTTTGTTTTCACTTTTGATAACAAATATAGTTAATAATTATACTTAGTAATTTCATTTCGTATCATCATGTCATTATGTCACGTATTTTCGTGACCAACGCTATCGCCAATTCGGGTGATTCATTGTTAAATCTACGTTTGTAATTCAATAATACTATTATTTTGAGTAATAATTCTTCATAATTTAGCAAAAGTAAAAAAGAAATCCCCTCTATATTTCTATCTTAAGTAGTGATGTACCGATGATCGGAAAACATCGATTAGCGGCGTGTTGAAGCTCCCGATTATGATGATCGATTAAATTTTGTCAAAATCGATCATCGGCATGAAATTGTCCCGGTGCCATCCGGTACCGAATACAGCTTTTATACAGGGCTTGGCCGCGAGGGCGATTCGGGCGATAATGTCGCCTTGTGTGTTACCATTTCGCCCTATTAAAACATCAAGAAGAAGTCCACTTCGCCGAGTATTTCCGATTTCGGCGATTGAATAATAACGTGTGGACGTCAATTACTGATTACGCTCCGCCTAGTTTACACACTCAGCAAATCAGAGCGTCGTTTCTCAACATCGAAAGTCGATTAGCCAATCAGGATCGACAGTACGTAATGATCAAGCAGGCTCCAGTAGAACGTTGCCTTGGGCAGTTTTACGACCGTGACTAGCAAATTATGTTTATGACACATCGACGAGGATTAAATAACACCTTTGACCCACTAATTGTACCCCTAACTTAAACAATACAATGTGCAGTCGGCTATGCGAAAGGGTAAAGGCTTGCGGAAGCGAGTTTTTCACATGTCCCCAAAACAATGTTAGCATACCATTTTCCCCTCGTAAAATCATTGGCCGCTTATTTTATCAAAAGAAAAAAGTTTAATTTTGAGTTTAGTAAAAAAAAAACGACACATATAAAATGAACCTTTGTTCGAAAATACGTACGTTCGATGGTGAGTAAAAATGACTAAAAGTGTTACTAAAAATAGATTTGTTACGTCATGGACACTATCCACGCGCTCACTATTTGTGATAATGGTAACCAGTTCACACATTTTAATCGATACGCTTATCAGTTAATTATCAAAGGAATGAAATTTTAGTTGACAAACAATTCCATTTGTCACACATTGGGGACGAAACGGATAAAGTTAATTCCTGTTAACAGTCTGTTCTTTCACTATTAGTCGAATATTACGATTGTACACAATGATATATTGTGGCTATTAAATGCAGAAATTAAAACCCCGTTCATTTCATAATGATTTCTTAATTACATAATTGATTAGATCATATATTTGACCTGAAAAAATGCAATGGACTCGTGAAACATTCGTCCTCGATAACTTTCGTACCCGGGGCCGATCGTTATATTTTTTGAGTGAAAAAAAAATCAAATTTAAGCAAAGTTTAATATGTACAGAAATAAAAATTAAATTCATCATATGATCACTAATATGCTTGAATTGATTCTTCACTGTAGCAGTGAAGACTGATACACTGTAATACTTATTAGATAAAATTACATTTTAATCTTTGAAATGATTTCAATACAATTATTAACTAATGAAGACACAAAGTCACTGTAAGATGCTTTCATTTGTATAGTACAAACATATTAAATGAATTCAAGATACAATTAAAAACAAGTGACATAATTTTATTACTTTGACCAGCAAAATCTATAGCATTCTTGTTCCCAGCGTCTAGTAGGAATGAGGATTATCAATACAATGCTAGTATTGAGAATCCTACTAGACTCTGGGAACAAGAATGATCTAAAGTGATCACTAGATTATATTTCAATGAAATTTGGTGTACGATCACCCCGGTACGAAAAAGGAATCAGATTACCGGCTAATATTATCATAAGTCTTACAACCAATTTTGGTCTTAAATCCTTCTATAATGAATAGCTAAATTGTTGTAAATTGGTCTAGTGAACTGCATGAACTCAATCTGCTATACCATGAGGTCTTCTGTATCGTAAGCATTTCCAAACCAAACTGCATAGGCAACTTTGAAAAATAAATTGCATTAATTATCTAAATATCAGCATTCTATACTTGTTAGAACCCCCAGTTTTATTATTACTATCAGTATCAGAACATGGTTAATAGTTCATATGAACATGTATCACACTATTCATTAACTTTTATGTTACTAAGCCAATAGTAGAAAGCTGGGGTTGTTAATAACCAAATGATGCATGTATAGAAAGCATATACAAACAACAAAAACAGCTATTTTTATTTCTTGGTCTATAATACATCGATTATATAAGGATTCAAAGCAAAATATGAATGCAAAAGCAAATTTATCATGAACCGATTATAATCGGAAGAATCGCATCGACAGCAGTAACCGATTTCAACCGATGATCGATTATAATATCCAACCGATATCCCATCACTACTTAATACAACAATAATTTGCGTTGATGCACTGATAAACTTGTTAAACCGTAACAAATTTTGTTGGCTCCAATGGCCCAAAAGTGGCGACAACTTTTTTCATTTGGCGAAAATGTTGGCGACAACTTCTTATGACCCAGCGCCAACCCTGACTATAATCCAAACAAAAAAAGCAGTTGTTTTAGACTACTGCTCATTTCCCAAGTGTTGCAGTTTTGTAATTGTAATGAGTTATGCTTTATTTACTTATATTTATTTCATTTAATTTCAGTGTTTTGTAATTGAAGTGTGACAGTCTTGGAAGAGAACAGAATGAAGATAGCTGTGGAAGGATGTTGTCATGGTGCTCTAGATGAAATATATCAGACGTTAGAATACCTGGAGAAGAAAAATGATGTAAAAGTTGATCTACTGTTGATATGTGGAGATTTTCAAGCTGTGCGAAATATGGCTGATATGCAATGTATGGCCGTACCACTGAAACACAGAGAAATGAATTCATTTTACAAGTAAGACTGAATAAATCAATCTATCTGTCTGTGTGCCTGCCTGCCTGCCTGCCTGCCTGCCCGCCCACCAGCCTGCCTGCCTGCCTGCCCACCAGCCTGCCTGCCTGCCCGCCCACCAGCCTGCCTGCTTGCCTATCTACCTATCTATCTACAATATTTGAAAACTTGACTTTAAGTCAGTTCATTTGATTTTGTAACTTAAAATCAAAGGATACATGTATGTAATTCCTTTGATAAATTATATAATTGATGTTAGTATACATTTGTACTTATATTCACTATATTGTCACAGATTTTTGTGTAGCCCGTCAGGCTAGCTCAGTCTACTGATCAAGGGGTCATGGGTTTGATTCTCAGATTGGATGTACTTTCTTGGAATTGGTCATGAAATAAATTGTGCTGCCATTCTCCCTCCTACCACTGATTCTAAATCATTTACACCAGGTGTCAGTCATTGAAGGAAGTATTTGCATAGTAACTGTTTAACAGTTAAATCCAGCCATTTAGACTTTCCAGGAAAAGAGAGTAGGTTGACCGACTGCCATTACATTTGTTGCTACGACCTTTAAGTTTGACTTTAATCGTCGTAGCAACACATGTTATGGCTAAACACAACCAAAAAAACCTAAGATCTGATTCCCTATTCAGTCTTTAGTTATTGTTTACTTACAGATATTACTCTGGTGAAGCTGTAGCCCCTGTATTGACAGTATTTATTGGAGGTAACCACGAAGCATCTAATTATCTACAGGAATTGCCTTATGGTGGTTGGGTGGCACCAAAGATTTATTATATGGGTAAGTTTATTGAATTGTACAAACAATAGGACAGTATACAAAATTAGTGTGTGTCCAGTTGCGTGGGACAAGTACTTAAGTACTTTATAGTAAAATTTTCCTTTTTGGCAGTCAAAATTCTTCAAACAAGATATAGTGCTTGCTATTAAAATGACCTGTTCAGGCAACCACTGTCAGTCTGTCATATCCTTACTTAGGATGTAAGGATTTAAAAATCAATGGTGCTTTTCAAAAAATTTCAAAAGCAAGAAACATTAATAATAAGCTCATTTTTTGGCTCATCAATTCCAAATTTTATGGAATTGTGTAGAATATTGTATACGAGGGTTGATCCAGAAGTAATGAGACAACATCTATAACTTTCAAAGTTCGTGTAATAAAGTTATAAAATTATAACTATGCGTCACAATTTTTAATTATCTATTAACTTACCAAATATTATACTGTTTCTTCTATTATTGAAAAAAATATATAGGTTTATATTGGTCATGGTTCGGTATATCGCCGCACGCCATTATAGCGTCATTTCTCAATTATCACTACGGTCTCTTTCAGTAACAGTTTTTATCAAATAGTACGCCAAAACGAATGAAACACATACGACGTGACGTCAAAAGTTAATATTGTTGACGGTTAAAATTTGATTGACATCGGTGCAAACGTTTGCGTTCCACACTATAAAAACTTAACCTACGGAAGAAGAAAATTTGGCAAAATCAGTCAAAATGGCGCAACCCACAGTTATTCAATATTTTACAAAATAGGCGAAACGCCAAAAAAACTGTTGAAATGTTGAATCTAACATTGGTGAAAATGCCTGTAAGCAGGGTACTTGTCAACCGTCGGTTTAGGAGGTTTGAAAATGGTGAGGAAGATCTAGATGATAGAAATAAACCAGAAAGAACGTCAGAGAGTAGACAAATTTGTAATGTAAAGCGCGCATCCGACGTCATTAACGTTAATAGACTGATGACTATTTGCGAATTAGCAGACGAACTAGAAAAGAAAACGCAGTCTATTCAGTTGAAAACTCATCCTCAACTCTGCCGATAAAGGTCTAGGTATCTAGAACAGTTGGTATGCACATGGTCATTGTGTTTCTGATATGCATGGTGTCCTACTCTCCCGTGCAGTACCAAAAGGTTATGCAGTAAATTTCAAGTTCTGATTCAATTCAAGAATTCAAATTTAAAGTTTAGAATGAATAACATAATGTAAGCCAACATGATTCTTTAATTAGAAAACGAATTTGTAGATTGAATTTTACAAGTACGTCCGCCATATTGGATTTTATAAGCGCTAGCATAAGTTCTAAATCAAAGCAGGTGCCCGCTTCCTTGTTTTCGAAACATTTATGGCAGCAATTTTGTCTCTCAATTTGACTGTGTACGAAGAACTTGTGCATTTATTATGTCATCACTGGACTCAGACTGGTTCAATGATATGCTCAGCCAGTTCATACATATATTTGAACCGTGTATCCCAGCCAATACAACTCCTTTGAGAAAGAGTGACGCTATGTAAATAAAGGCTATTAAACTTTATTAAGACGTCGTTGACGTCAAATATCTGTGGCCTGCGGCGGGATACGTTACCCTACATAGATCAGGAAAGTATAGCTCGAGATTTAGAATACGCATATGCATGATTTTTCACACCCGTATAGAAAACTACTTTTTACACAACTGTTGTAATTTTCAAGTTTATTCCACAATCGGTTTGGGATTTATGGCGTTTGTCTCATTACTTCTGGATCACCCCTCGTACCTTTGAATATCATAATCATAGTTATGCTTATTACCAACCTGACTTTGACGTGCAAATTATATGAAACTAACTTGCGAAGAATTTTTTCGTAAGAATTTTGTGAAAAGCACTACTGGATGTTATAGTGGTTGTCCAACTATAGATTACTCCATGGGTGAAAGTTTTCCGGACTGCTCCTGAAGTTCCGGATTTTCGAAGTCCTCAGTGATCATTTTTCCAAATTGTGTAAATCCGTTGAGATTTCAGGGGGGTGGGGGTATAGGCCTACCTCACCCCTGACTTTGTCACAGGCATGAGCTTTTTCCGATTTTCGGCGGATTTCCGATTTATTTTACTTTTAAATTGTTGAAACGAATGTAAATTCCAGCAACTCGATCCGTTTTGCGATTTATTCTTTTAGTAACAATTCATCATTGCAAGGAGCGATTTTTTACGGAGATATCCCGGGCGCAAAATTTTCAGGATTCTCAAGATTTCTAACTTTCACCCATGTTACTCTAGTTGACAGGGTTTATTTTCAAATTAGGGAAAAAGTTAATGGTGCATATATAAAACAAGATATAGCTAAAAAGCTTTGTGCGCTCAACTATACAAAATTTGAAAAGCAGGAACTTTGCGACCATAATTGCTTTAACCCACTTTGCCCTTTACTTTGAAAGTGAAAGATTTGGCTAGTGCTCCAGAAAGTTTAAGGTTAAATCTGTGATCTTGAGTAAAATTTAGTATTAAGCTCTGGGACTGATTTTATATAAAGGACTAGGACTGATTGTATAAAAAGGACGTAAACTAAAGATATTTAATTTCCCATCTGGCTATCTTAGACAGAGGCATACTTTGTTAGAGTTATTGAAATATTTCCTGCAGCATTCTCCCTCCTAGCACTGATTCTATAACATGTAGAGCAGTTGACAGTCACAGACAGAAATATGCGCCTCATAACTGGCTAACAGCTTAATTCAGAGATTTGGCCTTTCCAAGAAAGGTGAGCAGGTTGACTGACCGCCATGATATGACATAAACAATGTGTTACTAGTGTTAAAACCCAACCACAGAAGGATACTTTATGTATTACAGGTTATGCAGGTGTTGTACAGTTTGGAGGTGTAAGAATTGGTGGTATGTCAGGTATATATAAAGGAAAAGATTTCATGAAAGGTACTTGGTATTTTACACACTAATATCCCTTGCCTAAAGAATAATCAATTGCCTGTACCAAGCTAAACTGGATTATGATGATGCCTGCCCCATTCACATAAAGTACAAGTAACTACAGGGTAATGCAGTGTTTTGCTGAGGTTTTAAAATTTTAGGTCAAATGGCATTAAGAGTCAAAATTGTTGGGGACATAAAAAACTTATTTCAGCAAAAACCCAACCCTGGCCCAAAAAGAAACAGGTGTTTTTGTTTCCAGTGAAATTAATATTCTTTATCATAAGTGTTTCAAAGTTTCATTCTTACTTAACCACACAGTTGAAAAGACACATCATTACAGGCTTACATTAGAATCTATAAAAAATAATTTTTACACTATGTAGGACGATGACTAAGACTGAACCTCTGTCTTATTTCAGTATTGTTGTTAAATGAAACTGGAAGTGTCTGCACCACTTTGATTGTATTCAGTGCATTCATCTACTGTACTTCAACTTTTATCTACTTTGTTGTGGCATTTACTGTACTGTGACTGGCTTTGTATTGCAAGTCACTTGAAGATGCGCAGCTACATATATAATAATGTAAATATATTTCAGGGCATTTTGAACATCCCCCATATAGTGAAGATACTAAAAGATCAGCTTATCATATAAGAACATTTGATGTATTCAGATTAAAACAAGTAAGACATTACAGTCTTTGTCTTGAACTTTTAATTATTGTACTCTTATACTTATAAATTCTTGGTAAAGTCTTATTGTGCAACTATTTAGCTTTGCTACTTTTAACTGGATCTACTTTTACCTCCTCACACATTTTGAAAGTTACTATTAGAAATCAAATACAAAGTTCTTAAACTAGCATGAATTTTGACTGGATTATGGCTCTTTTGTCTGAAGAGGTTCTTGATAAGAAATTTGTTTGCAAATTTTAGCTCTTATGGAAGTATTCTCTTCAAATTTGTTTATCTCAATGAGATGCATAACAATAATTAGTTTTGTTTTCACTTGCACCCAAAATAGTTGAGGGTTTTGTATGTGGACTGTTCTTGAAAAAAGTGTAAAAAGAAATATATTTATATATAGATTCTTTATTCTCTACATTTAGAAAGCAAAACATTGCATTTACATACTTAATATATACAAGTAGCTATATACATAAAGCAGATACTTATATAATGTCTGTGTTTTGTTTTTGGCCAGGTCTGAAACATAAATGTATTCCTGCAGGTACAAGGTAATTTTTTATGAGAGCAAAGTGTTAAAAACTCATTTATTTATAAGTGTTCATTTATTAGTGTTCATTTCTTAAAACTTGGCTTATTGTCCCACATTTATTTTCAAGAATAAAGAATGAAAATTCACACCCAGAAAGGCAGAAGTTGTTTTGAAAAAACTATTTAAAAAATCACTGGTATCATGTATTATGTTTGATTTTTCTATTTTCAGTTAAAACAACATGTAGATATATTTCTGTCACATGACTGGCCACGTGGTATATATAAATATGGTAACGTCAAGAAACTTGTACAACGTAAGAAGTTTTTAGCCGAGGAAATAGACAAAGATATATTAGGAAATCCGGTAGCGGCTGATCTACTAGCACAGTTACAGCCTTCTTATTGGTTCTCTGCACATTTACATGTCAAATTCCCAGCTATAGTTCAACATAGTGTATGTAAATACTACTTATTTTAGAAATAGGGCCTTCATTGTAAATCGAGATATCAATGTAACACTGGAGTTTTAGCGGCATGTTTTACACTCCTTGTCTGACTCGACATATTACCCATACTTGCAGTTTGATATAGATATTAAATTTTCTAAAATGTTCTTAGTATAGGTGTTTGTGGCAAAGTAAGCTGATATCAAATCTAGTGCCCCAAAACAGTTTGCTTATTTGGGCTGGTTATACCCTTTTAGTGAACAATTACCCTTGGGTCAATATTGACCTAGCCCAGTGGGATTTAAATTTTATATATACCGGTAGTTATAATGAGAATTTAAATAAATAAAAAATTCTAGAAATTTTTGGCATTCATCATAACCTTTATAAAGTTGAATGTTATGCTGCTGGCGTATATTTTAGTACACTATAATCAACTGGCACTCTTAAGATCTAGATCACAGTTAGCCTCCCAGGGTCTTCTGGACCATCTTGTTTAAAATCATGATTGTATATTAATCATAATTAAATTTCTCTACAAGACCTACGTTGGAAATGGCAAAATCATGCAGTCATTGAAGATTGTTAATGCCTTAGGCCACAATAAGTTAATCATGTGTTCTATGGATTTTTCTGGAAAAAAAATGGGGCGAGCGAGCGAAGAAATTTTTTTTAAAAAGTCTTTATTCACTTGCTTTATACATGTATAGCCGTTTCACCAAATTTTTATGAGTGAGCGAGGAAATGAAAAAATGTTTGTTTTGTAAAAACAGTCAAAATTAAGTTGCGAGCGAATCCATAGTACATATGATCAACTTGTTGTGGCCTTATGCTTTTTCTGAGAAAAAAGTCTCAATTATTAGACTAATATTAGGGTCTGTCAAGATATCAGTGTTAAATTTTATTAAGTTATGTTTTTTGTGTGTAACATACGTGATATTCTCTATGACTAGAATATGTATTTTAGGTTTATTTATTTTTTTCATGAGAATGTATAAATTTCAGGCAGATGCAAATTCTAAACTAACTAAGTTTTTGGCATTAGACAAATGTTTGCCTAACAGACAGTTTTTGCAGGTATGTTTTATCAGAGACATCTTTCTGAAAGCATTCTATCTTTAATATGATCTGATAAAAAACCAATCTTAATTTGGTTACATATTTCACTAATTTTACGACTGACAAGTATGGGTTGTGTTCTGCTAATCTTTGTTATAATTATAAAATACTTAGGGATTAAACGATGATTGATTATAATCATTTATTGATTGTTTTATTAGAAGTGGGAGACAATCGATTATGAAGTTTAATAATTGATTATCCTAATGTTGGTTACATGTATTCATTTTTATTGACAATAATACATTCTAGTTTTAATTAATTAAAATACAAAATAACTATGTTTTAAAATTTACTATGTTTATTTGAATATATATTAAGATATGAATGTTTCCTGAAAGTAAACACATATTTAAAAGTCTATCTTATAAATCTGTTTTAAAAATCTAAGTTAAAATTCTAGGTTGTAATCTATATATATCAGTTTATACTTTATTAGGTAAATTAATCTATTTATATGTCAAAAGACTATTTTGTCGGCTGTGTTATTGTCATGGGGGGGGTCCCTGTTCGACCGGATAAAAAATGGTAAAAAAGTAATGTAATGAAATATCTTGACATAAACTCTTTTCCAGCAGCGTACAACAGCACACTTACAGGGCCACGTAAAAATAAACGGTTAAAAAGAACATAACTAATAAAACAGTGGACTATTTACAGTAATTATTTACAATTAAAAAAAACAACTGGTTAGCCGAACAGGGATTCCCTGACATCACAATATAAAGTCACACAGCCTACCACTGAACTACTGCTCCTACATCTAGTTGTGACATGTGCCCGCTAGTTATTACTAACCAATCAAATTTACTGTTTCTGGCTGTTATTATACCACATGAAAGATCTAAACCAATAGAATTGACTGATACACATTATTGAACCAATCATATTTAATGTTACAGGTTGTTGATATACCACATGACAGTTCTAAACCAATGAAATTACAGCTAGATCCTGAATGGTTGGCCATATTAAAATCAACCAATCATCTTCTAAGTATAACTAAAGCTCCACACTATCCTGGTGCCTTACCAGGTCAAAGGTTAAGTATTATTTCAGTATTTCTATATTTATTATACACTGTACATGTATTCTATATTAATTATACCCCCGCTTCGAAGAAGAGGGGGGTATACTGTTTTACCCTTGTCCGTGCGTGCCTTCGTCCGTCTGTTACAAAATTTCCGTCGCAGTTTTCTCAGCAACTATAACATGCAGCAGCCTAATACTTTGCATATTGCTTCATCCCATAGTACCATGTGGTGTAAAGCGATTTCATGCTCCTTGCTCATCTACTTCCTGTTTGTCGCATATTTCTAGATTTTTGCAGGGGTATCACTAGTGAGCATTAGCTCACAGATTTACTTGTTTCATATTATTTCCTACATGTACACTGCATTACTATTTTATCATCACATGACTACATGAATGTAAATAGGATTACATTTTCAAGTGGCAAATAGACAGTAGAGCTGGGTACTCTTTGTAATATATATCAATTTGAAACTTTATAATCAAGTATTATTTTGTAAATACATGTATATACTAGTCACTATGATAGCAGTTTACTTATTTACTCTCTTATAGGCTGCTGTCATGGTTTTGAGAAAAAAAGATGTATATTTATAAGATTTTTTTTATGTTAATGGTGGTTTTTCTACCCAAGTTAAACCATAGGGTGCAACACACAATATTACATTTTTTATTGTATTTATATTACAAAAACAACCTTATTGTCAATAAAGGTCTCAGCTAAGATAAAAATCCATGATTGTTGTTTAGCTGGCTATTTCTCTATGTATACAGTTAGAAATAAAAATTGTTTCTGGCACCTGTGCATTAAACTGCCTTGTATATAAGTCATGAGTGTGCTAATCTGAATTTTACATGGTAAATAAATCAATAACAAGTGTTCAAAATTTCTTCCTCTCTAGGTCAACATTCACTCCAACAGAAGCTGAGATAGAAAGTATAAAGTTAGACTTTGGTGGTGACCTTACAATACCTGAAAACTTTACACAGACAGTACCAGTTTATGATCCCAACCTATCTAAACTACAGAATGAACTTCCTGTCCCACAGACTGAGATCAACGAACAAACTACGTTACTGTGTAGTATGCTTGATTTAACTGACCCGAATGCTGTGTTTCTTGGAAAAGATTCTAGGTTAAAACTTCCGGAAGACCCATCTGAAGAAAACATTGATGACGATGCCATTGATGATAATGATGATGTTGACGATGATGAGGACAGCGAGCCTAGTTTTGTATCTCTGTCAGGAAGTGATATAAGTGACAGTAGTTATAGCTTATTATCGGGTGGTAACGATAGCGCTCTCTCAGTGGGAAATGATAGTTTTGTGTCGTTAGGTGCCGCTGATGAATTATTACTTAATGATGATGATAATGAAACAGAAAGTACGGGTAATCTCAAAACTGGTGCAAATAGTATCCGAAAGAAACTATCTGAAGTTAAGTCACCGGCTATGGTGAATCCGGGCCTCAGTGCAAAAAGGTTAAGTCTGTCAGAAAAGTTGAAGAACTGTCCACCCAGTGACTTGTCTGGAAGTAATTCGGAAGCAGAAAGTTCTTTTACTGCTCTTAATGATGATGATGATGACGATGATGGTGAACTTGCCGCAATACTTGCACGTCAGAAAAAGGAACGTAATCTTAACGAAAATTTGGTATCTCCGAAAAAATCTGATTCTGACTCGGATGTCCCTCATAGTTTAGATAGCTCCTCAAGTTTAGATTGTAAATCTTTAGAAATCAGTGACAATGATCCCGAACTTCAAGATATGCTTAAAGCTCAAAAAAGTGTTGGTAAAGATGTTGGCGCTGGTGCCAAGGTAACAGAATTATCGGCTGATAATTTGGACGATGACGCTGAGTTTCAAGCTATAATGTTAGCACAGAAAAGCGCTATTGAAGAACTTCCTTCAAAAAATTTTGAATTTCAAAAACCAATGAGTCATTCTAGCCCTTTAGTTAATATTGAGAGTAAGATAGCTGAGGACTCTAAAGATAAAAGCAATCTCAAAAGAATTGACAATCCAAAAGGTGAAAAGAGTCCAGCCAGTAAGAAATTTAAGAGAAGGAATTCAGAAATGTACGTTGTGGACTCTAGTGGGGAAGATTTATAGTTTTTACTTATTTTAATGGTTTATCCACATTGGAAACTGCAAAGCCTGTCTCCTGAAGATTATAACATCATAATATCATCTTTAAGTAGATTTAACTTCTGACGAGAATTACTTAATTCATAGAGATTAACTAAATGAGGCATTTAAAATATTACATTGCCATTCAAAATTACTTTTACATCTTTATGTATGTATGTGTCTCTGACTGTTGAATAAACTTTAACATTAGTTATGTAGATTGTAACATTTTAAACTGACATTATTATGATTTACGTAATTTCATATAAAAGAAATTTTGTTAATTCTTCAAATTTGGTAAAACAATGGGCCATCTCATGACATTCTTTTTATATAACAAATTATCTGATGCATCCCAGACAAGTACCAGACAAGTTATATGTGACGATGCCTTAAAGGGCTCTTTACCATCTCAATCAGACTAAAAAAATTGTCAAAACGGGAGTTAAGCATAAAGCATGAATGTAAAGTTGGCAGACTCAGCAGACACAACAGAAGGAACGATCCTTCTGCTGCGTCTGCTGGCAGAAGGATAAAACTACAGCAGAAAGATCAATCTTTCTGCTGGGTCTGTTGGCAGAAGGATTTAATAATAACAGAAAGATGTGTCTGTTTGCAGAAGGATTGAATTATAACAGAAAGATGTGTCTGCTGGCAGAAGGATTAAACAACAGAATCAATCTTTCTGTTGCGTCTGTTGGCAGAAGAATTGAATTATAACAGAAGGATAAATCCTTCTGCTGGGTTTGTTTAATAGAGTCGGTCTAAACATGGTCATATTTGATTAGAACTGGCCAGTACAAATCCAGCCACATGAAGGTACAAGCAATTTTATAACCGTACCTATCATCACCTTAAAACACACACAGTAACACGAATATTCTTGGTAAAATATCTTAACATCCAGATATATCACAGGGTATTCTCATAACTGAAAACCTTCATAGAGTCAGCGACATAGATAACTTGTATCTAATTCCCTGATAGAGTCAATCCAGCCTGTCATCATTGAACTGCAAAACAATTTAAACTCACTAGATTTATAGAAAACTAGTTTGCGCGACTCCCATTTCATCCTCCAGAAATTTAATTAACAAGCACTTTTAAATGCAATAAAATCCAATCGAAAATTCAAAATTTCAAAATGTCTTACCTCTATGAATGTATCCAAACGACTGATTTTGCAGGTGCGAGCTTTACCTGGCGTATAAAAACCAACACCTTTCATTCAAAATATCAATACATTCAGGTAACACCATTGTTTAGATTTCAATACAACGAAGAAAATGTTTCACTCGTGGAATCTCGACCAATCAGAATGCATGTTTAAAAATTTACCGTTATTGAACAAGAAATCTATATTTGTTGATCTCTCTGCCACAAGGCAAATTATTAGACTAAATGGTCAATATATCAATTCAATGGACCTTTCCATGACCTTACCTATTAGCATATTTAACAAAGGTTTACAGTAACATTTTGTCCCACAAGCAAGGTGTGAACAAAAAAGCACATGCTTATATTTGTGTGTAAATGTTTTGTTAATCAAATGAAAAGGTCGCACTCGGAATGGTCCATTGAGGTTAAAATACAAAATTCTCGTGACGTCGCTCGGGTGATTCCGTACATCAATACCCTTACCAAGAATTTTGTTGTTTTTCAGTTTTAGAAATCAATGTTACATTTGAACTACCACAGTCTTTAAACTGACATAGTCTTAACCGTTCACGTAACTTAGTATTAGCTAAGTCTAACTTTGTAAAATTTTGTCCGATTTGTAAAAGTGACTGCAAGACTTCCAGCATCAAAAAGCATTAAATTAACAACTAATAGATTTCTTTCCCCCAAACAATTCAAATAGATGTAATGTGTTTTGATCGTTAGCTCCATTTTTTTCCGCAAAAAGTTGAATTAAATAGTTACTTAAGAATAACGTAAAGTTGGTTGACTCAGCAGACACAGCAGACACGTACAGCAGAAGGAACGATCCTTCTGCCAACAGACCCAGCAGAAAGATTGATCCTTCTGCTGTTAATAAATCCTTCTGCCAGCAGACACAGCAGAACGATCGTTCCTTCTGCTGAGTCTGCCAACTTTACGTTCGTTGCCAGCAGACACATCTTTCTGTTATAATTCAATCCTTCTGCCAACATACCCAGCAGAAAGATTGATCATTCTGCTGTAGATTTATCCTTCTGCCAGCAGACATAGCAGAAGGAACTGTGTCTGCTGTGTCTGCTGAGTCTGCCAACTTTACGTTCATGAGTTAAAAGCCCCATTTTTACCGGGAACCACATAACACTTTAATTGTAATTAAAATTGAAAAAAGCTAGGATATTTATTTCAATGTTGAATTAATTATTGTATATATTTGTTATAAAATATCAAATTGTTAAGATTCTTACTATTTCACATGAAGAATAAATTATGTATGATAATTAAATGAACATACCATCACATTAATTACTCCTATTTTATTTTATTTCTGGAAGCTTATTTTCTGGTTTATAGATTAGACATCAGTCTTTAACTAATTTAACAAGTTATTTAAAGATGGTTTCCAAATAGTTTCCAGCCGACTTTACACTTTTTTATTTATTTATTGGAGTTAATGCTGTATCAACACAAATTTAGGTCATTTCACGGTGTCCAGCGCACCTAACCTAGCTTTCCTGGACCATTGTCTATAACCAGTACTCACCTACCGTTCCACAAGGCCGGAAACTTCTCCATATTATCTAATCAATGGAGGAAAATTGACATTATTGTCAAATTTTCATGGAAGGGTATAACCTCCCCGGGTGGGATTCGAACTCGCACCCCTCGGGCACGTGTATCCAAATCCCGGCGCGCTACCAACTGCGCTATTGACCCGGGTTCACTTTTTTATGATAACCCTTGATCATAAAAATCACTTTCAGACAGGTGATCTCTCACAGTACCCATTTACACCTTGGTGGAGTGGAACAATTGTAGATTAATTTCTTGCTCAAGAAAATAAGCAGTGCTCCTAGAGGGGCTTGAACCCCGAACCTCTTGATCACTAAACAGGCATCCTACTACTGTATCACTGCTCTTACAAATTTACATACCCGCCCGGCTAGCTCAGTTGGTAGCACGTTGGTAGAGATCGTGGGTTAGATTCCCGAGCGGGGCATACTTTCGTGGAGCTTGGTCATGAAATTATTTCTACAGCCATTCTCCCTCCTACCAATGATTTTCAATTATGTAGGACAGTTGTCAGTCACTGATGAAAGTATGTGCTTAGTAGTTGGTTAACAGTTAAATCCAGATGTTTAGCCTTTCCAGGTTGAGTGAGTAGGTTGACTGACCGCCGTTATATGACCTATACAATGTGTTGCTACAGCGTTAAACCCAACAAAACAAACAATCTTACATTTATAGATCCATGTATCAATTCATTCACGCTTTATGTTCTTATTTAAAGCTGCACTGAGCTCACTCGATGAAATAAAAATCGATCTTATACCAAAGTTGAAGAATATTCTCTATATCTTACAGGGTATCCCATAATATCTGATACCATTACAAAATAAAATAACTTTCTTGTTTGAAAACATATCTTCATGGTTAATACACCAAAATGCACAGGAGGGTTTAAAATTTTATCCGATTGAAAAGTACGGAACAGGGAATGAGTTATTTATAATAACAAGATTATTCAAAATCGTGACGTCACAATTTTATGCACTTGCTACAGAAGTTAAACTATATTATTCAACTTCATCGCCTGTAACAGTGATATGGGAAGTGGCAAAAAGTTACCCTGATCAAGAAAGACTAAACAAACTGCAGATAAGAAGTGTTACTCGATTTGAACAAACAGCAATGGTAACAGATAAGCGCCACACTAATCGTGGGCGACCAAAATCTGTCAGAAGTGAGGAATACCTTATAATAAAGTCGTTATTGTAGAGGAATCACTAGTCTGGCTCAGTCCCTAGTGCACAATTCTAGTTGACGAGTTGGATGAATGACTGCTGTAATATGACCTACACTGTGTTTTGCTTTGGTGTTAAACCCAACAACAAATGTTATTGTAGACTTCATAACTAGTCTATAGACCCTGATATTGGGAGATGTCATCTTGTGTGGGAAGTTGATTAAGTTGTGTTTAAAATAGAAGAATAACAAAGATATACCCATTATTATAGAAGAGAATTTTATTGTGGTGAAATGTTGGTGTTAAACATTAAAATAGTTTTGACATTCAAGAAATAAAAATAACAAAAACAGGAAACATTCTAGAATTAAAATTATCAAAAACAGAAAATGCGCTATGAACATATTAAGAAAGGAAAACATCTGTTTGTTAACTGATAACATTCTTTATAACTCATAACCCCCTTCCCACCTTTAAGTTTGTGGTTCTATATTCAATGTATTTTTTAAGAAGAAGCTTTTCTTGGTTTTCATTTTATCTTACTCTGGTGAAAGCTGGCATTTGACAATCTCCCCTGCAGCTCATTAATATGTTATTTAAGTCTGTTACAAAAACACAGATATGTAATTTTAAAATTTGTCGGCAAAATCCCATCCATACAAAAAATAAAGAGATTAAGTCATAAATATAAAATTAGTAACCATAATAAATAAATCAAAGTACTGAAAGTACTGTTGGAAGGAATTTTTGAACGATTTTAGGAGTCCAAAGTTACTATTTCGATATCCATCATTGATCATATCTCTATCATTCATAATCGAATGTGTTTCATATTTCATTTTACATGCATATTATGCTACTGATCGAGAAGTTGTATGTTTTGATTCATGGGCAGGGCATACTTTCGTGGAGCTATGCCATGAAATAATTTCTACGGTCATTCTCCCTCCTACCACTGATTCTAAATCATTTTAATACGACAGTGTTCAGTCACTGAATTGCATCTAGTAGTAATCCAGAGATTGAGTCTTTTCAGGAACAGGTGGATTGCTGGTCACGATGTAACCTAAACAATTAGTTGCCATTGAGTTAAGGCCACAACAAATTGATCACATGTTCTATGTATTTTGTTCTAAAGAATTTAGCTATAAAGAGCAATTAAATTCTTTTTCCATATTTTGAATTTTGAGAAGCGAGCGAAAGCGAAGAATAAATTTGTGCGGTTTCTAAGACATTTATTTACCATAAGTTAAAAAGAGCAGAAAAGGTATGGACTTTCTTATATAACATATAACCATATATCTATAGACTATAGTGTAATCACGTAATAATTAGTTCTAGGTAATATAAAGCAAGTTAACAATTACTCTAGATGAAAATTCAATTGAATTTAAAACTAGTTAGAAGTAGGGTAGAAGAGGTTTACACCTTCATCAGCTCATACGGAAATATAACTTCATTTGTATTTGGTATTACTTTTGTTAATACTAGACAACTACGAAGCACAGATTACCCCGGTTCACTATTTGTGTATACAATGTAATTAGATTTTGGTAAATTATGCTAATGTCTAATAATATCACAAGAATTAAATCAAGCCTAATATGTTATTTTGGGACATCAAAATTGTAGGAAATTCAATGTCAATTTTTCTCCCTGTCCTATCTGCTCTCTATGGACCAATCTTCATATTTAACACTACAAAGACACGTATGACGTCACACATCAAGATAAGGTGTGTAGAGTGAGTAAATGTTCAGTTTACGGTCTAAGAGAGAGTGCAGTTATCATATTTCTGAACAATGGATTGTGTCATTGTAATTTCTAATGCCGTATGTTAGCAAGGATACATTACTGCTTTACCGTAACAGTGAAATTTTCTGATTTATTTTGCTATTTAGAACTCAAATTTCTAATTTTTAGTTCCATTTCTACTTGGTCTAGTGTGAAAACTTCTGATTTTCCGAAATTTATTATGCGTCAATTTCAAGGTGCGGACGCATTTTTTTTTTTTTTTTGATTTTAAGGTGCAAGAAATCAGACGAACATAACGGTTAATTTGTTGTGGTCTATTAAAAAAAAAAAAAAACACATTTATGATACTCGCTCCGCGCTGTCACTAAACCTCTACGGACACCCATCCAAAGATTAACCGTACATTTCGTTGCTTAACTTCGAAAAATGTCCAGCGCTCTACGCTCTCAAAGTAAACGCCTGCTGAGATAAACGCTCGTTAAAATTGTATATATATACAATCGTGTGGTAGATACTACTGCGCAATAATACAAAAAACTTCTTTCCGTGCACAGTTAGAAAGTTGTTTGATTCACGTGTAAAAAACCCATTTAATATCATAATTTTAAGTATTTGTTGAAATTACTTTTTCAACTTATCTACTTTTGATAGTACACATATTTTTCTGCTGCACTATTTCTTGATCGCATTGACTCATTGATTTCTATTGAGTTGAAGGTGTTGTTCGTTCTTTTTCAAATTTCCAAGAGCGCTGACATAGAAAGGAATTCAAAAGAATTCCTTCCAAAAAGTATAAAAATAATACATATTTCTTATTTTGAATTAGCGCTGTGTATATAGAGTATTTAACAAAAATAGATGAGTAGCATTACGAGAAGACCAAATAAAGAGTAAAATGGTGTTGTTCTCTGCATAGCAGAAGATGCAACACATTGCCAGTCCTTGGTATTGTGTCCTGAGATTGCTTCAACTAAATGTGGATATACGTTGTTCCAATAACTAATTTGACGCCTTTGTAAATGTTGACCAGTTGGTGAAGGTGCTTGGTTTGCATTGAAGATGATGTACTCCTGACTGTCCTCGTTATACTCTGGCCATGTTGGATTGGATGAATCACTGTTTGGATTGCTGAAAAAATGAGAATGATAATATTATTATAGAGCTGAAGTATTAATCTGAAGCTCTGAAGTATTTGTAAGCTCGAAAAGATTATTGTAGAGCTCTGAAGTTGTATTGTGTACCTCTGAAGTATTATTCAAAAGCTCTGAACTTGTGTTTTAAAGCTCTGAAGTTGTGTTGGTAAGCTCTGAAGTAGTGTTGTGTAGCTCTGGAGTATTTTTGTTAAGCTCTGAAGTAGTGTTGTAAAAGCTCTGAAATAGTGTTGTAAAGCTCTGAAGTTGTGTTGTAAAGCTCTGACATTGTGTTGTACATAAAGCTCTGGAGTAGTATTGTAAGCTCTAAAATAGTACTTAAAGCTCTAAAGTATTATTGTAAAGCTCTTAAGTATTATTGTAAAGCTCTGAATTAGTTTTGTAAAGCTTGGAAGTATTATTGTTAAGCTTTAAAGTTCATGGATAAGACCATGTAACTTCTTCAAGTACCTTATTCATTGAGGAAAAATAGACATTTTTGTCAACTTTTCATATTAGGTATACTGTATAAAATCCTGCCCATAGCCTACGGTGAAACAGACTAAGTTTTCAAACACTTGATTAATCAGATTAAGAAGATGTATTCTAACCTCTATCAGTCAGAAGAATGTGACTTGCTAACTGGGCAATATTAATACAAGAGACAATTTTATATGTCTCTACTCTTGCATAACATATTTAAATTTCTTAATTTTAAGGATTAAAAACATGCATCTTTATTTGTACGAAAGCCTTATAATTAAAGTAAACTAAACAACCATTGTAAACTCAGTTTAAATTAAACCCAAATACAAATGTATACACATATATTATTTGTAATCGTACTTGCAATAAAATTGTAAATTTTAGCAAGGTTCTTCACAACCATCATAATTCAATGAAGAACTATACTTCAAGTATAAATGTTGGAGGCCCTAAACTTGACCAATAATTAAACCAGTTTACGATAAGCCTACTCAGAGAGGACGTATAATATAACCTTTGTAAGTATATATCTCTACTGTAGATACCACATATTTATATTTGCAAACAAATATAGTACCACGGAAGGTACAACAGTTTCTTGTAATATCTAAGTTTTATCACATACAGTTTAAAGCCACTACATGAAGATATATTCATCAACAGTAGACTTGAAAACTGTTTAACAAACTTAAAATTAACATAATATAACATGTATTAAAGACACAATAAACTGTTCAAACCATTCTGCTTCTAAATATAAGTTTGACAAAGTATCCATTTCTTAAAAAAGTGGGATACCTTTATAAGAGCACCCTACATTTATTGATACGCTAAAGTTCAATATACCTGATCCAAAATAGTTTTAGAGCTTTATTTGAAGAGTTATGTAATTGGAGTAGTTTGTTGTCTGTAACAAGACTTTATCTTAAACATACTGTTATCAAAGTATTGTTTCAATAATTGACAACCAAATTCTACTTTCGGTTTCAATCTATTTTTACTTTGAAAAGCAATTAATAACATAAACATGTTTAAGTAATATTTGCATTTGATTAAAAAATCGTATAAAGGTGTTTAAAATAGATTTTCTTTGCAGTCCAAAAACATTGTAACTTAAATTTTGATAATGGGGCTTTAACCTCCACAGGGCAAACCCTCTGCACAACAATAGCTTTGAAGTTTTCCTTAGAATTAATTTTAATTGAATTTAACATCTGTAGAACAACAACTCTCAATAGCAACACACGTCAGTTCCTCCCAGTGGGTGATTTTCAAGAGAGGTTGTACTGTATCATTTACATGCAAAGACATTTGATTTCAAGGATCGACTTATACTGCTTTATAAACTCAAGATTTAAAATCATGATATTAAATTTCAAACAATTGAACGTCCCAAGAGATATTGAAGAAAAAAAAACTAGAGATGAACAATCACTTATTTACACGATACATACCCTGTCCTCGCAAACTGGCTCCAGTACGCCATCATTTTTCTAGACAGAGTTATCTCCCTGTCAGTGACGTCATCTATGGAAGCATTCAATGCTTTCATGTGGCTTTCAGAGAAGCCAAGAACGAATGCAATCTCTTCAATATGACTGGCTCCTTTCATAAATGGTGGACTCTGTGAAAAGCTTGGGCGATGCTCAAAGTAGTACATGAATGTCCTCGAATTTGCCATCTCTGACGCATGCGCAATAAGAGCGTGGGTTGCAGGTACTATGAAGTTGATGTCACTCATCAAATCACCAACTTGTTCATTCATTCTGAAAGGGTTTATGGGATCTGACCAATCGGTGTATTGATGCATTACCGAGTTCAAAATGACGTCATCGGTGTTCATATCAAGTGTATTGAAATTATATTTCAAAAAACTCCATGCCAGTTCTGGAGTCAGACCGTCAGGAAAAGTGATATCACTGGGGATCATTCCAAATGCAAAAGCATAATACATTTCCAAAGAGCTCTCGTTGCTGTTAACACCAATGATGGCATCGAAATTTCCAAATACTGCCAGGGCATCTCTTGAAGATGGTATACTTATGTCGTACAAGTGAGCCGGGTCATACTTGATGAAATCATCGTCGTGGACTGGTGGAAACTCGGCATCAGAGAGAGCTGAGGTGATCTCGTCGCTAGGTTTCATTCGAATGCAGTCCAAGGTGTCGTCTGCTGTTTCCTTCATGCAGCCTAATGCTTCGATTACACGTTCAGAAACATCATTCAGACTGTCAGCGTAAGACCAAGGAGCGCCTACGGCTCCACTTTCCGCAATTATACCACGGAAAAGCCCAATATTGCCTTCATGTAATGCTTGATACATCACAGAAGCGGCACCCGCTGATTCGCCAAAAATGGTCACGTGGTTTGGACTGCCTCCAAACGAGGCTATGTTATCATGTACCCATTGAATGCCCATTTGTTGATCCCAGAGTCCAAAATTTCCTTTAAGTCCTAATTTATCATGAGCAAGAAATCCGAAGATTGATACTCTGTAATTAAGTGTCACATATATGACGTCATTTAGAACCGGAAGTGCTCCGACACCATACGCATTCTGATAGCCTTGTTGAAATCCACCTCCATAAATGAAGAGCATCACAGGTTTAGGGTTGCTTATTGATACATTTTCTGGTACAAAAATGTTCAAATTGAGACAATCTTCGCTAGAAGGTGGCGGATTCGGATCCCAGAGTGGATTCTGTATGCAAGCGTGTTTCTCTTCCGTTGCGTCATATGTTTCCGCGAATGGCGCCTTTTTCACTGGTTTTGTGAATCGTCGAGAACCATCTGTACTTTCAGCGAATGGAATTCCCATAAACTTGGTGTACTTGTACACTTTTCCATCGAAAGACAGAGTATCAGTTACACCTCTAATCATTCCAACAGGGCTAGAAACCACACGTTCTTCCTGGCCGTGAATATCATACAACAGAAATGAGCATAACACTACGATAAATCCAAACTTCGCCATCTTGTTTAAATTTCAAAATGAATCAGTTCAGAACTGTTTAAACATACTGGACGAAATTTTCAACTAAATTTAAAAAAATCCTTTCTTAGTGTATAATTGTTAAGTACTTATGAATGTTAAGCTTGAATTCACATTATTTATACTTGTAATCAATAACCGGGTATAACATATTTGGTTAAACTAGGTATATGTGTATATATATCAATACTAGGACACTTTTTAAGCTATGTATACTGGGTACCTTACATGAAGAAATACCCGCTGTGCATAATACAATGTACATAGTTATTGCACTTAGATGTTCTAAATTTTGTATAAGTTTAAATGGAATCTTACTTAATTTATTTCCTATGGTGGCGTTTTTTTGCCACCTGATAACCTTACTTAAAGATAACGAGTTTGTTGAATGGATAACTAGCTATGTAACTAGTAAACCTGCAGCGTGTTCAGTTACCCTGAACGTTCCAAACCGTTCCGTAACGGTAGTGTCGGAACAACTCAACCCAAAGACAACTCAACCCGAGACAACTCAATCCCATACTAACAGATTGAGTTGTCCCAACTTTGAGTGGAGTTATGCACGGGTTGAGTTGTCCCATACCCGTGAAGTTAGCTAACAGTCGTTACTGAACACGCGGCAGTTCATTAACTTGTAAGGTATGTTGCTAATCACTAAATACTTTGATGGTGAAATTAAATAAGAATGACAGTATTGATAGGATCTTACTTGCATACATCATTAGAAAAACACACAAGTACAAATATACTACTCGGGTTTGCTCTGTGATTCAAACCAATAGGTTCGCTTTATAAAGACAGTTATTGCATGTACGTAAATTGTATGTGCTAACATACATAATACGGTAGTGATTGTTAAATGTGCTGCAATGTATATGGAAAGTGTTTTTCAAGTTATAGAACGACATAAAATGTGCTTTACATGTCTGTGTGGTATGTTTTTTCCCAAAAAAAACCCAAACATAACCTGAAGCTTTGAATGAATGTTTACAATAATGTTCCGCTAGTAAGACCACATTAACCATTGCAAGTCAAGCGACTTCTGACGTTTTTTCAGTCCAAAATGCCTAATGAGGTAAGAAAAAAGCCTCTATATTACTACAATGTATCAATATCGTTATGCAATTACGATCATCGATTTTGATGGTTTTAATAGTCTAACTTAATACCCAGATTTAACGAAATAAGCTTTTTTGTAGTTTACAAAGAGACTGATATTTTCAGGTCCGAATATACGATGGTTTCAAAATAAATAATTATCGCTTATGTAAAAATGTGCACGTGCATGCATGTTCTATATTCTTATCAAAAATTTTTATAACCTCAGGGTACGAGAATGGTCACGACGTACGTACGTGTAAATAAACCTTGCCCAAGTTATTAACAAGGGAAGTAATACGTATCAGACTATTTATCTTTTGTTTAGAGTCATATCCCTTTGTTTAGCACAATTGCTTTGTTTCAAAATATATTAATAAATTGCATTTTAAATATGTCGCTCTGAAGAGCTAAGAGCCTAAGATATCTTTAATTAAAGATAAACACTCATGAAGCATAAAGCTTATTTAACGAGGAACCTAATATATACAACAAGCAATAACAATATTGCATACATGTATGAACAATTAAGTCTAATAAAAAACATGTTTTTGTGATAAATGTAAATTTCAATGAAATTACAGTCTATCATACCTGATGAAATCAAATTAAAGGAGAACGATTTATGATTTAACTGTGAAATAAATATGGCTGAAATATGTGTGACGAAGTTCTTTTCCTTTGTTTCTTGGTATATCTTTCGATTCTAAACCCTACATTTATTACAAAGCCTAAATTAACAAATCGTAAATAAAGAACATGTTCTGCTCTGTTCTGTTCACTAAGTAGCCATGAATAAGTACGCACCTTTTTTGATTTCACAAAACAAACTTGTCAATACCATAAATTAGGCGTTCAATCAAAGGGAGCTGTCTTGTTTAAAAAAGTCAGTTTTATAACCAATACATAAATCAAACCAATTTGAACGCATATTTTTTCTCAAAACATCAATCGGCTAATTGCACTACTCAAAGAACTAATTTTGCAATTAGAACATTTTCACGACCGATGTTGCGTTTAATATGATTAAAGGTGTTTTAATACGTTTGGGTTGATTATGCATGCTTTTGATGTTTCTAAAACCTAAATGAAAGTGAGTGAAATTAGTGCTTTTTTATCTTTAAGTATTTTGTCACCTTAGTAATTTACGGTAAACCTTTCGATAATTGTCTGATTGCAGAATGTTGCCTCACTATTCAAAGTTTTGTTTTACGTACTCGTGTTTGCCGAGGGCTTCGAGTGATTAGAAAATAATGAAATATTATCCTTTGTAGGAGAAGTTAAAAGCTGCTCGTTGAACATATTTCAACTTAATTATCAACTTATCTAATAAAACTTTAAAAATTGTTTAGAAACATTATGGAGCGGGCGTGGCCGATCGGTTACGACGTTGGACTGGTTATCATCGGATAGACAGCTCCGCGTTGGCTCGAATCCCATCCAAAACTTCCAAGTTGTTTCCCTGAGCAAAAAACTTTATCCTACTAGCTCAGTACTGTGGAACTGGGAAGCGGACTTAAAAGTGGTTAATGTAAGTTGTGAGAACTTGGACAGCGTATTATCAAAAATCTTACGATAATTTAACAATACAACATAGAGGGATTTACGACTAAGATTGGTCGTAAGACGCTTGACAATACGGGCTCTTGTTTCTCAATCGAGATAAAATTAAAATTAGTATACTTATGGATGCAGTGTTCTGGTGACAATTTTAGTTGAAATTGACAGACACCTTAAATGATGTCTGTATGTATGAAACTCCGACCTCGTTAGTGACGGTTATTTTATATTTCTCACATTTTTTACATCAGCTTGCCTAAAACCGTGTGTTCAGAACTCATGCTTGTGCGTTCAATCAAAACAGAAGTAATATTCGTTGAATAGGAAAACACCAATCGGAAGCTACTCAAACACTTACGGAAATTGTCGAGTAGTTACGATTACCTCTCGGTGGCTCTGTCGGAACATCTCGGCAAAAACTCGACATTTAACGGAATCAGCCGAGCGATGACTTCCGAATATCTAAGTAAATAAAAATCCATCATTATTGAAAGTCTCTCTTCTAATCGTTTGATAAAGTGACCTTGAAGATCAAAGCAATTGCGAGAAATCAAAGACAACAAAAGTGCAATGTTTTGATTTGATTAATTCACCATTCATTACATAGACGGCAATGATTAATCTTCTGTCGGGCAGATAAATCTATCCAATTAGTTAATAAGTTAATTATTCACGATTTAATAGTAAAGAAAAAACGTAAATTTACGAACGTTATAATATACAAAGGCTCTTGATCATCGCAACTTAGTCTGCAATCTTGTCTAAGCAATGTCTTCTCCTTGCATATAACATGCCTGTCGGCTAATTCAGTCAATAGGACACAGGTTTACTAATTGAGGGGTCGTGGGTTCGATTCTCAGGCAGGGCATACCGTGGAGTTTGGTCATGGAATAATATCTACGACCCTTCTCGCTTCTACCACTGATTCTAAATCATGTATGGCAGTTGTCAGTCACTGACAGAAGTTTTGCGACTGGTTAACTGCTAAATCCATTGATTTAGTCTTTCTAGGAACGGTGAGTAGGTTGGTAGACCGCCATGATATGACCTAAACAATGTGTTGGTACAATGTACAGGGTTAAATCCAATCAAAAAAATGAATAATTCACATTTACTTCGTAAAATATATGGAAATATACGATGTTTCGCGATTAAAAATAATAAAAAAACAGTAAGTCGGAGTCAACCGACTTTTCCGTCGAAATATTCTAAAAGTTGTAGAATATTTCGGGAAAACGGTCTTAAGAGCTGGAACCCCGATAAAATCAACCAAATGCACCATACATTGGTACAGACTAACTTCTAGTATGGTCTATGGGGAAACTTAACTCAATCTCGACAATGATATTGTTATAGCAAGCAGGAAGCATCGACCAATATTTAATTACTTGTTCAATTTATCCAAGAATGGAATTCAAGTAAAAATACTATGCCACGTCTTAGTGTATACAATAAATTAAAAAATGAATTTACATTTTCGAATTACTTACTGCTGATTGATAAAGATTTACTTCGTATACAAATCTCTCGTCTAAGATTGTCCTCACATTCGCTTAATATAGAAACCGGAAGATCCCAAAATTTACCGAGAGAAAATAGGGTCTGTAAAGTTTGTTCTTTAAACCAACTAGAAACAGAATTTCATTTTTTATTATGTTGTCCCCTATATACTGAATTAAGAATAAAATATCTTGGTAAATTTTCATGGCCAACATCTCACAAATTTGTCAAACTTTTAAACTCGGAAAATAAAAAGAAATTAAGAAATATATCAATTTTTATTAAGGAAGCAACAAAATTAAGAGCAACTGTTTTAGGCCAAAACTAAAAATTTCTACTGACAATCCTTCTTATAAGTAACTAAATAACTTTGTTTTTATGGCATAGATATCAACTCGTGTTAATTTTAATCAATCTGTATTATGTTAATATGTATGCATATATAATCTGTTGTGATGTTACACATATGTATCTAAATACTATTGATGTAATTATATGTAAGATTTTGTAATATTAATGTACAATGTAATTATTTCATATACGCATGATCCTTTTTTATATTACACATGTGTATTTGTGTACTACATGTATCTGATGTAATATTAATGTAATTGTTATATGTAAGTATGATTTGTATTGACGTTATTCATGTGTATTTGTTATATGTAAGTTTGATTTGTATTGACGTTATTCATGTGTATTTGTTATATGTAAGTTTGATTTGTATTGATGTTATTCATGTGTTTTTGTTATATGTAAGTTTGATTTTATTGATATTATTCATGTGTATTTGTTATATGTAAGTATAATTTGTATTGATATTATTCATGTGTATTTGTTATATGTAAGTATGATTTGTATTGATGCTATTCATGTGTATTTGTTATATGTAAGTATGATTTGTATTGATGTTATTCATGTGTATTTGTGTAATTTTAATGTAATTGTCATATGTATTTATGGTCTGTTATGATGCCAAACATGTGTATTTGTGGGCTTATTATGTAAATGTATTATGTATAATCTGATGTCTATTTATTCCATGTTGATTTTCTTTTCTTTTTTTGTACATCTTTCTTTTTCTGATATGTCTTTTCTTCTTTATTTGTTTGATTTGTATTATATCATTGTATATATGTTTTGTGTCAAAGACATGTAAATGTCGATATTTCACAATAAACTGAAACTGAAACTGTAAATTATCATTGTAAATGAAAGATGTCAAATCAGACAAATCAAGTAACTATGAAACAGTTCTCCCCTTTTCACAAAAAATCTTACGAAAAAAAAACGTTTTCGTAAGTGAATTTCATAAATGCTGCAGTTCAAAGTCGGATGGATATTAGACATAATTATGATATGATATTCAAATGGTATACAATATTCTACATAATTCAATATTATATTTGGAATTGATTAACAAAAAGTTGCCGTATTATTAATGTTACTTGCTTTTGACTTACGATTATTCTTGTCGTAAGATTTTTTGTGAAAAGCTTCACAGGACCCTAGTAAAACATCGAATTCTTATAGTTTTCCACCCAATGTTCATGAAAGTAAAGTTCGCGTGTAATTATCAAAATGGACACCGGTCTAAGAAAAACAAATAGAAACATCATTAGTGTTACTGATATTTATGTATCAATGTGAAATCAATTTAATTTTGGCCAATTTATTTTGCGTGGATCTATCCCAAGAAAAATAGTCTTAGTTTTGTGTGGATTCATCGCCGGCAACCACAATACTTTCTTTCATTATACTCCATACATAACGCAGCAGAGCGGAGTAATGTCTTGTTGGATAACCGACGATGGTATGGAACGGATTGAGACTCTTAGGTTAGCGTTCTTGTATTTTAGATTTCATGCAACAAATACGAGGGATGATCATTCTCGTTCCCAGGGGTAATCAAGATTTTAAAGATGCGCAAAAATCGCTGGGTCAGGCCTCTCGGCGAAACTTTTAGAACCGCTAGTTCTGTAAAATTTCTATTATTTCAAAACAGCGATGTTATATAAAATCCCTGGTTCAAACCAGCACTAACAAAATACCCTTTCGACAAAAGGGCTACCAAAAGGTATCTTAATTGTATCTATATGACATCGTATGAGCATTTATTAGGGCTTTCTCGTACCCAGAGGTTATCAAGATTCTCGGTCTAAGGCCATACCATACCGGAATTTAGTTAAGCGTCCGCTTGCGCGTAGGGTCCTCAGTCCGAAATAAACAAAATTGTTGGTGAAATTTTCTTAAATAATTATGTTGTTCCGGGATTCGATAACTGATTTATCTCAGGAAATACGGACAGTTTCTTGTTTCTGTGTATTTGATTAATGAAAATACATACATGTGTATGTTGTACATGTATTATACTTTTTTATAGAATTACTTTATTCTCACATTAATGTCATAATCATTCATTACTACCGAGTACTTATTTGTGTGAGTACTAGCTTGAAAGACATGTGTTTTCGTTTTCGGGTTGTGTGTTTTTGTGAATAGGTACCTAAGTTTGTCAAACTTAAGTTGACGCTTAACAAAATTCCAATTTGGCATGACCTAACGCTAGTATCGAGGTAATCTTTGTAGCCTCTGTGTATGAGAATGTTATAAGGATAACTTTGAATCGGTTGTTTTCAAGAGTTTACTGTTGTATAAAGGTTCAGGAGCCGTGGGTGTAAATCACTACTTAAAATCGTGCACTAATGATACTAGGGCCTACCTTAAAATAATAATTGTTGATTTTTCACACGTACCACACGAAAACATGGCCACCCCTTGTTACAGATGTGTTACATGTACAAGCGATATTAAAAACTATACATGTTCAAATTGACTGTACATTTGAATGAACAATTTTCTAGAGGTTCTGTAAAAAATCGAAACGTACGTAGATTTCTCTCCTCGCGTTATTACTGCATCAAACACTTTATTCACATAACTTCAACATCAAAAGAACCGCTCTATACTGTTGACCAATGAACCGTGCGATGATAAAAAAAAACGCTCGCGTAAACCCAATGGCAAAATAGTATGAACGTTTTCATTAGTTCACTAGTTCTCGTAGGATAAGGATACGATTCGTATTTATGAAATGTTTTGAGGCATAAGGGAAAATGAATATGAAATAGATTTTGATTTAATATCAGTGTAAGAACGTCACTGAGTTGAAAAAAGGTGTTTTACATCGATCGAAATTTATAGTTTTTGGTGTATTTTCTACTAAATTTTTACTGAGCGTGTTTTTATGGTATTCTTCTTTGACAGTTCGAGTGCAGTCGTATTGGAAATTAGTAATTCTATAAGTTCAGAGTGAATCGCTCTCAAATGAGATGGTTTTATGCTAACATTAAAATTCGATTTTTACAATATTTTTTATTAAATCCTCGTTGAAGATTTTTGAACTATATGAGCATTTCAATTATTTTTTAAATTCTCGCGCCTCTCATACGAGAAAGCTCGAGAAATTCGGACAAATCGATTTTACCGAACTTTATCGTATTCAGCACGAGAAAAAACTGGACACAGTTTCTCATCTTTTTTAAAAAAGGGCATTTAAATTACAGAAGATGGAAAAAATGTTAATTTGTTTTTAAAAACTTTTGTGTTGATAAATTTCATTAAATAAGTGTTTCAGAAGAAGAGAATCAGGGATTTCTGAAAAAAAGGTAAAATATAATACAAGTATTTTTTGTGTTTGCGGGCTGCATATAAGTTGTTAAAGTTGTTTTGGTATAAATATTTTGCTGTGTGGAAAAGTTATTTTGTGTAATTTTTATTATTTAAGGGGAAAACGCTTAAACGTCTATATTATTTTGATATTAAAGTTTTATATTTCGGTGACTACGTGCAATAAATTACTGTTATATGTATAATAACGTTCGCAATGTAATAAAATGTCGAACTTCGTGAATTCATGTATAAGCCTATGCAATAACAGTCACATAAATTAAAATCATTTATATATAACTATTAGTTCAAGTTGTAAGGTTGCTTCAGTGAGAATAGATTTCATATTTTTTGTACCAATGCAGTCTACGAAATTAGGATATGAAAGTGATTGACCGAACAGGTCAATTTAGCAGCAAGCACTATCTCTTGTTGGTAGAATTTTGGTTGCCCTAAAACATTGTTGGATGCCCGAACTAAAAAGTGGCTGTCCCCAACAACCGGACACCCACTAATTTCGTAGAATGCCGAAGTCACATTAACTCAACAAAGTTGATCATGAAATATTTCCTACGGCTATTCTACCACTTACCTCTATTTTAAGAAGGCCAGTTGTCCGCCACTGCTGAGGGCATGTGCTTGGTACTAGGTTCAACGCTTGTGTCGAGAGCTTTGTGGTTATCCATTAACGACTGACCGTCGAAATAAGACTTTAGGTTGAAATGCGTCCTTGTATTTTTTCGTCTTGAGCACTCATTTTCTTTTTTGATTCTAACAAAACTGTGCAATTTGAACTTGAAACTTGAAGAAAGAACTGATTTTTGCTTCAGTTTATCATTTTGTCATATTTGTTCTAACAAAACTGTACTGGTTCTATTATCTATGCTGTAATATGGAAGAGTATTACCGAACAGCTTCGAAACAAATTAGGAAGGTTTACAAAGTTAATAGTAGGTTTTGTCGCTAATTAGTATAAGTAATTAGGTACTTATCTCCATTTGTCTCTCCTATCATGCACTAACAAAATACGAGACGCAATTGACTATAAATGACCTAGAACAGTTGTTAAGAAAAATTGAAAATAACCGAATATAATCGACTGCTATTATTTGTAAGGAACAAAGCCGAGGAAAACAAATAGAGAATAGTGAAAAAAGGAGTGGATTTTCCAATTAGTAACATTGAACTCCTTAAGTGGTAAAATAATGTGGTAAACACCATTGATAATAGAAGATGAGTAACATTTTATTCTAGTTTGTCCGTGTTTCCTAGGTATTAGGAAACAATTTATTGATACATTTTATTATACTCAACCCAACATGAATAAATTTATACAATTGTTTAAATCTGAAGATAAAAATGTCCTAATCAATTTGAGTCTATACGTTAAAAAAGCTTATAATTACAGAAATATCTTTAATATGAACATTGATTACCTAATTGTATTGTTTAACTAGTAGAACAATTTATATTTATGTTGTTTTATAATCCAACTATACTTACCTTTCATAATTACTTGTTTCTTGATTTATTCTCTTATCTTATTCATGATAAACTTATATACTTGTATATTGTTTAACCTTGACTATTTGACAAATGTTACTTGTACTGTTTAAATTGTATATTGATGATGTACTATGTACAAATCATAAATAAAATATATGTTCTGTTCTGTTCTGATAATTTGTTTATTGGAGTGTTGGTAGTAAATTGAAAAAACAATTTCAAATTTGCCAAATGCATTACATACGTCAACTTTTACCCCATTCCCCCGAATAATAAATGGTAATTATTTACGTCCAACGTAAATATTTAATCAAATGCGACAGTTGACCAATGTTTATTGGACAATTTTGATAAATTATATTTTTCTCTGACAAAAAAATCAAGTTATACTATATTTATTCTTGTATCGAAAATTGATCATTCTATCGAAGTAGTTCATTTTTTATCAATACTGTAAGGATCCACTACGAGGATCAGCAAAATTGATGGTCTTAATAAATGAATGGTCTTAAATGTAGGGACGTTCTTTTCTATTCAAATTAGGCAATTGGGAAAAACTCTCGACTTTGCTAAGGTGGTCTTTATATTGGAACTTTACTGTACTTGAATAATAATTTATCACGCTGATGTCATTATTGATCATAGCCCGCCTTTAAACTCCTATAGACCAATCGGAAAATCTCGGCATTTTCAGTTGTCTTTTTATCCTATGAAATATTTGAGTTGCCGTGGAGTTCCGAACTAATCGGAATATCATCGTTAGTTTCCGTGATCAATTGAAAAATATTGGCATCTCCCATAGATTAGTGATAATATAAAATATTTGAGTTGTCGAAGAGTTCCTAACTAAACGGATTGACATCGTTAATTTCCGTGGCCAGATATTAGTTAAGATTGTTTGAATGGGCGAGGAATTACGTACTGGACGGAAATCATCGACATTTTCCGTAACGAGCTTTACGGCTAAAATGGATAAGGAGTTCCGAATCAGATCGGTTAATTTCGTAACTTTACGTACCGAGCTTCGGCTGGAGTTAGTTGAAGAGGACCGGGAGTGTTTCCAGTGAGGATTCGAACCTGCCACATCTAGCCAAACAGTGTTTGCATTTACCAGCAAGGCTAATTGATACGTAAATATTTCAAGTATATGTAATAGCATCAATTTATATAAATGAGCCTGAGGGTCGTGTTGTAATTCATCGCCTTGTTAAACATGGTTTATGACTTCAAGTCGTAAATTAAGGGTTATAAAATAAAATGAAGATGATGTTTATCTCACGGTACCAATACTAATAATATGCGGTCCATGCTGTTTATGTCTGGTGATATTTAGCCATTACCTATCAGATTTTGATTGAAATGATAGTAATTTGTTAAGAAAATCAATTAGAAATTTTGTAATTAAAGTTGTATTGGCATTTTTAAAGCATCTTATTAACTGCCCCGCTATTACCTTTCTTGTTTTGTTTTGATAAATGTCTCAAAGAAAGAGGTCATTAGCTAAGGCGCATACCAAAAAAAAATGATAACATGTTTAGTCTTAAACTCAGCTTCAAATTAATTGAAAAACTTTGGCCAAAACTCTTTTGAATTTTGTTATGATGCAGCGTGACCTAGCTTACAAATGATATGCATGTTCATGTATAAAAACTAATAAAAACATTGTACATTATATAAATCTATATATATACTTTATTAAGAGAAAAAATAGTATATACAGTTTCATTTCTATAATTATAAATATCTATAGAATGTCATTATGGCATATTACACTTGTAATTAATTGAGTAATATTCAAAATATTTTTCTACTGTAAGTGGATCAAATGTATATATGAAACACTACTCATTAATGAGTGCGGTCCCTTTGATCAGCAATAATTAAATGTTGCTAAGCAAATCAGTAGATCTTCAAAGGTAAAAATAACCATGTAGTCTATGTTAACAAAATTCATTCGATTGCACTGGAGATTTTATGAGTACATAAAGTTTTGTGTATATACATGTATGCAAGAGACTAGAAAGAACATTTTGTATGAGTTTTATACGTAGACCACAATGTGTGAACTGGCTGACTGATTTACTGAGTTGAGTCGAGTTGTTGTTTGTTGTTTACTGAGTTAAAATACATGTAGTTGATTTTATACATGTAACAATAAAGGGACGGCGCTTGGTTGTGTTTCAAGGGGGTTCACCTCCAATACTTTGGTAGAGTTTCTTTTCCATATTGCTAGCTAGCGCTTCGCTCCCTGATACCCTTAATTTGATATCACATACGTATTACTTTTTCGTGTAAGAAGGGTACCAGGGCACAAAGCGCTAGCTAAACGATATTATTGGGAAACTCACCCTATGTTTGTAATTGAGTAAATGTATATTTAATTGATTAATGTATGTACATGTATACATGTAAGGGAAGAGCCAAATTGTGTTTCTAGGGGTTTTAATGAATAAAAACTGATACTGGAGTGCATACAATGTATCAATACAGCCTGTATTTCAATTCCATAACTTGATCTGTCATTACTAACCCAACATACTAGCTTTGCTTTATTTTTTATCAGTTTTATCTTTTTATTAAATTTAATCGATTATTGATTTATTTTTCAGATGTTTAGAATCGGGTGTGGTGACGTCACGTTGTCATGGAAACAGTTACAAATAAAATGTTTAATTTTGCTGATAGCTTGGCAGGTAAGTCTCTAAGGTGACAACTCAATAACTTTGATACTAGGGTCTATAGCCACGCGATCTGCTTCTACAGTTAAGTCTCACCTAACGACCGGTCCGATAAAACGACTAACTACCTAAAACGAAACACCTCTACCATTCATCGAATGAATAACCTCGGAAAAAATTCGTGGGGGTCCACCAATAACCCAGGGTTTTTATTACATAACCAAAGCAAAGCTCAGGCGAAGCACAACGGTTATGCAAAATAGTTCTTGTCGTAAACACATCAGGCTTTGTAAATACATTTCTTTTACTAAAAAAAACCGTTTCTGGTCAGCGTATTCAGGATACATAGTGACGTGATTTTCTGAATGTTAGCAAACTCTCGGTTTTTTTTTGTCAAATTCTTGCTGCAGCAAAACAAAAGCTAATATTCAAACAGTGCATAAACTAACCATAATTATAATTGTCTATATCCGAAAATTCTCACATTATAGCCTGTGGATTGTACGATGTCTACCTAGAAAATGGTTAAACTTTTTAAAATTAAAAAAAAAGAATATTTCAGATTAATTTTTCGATATTTCATATTTTTAATTAAGACAAATTTTGGCTCAATAACGCAGACATATCAAGCGTTCACTAAATATGCACGTGATTTATTGTTAAATCAATTTGTCGAGTGATGTTATCGCCACATTCTTTGGTGTAAATACGACGTCGTTGGGTTCAATTATTTATAACTTTATTTGAATTATTAAACTTTAAACTTTTGGTGAATGCGTGCACATTTTGCGTCAAAAATTGTTTGATCGACTTCTAAATACTAGAACACCATCTGCCTGTTCCAATTTATTGCGTTTTTATGACAAAATTAAATGAAACTCAATTTTGGATATTAACCCAAAGCGAAAAAATTAAATTTGAAAACTCAAAATTCAAAAACAAACAATTTATGTCGATGAAAAATGATTGCGCTCTATCATTAAAGCGCTGTAGGCACTGAATTTGTTCGGGTTTGAAAAGTGAATTAGATTTCCGGCTCCAACAACATTTGTACACAAAGAACATTTCAGTGATATTAGTTTGATAGGTAGAACAGCACTGTTTCGATTCAAAACACTTCACACAACCGAACTATTAATACAGCAGGTAAACCGGACAGACGAACACACTTTTGATTTTTTCACACAATCAACACAAGTCAAAGGGGTCATTCTAAAACAATTCAATAACTGCCGCTTAAAAGTTATTATTCAAGCACATTGAATCAACTGCATCTGTATGTAAAATAGATAAAGTCTATTATTCAGAAAAAAATTATTCAAAGTCATCAACTGATATTTAAACTTTTCCTATAGAACCATACTATTACATAAGACGATGTAACATCTCTACTGACAACTGACGGGTTGTGACTGAATCGTTGATACCATTCTTTTACTTAAGATGACATAGTCATCCCTACTGAGACGCACAACATAGCAGCGAATATTCTTATACTTGAGATATAGTTCGGATTACTAGTGTATTAACGCGCCCGTCATAGCAGACGATCTTTTTGAATTGCTCTATACATATATACTGAGGAAATACTTTTTTTGGATTCGGTAAATTTCCAAAGTGGGAAAGGGTCTGAAATACGGTAAATATACTAGGACGAAAAAGAAACGCCGGGTAACCTATAATGATTGTTTTAAGGGATAAATTGTATTATTGGATTATTATATTTATTTTTGTATGAAATGTCATCTGTATGGAACCAGCTGTTGAAGTTTCAATCGATTTCCGATGCTGATTATGTGAAAAAATACCCCCTTTTAACGATGACCCTTCTTGTTTTGCGAAACACGGCCGGACATGTGTTGCATATTTTATGTACCCGGCGTTTCTTTTTCGTCCTAGTATATATTTGTCCAGGACTGAAGTCCCGAACAAATAAAAACCTGCGACACATATTTGAGTTCTGTTCAGTTTTTATACGCATTTCGGCTTTGTGTGAAACAGACCTGAGAATTCGAATTTGAATGTGGAAGAATTTGATTTCAGCCATGCAAACTTATAAATGCTATGATACTTCGTATTGTCCAACTCTATATTGACAACAAACAGTATTGTGTCAGGACATGCGATAATTACATTCTAGAACAGACTATACGCTTGAAACAGTGCACGGTTTTGTTATACAGTAAGATTTTACTATAGGGACCATCATAACGATGGCCTTTATAACCGAACGATATATGGGGACCTCAGTCCTCAAATGAAGATCTTTAGACCACTGGCCCCGAGTCCATATCTTATGATCATGAAATAATGCGTACGTACCTATACAGATCTATAGTTCCCTGTGCGTACATATAGTTATAATAAAATATTATAATGAAAGTATGGTTATAACTCGTACACGATAATGTATACGGAACCGACTTTTAATTTCGTTTGTTGACAAATATTGTGTGCGTATTTAACGAGTGTGAAGACTCTGGTGCCAGTGCTTTAGACTTGAACATCGTCAATAATAGGTGGTTCAGGCCCTTTTTGTTCCATGCTTATATCACATTGTAAGAGTTTTTAATAAAAAGCTATTGGAATGAGCTTTCATATAAGGTATAAACTATTTCGATAGGTGGTCTTTGATGCGGAACTTTATTGCAATAGGGATTTCTTAGTACCTAAAGTTATTTAGAGGCCATTTTATCACCTTACTATTCCTAAAGCAGTGTTCTTTATCCTCTTATCAAGAATATGCCATTGCCGCAGAAGATTTACTATAAAAAACTCATATCATTCAGGCAACAAGTACCCAGGTTGGATTAATTATTTTTATTACTGATCCCAGCATTCGCACACTAAGTACTACTATGTCTAAACCATGCAATAAAAAGACAACTTAATACGAGATGTGCCGAATTTTACGGTCTCAAAATGAAGTAGGTACAGCCGCCATCTTGGTCGCCATTTTTTACCCATAATTCATCTGAGTTAATTAGATTGACAGTTTTACCTTGGGGTAATTTGCACAGTAATTTGCCAACGTTCATTAAAAACTCATGAAATTTATATTGTTTTAACAAATTCATTAACTTCTCACAAAATGATTAATCGCCTAGTGAGTCAATTAAAGTAATAGGTACAAAATGGATTCGTACGTAATGTTCGTTTCTTTCCATAAATGTTCGTTCAAACTCGGTAATGTTCGCTGTTTTTCCGTAAACAAAATATAGGAATATTACGAGTAAGAATGGACGTGGAATTGCGTGTTGTGAAGTGGAATAGGCCCCTGTGTTGAACCTGTGACTTGATTTAAATACGAGGTCGAATCTAACTTGATATAAATGGATTTTCTACTGGCAAATTGGTTCCTATTTCCTGAATGAAACTTCTTAGAATTTTCTTTCTCTAAAAGTGGGAACCAGGATCTATGGTACAGAAGGCTAAGCGCTGGATTTTTTCTTTTAGTGTCCTGAAGGGGTTGTTGGTTCGAACCTCTTTCGGGATTGTTATACCCTGCCATGAAAATTCGACAATAATGTCAATTTTCCTTGAAACCTAGTACATTTACCACACATGTGCATTTTGATGTTAGTACAACCAAGTATTGACTTATTTTCTAAGTATAAGATACCGCGTCAAAATATTAATATACTCAACTATCCTTTAATCTGGTTACATTGTATTTCAAAAATCTCAATCGTAACTTCTCGGCTATTTCCGTGATCTGACCTGTTATCATTGGACAAACCCGATTGAGTTCAGAGTAACCCACACCAGAACACTCGGAACTACTCGGCTATTATCGTAGAAGATCGCCGTAGAGTTCCGTATGACGCACATTTTAAGTGCGATACTTTTTTATTTATTCTGTTGAACTTTTCAAACGTTTGATTAAAGTATCAGGGGTCCGTATTATCAAAGGTCTTACGACTGATTTTCGTCGTAAACCACACTATGTTAATAAGCTAAATTATCGTAAGATTTTAAATATATAATACGCTGCCCTGGTATTTAGAAAATACTGAATAACCCGTATTAGACTATGGATCGTGGACTTGTTATAACCCTAACCCTGACATAACATTGAAACCACATCAAGTGTCTTAGTCATAATTAACATGCGTCATGTGTCATCAAGTATTAACACATATCTTCCCTTTAAAGTTTAGAAATAAATCAAAATTCGATCACATCAAATAAGCCGATCTTAACCCCTTAAGAAAAAATAATTAGAAATGAAAGAAAAAAATCTTCACTCAAAGTATAAAGTTTTGATTTTGACATGTCGAAATTATCATACTATATTGATGTTAAGCATTTTCACGGTTGAGTTGTTCTCCACTTTAAAGCTGTAGGTTCACAGATTTCAACTTAAATATCAACATTTCTGAAATTCTTAAAATTGTATTTTAATACTGGGTCAACACAGTGTTTAAAGTTATTTGCACCTAACCTAGCTTTCCTGGACCCTTGTCTATAACCAGTATCCACCTACCCTTCCACATAGCTGGAAACTTCTCTATATGCCTTATTAATGGAGGAAAATATACATTTGTCAAATTTTCATGAATAGGTATAATTTCCCCGGGTGGGATTCGAACCCTGCCCTATTTGGGACATTAGTTTCGAAATTCAGGCCCGCTACCGACCCGGGTTTCAAAATTGTATAGAAAACATTTTGGAATCAGAAAAGCGGTGTTCTTGTTATGACAATTATAGTGTTGACATACAATTGTATAAGATGGTGAATTTATGTATAAAAACCGACCACGTTAGTAACGGTATACTTTTTTTGGTGCGTTTTTTATTTAATCTTTTACAATTCAATGTTTCATTTAGGTCCGAACCCCATCCAAAACCTACCGTCGTTGTTTTAAACGGGTGTTGTTCAAGAAAAATTATTTGGTCAGTTTGCGTTATAATTATGATCAAGTATCAAGAATTTATTTTCTGAACACAATTACTTTCACTGACTTTAGTAGCGCGCCTGAATTTTGAATCTAGTGTTCCAAAGGGAGTACGGCTTCGAATCCCTACCGGAGAGGTAATACCCTTACATGAAGATTTGTCAAATTTTCTTCCATTTATAAGATATATGGAGAAGTTTCAGGCCTTGTGGAAGGGTATGTGAGAACTGATTATAGACAAGGGTTCAGGAAAGCTAGGACAGGTGCGCTGGACGCCGTAAAATTACCTTAAAAATTGTGTTGACACGGCGTTAAATCCAGTATAACTAACTCACTTCACTGCCTATAGCTGGTAGTTTTAAATATAAAAAAATCACAACTGTGAACGTGTAGCTTTAAAATCTTCCTTTCATCTTCTGTTATCTTATTCGCACAATATTACGTTTCTCTAATTGACATTTCTGTTCATTTGATCTTTATTTTGTTAAGCAGGTATCACTTACAATATAACAATACCATTATAGACTATTTTGTGAACATTTGGGCGTCACGTGACCTCTTGAAAATCTCAATGAAAAAAATAGATTTCTTCAAGTATCACACTTTTTAGTTTTTGAAGGCCATTTTAAGATCGTGTAAATTAATATACGGCTTTGTTAGTTACATCTAATTAAAACGCGTTTGAAGTTATACTACTTAAATTTGTCATGTTGAACAAGACGGGATACAGTAAACGCTGTACCACACGGACGTTTTTCCGGATAATTTGACTCTACGGGTTTAAAATGCAGTTTAAAAAAAGTCTGTCTGAAGAAATAAATTCTAAGCTAGTAATGCTTGTACGGTGACACTTGCGTTCTGCTAGCTTTAAAGACAACATTGGATATCGCAAAATCATGCGATTTTGATGATTTAAAGCCTTCACTGTTAAATTAGAGAAAGCGTCCATATGAAAATACTATTCTACTTTTAAGACCAGCGCTCGATGGTCCTAATAGTGGAATTTAACTGTAAATACAAACAAACAATCGAACAAAAATGTCATTTACAGATCGATAATCGTAATCGAAAACCGATACAAACGCAATTTCGATGATAATGTATCATCAGCCCCTCCATTCGCAGCTCAATGAAAACTCAACCGTTGTTTTACAAGTCAACGAGACTGAAACATTCGGCCAATTCGCAGAGAGTACAGCACATCCAGCGTCTCACTACTATACAGTGTTTAGCCTATCACTGACCGTAGTGTTGAGGTGATACTGTATTTTTAACATCTACAGTATTCATGAGTCATTATAACAAGTAATTGAGACATTTACATCGTCCTTACACATGTTAGAACCATGAAAAGTTTGTCTCTGACAAGAGGAAGAGTTAAGCTGACCTACGCCATTTTGTTTACGAAGTAATTCGTACATACCTCGTCAAATTCCGTAAACAGATATCCTATAGACCGCTGTGGTATCATTCGGAACTGCTCGGCTATTTACTACGAATATTTCAATGTATGTTCGAGGTGTTCCGAATGTTGTGGTACATCGTACATCGCATAGGGGGGGGTCACTCATTCTCGTACCCAGATGTTATCAAGCTATATAGAGAATCTTGATAGCCTCTGGGTACGAGAATGGGGATCACTTCTATAACATTAGATCAGGTTTTAATCAGATGGATACAGCAAGAACACGAAAAATCAGATCGACTCAAGTTTGCCGCAGCCGAGGCACAGTGGTATAGCAAAGGATTTCAAACCCAATTCCCAGTCATATTTGTTAAGCTTTGCTATGAAAATTCGATTAGATCTACAACATATGTGCTTTAATTGTTTCAACGCACAAAATCTAGTGTTATGAACGAAATAATATAAACATGTAAAATAGAGTCAATGTAACTAAATTGAAGTTTAGAACATACATGTAATATGGATGAAATACGAGTTCATATAATAAACTGTTTAACTCATAAGATGTTATGGTGTCTAGTGAGGTTTATATTTCATACAATTGAAATCATTTGACAGGCTTGTAGGAACAGGGTAGCTCGGTCAGGTTCATCCCACCCCTTAGCCCCACAGGCTCATTTCAAAAGTTATGCGAATTAGACTTAACCCTATTTAGAAATATATTTTCCACTGCTCGAATCTCCCCCACAAAACAAATAAGACCCAACCCCTAAATCTAAAATATTTTAAGGTTCACTATCAGTTTACCAAATATTTTGGTGTATTTTAACTCGTACACAAGTGATCAATAGTGAATAAAATATATTTTCAACATAACAATATGTTTCAGTCTATTCAAAAACTGTCATTCCTGATGATTTGGTTCTGGGCAATAAAACAGGGTAATTGCACATCAAATATTCTTTGTGAATAAACGCAATTTTGTAAACTATAAGCCTACTATTTACAAAAAAAGTAAATCATTTCCAGCGTTCGACTCATCGTTCCCAACACGTGACCGTTCACAACGAAAAAACTACATTTTTATTTATTTGAAAAAGGATATAAAATTGTTCTATGACGCAAGTTTGTATCATTAAGGGTAGCAAAACAATAACCAAAATATCTTTGGTTTTTAAAGGGTGAGGTATTTTTTCTCTCTCGTTTTTGTGATCAAACAAGCGCGAGAAATGACGAGATCAAAGCAACGGAAGTAATTAATTTCGGTCACCCTCGGTGAATATCGCTGTACTGACTATTGGCATTTTTGTAAACGTTTCGATCCATTATGTATGGGTGGCTGAACGCATGTTTTACGCTCAACTTAATTCGTCACTGTTTCTTTGATTTGTGTATAGATACTTAATGTTGTAAACTTCACACAATGGCCTGTAATTTTGTGTAATTTTAACCCATACTATTTTCACGGCGTTTTAAACAAGTCGATTTGACGAACGAATGTTCAATTTTCTATTATTTATGTATTGATATAAAGAGTTAGAAATCGTCATTTTCTCTCGCTGACTGGCCATTTAAGGCTTTTTAGGTGTCATTTATTTTTATGGCGGGTATTTTTTGTTATAAAAATGTTAAGTGGCTATCACCTGTTTAATGGACAGTGGTTTTAGAATCAGTCATGCTGAAATATTAATGAGGTTATTAAATTAATCATCTGATCTATTTATCTGTATAATTATATGATAAAACATTCATATATTGTGATGTTTAACTCCTGATCTACATGTAGGTGGCCATTTTATTTTACTTCGCTAGGAACACACTTTTTTCTCATGTACCATGAATCTTAGTGTGAGCTAGAACAGAATATGTTCTGTTCTGTTCTGTTCTGTTCATGTGAGTCAATAAAGTATATATTCCGTTCTGTTCTGTTTTGTTCTATTCAACACTGTGGGATATGACATGTGAATTTCAAAAAAATCCTATGATTTTCTTTCTTTTAGGTTTAACGCTGTGTCAACACAATTTACTGTCATTTTACGACAACCAGCGCACCTAACCTAGTTTTCATAGACCTTTGTCTTCCATCAGTACTCACGAACCCTTCCACAAGGCCGACAACTTCTCTGTATACCTTATTAATGAACGAAAATCGACACTATTGTCGGGAATGGCATGACCATACCGGATGACACTCGATTCAGCAACTCCTTCGAAACACTAGAATCGAATTCCTGCGCTAAGCCAACAGTACTGCGTCACAGGCCTGAGTTTCATGATTTTCACTTAGAAATATAAATGAATATCTCTGCGGATAAAATCTGACCAGAGACATAGAACACATCTGTCCTTGCAGTAATTTCTGGTTAAGTTTACTTAGGGAATCACCTAATCTACACAGATGCGTTATTGGAACTTACTATCAACTGCATGGTCTCGTACCCAGAGGTTATCAAGATCCTCAATCTGGGTACGAGAATATATCAAATGAAGACCGATTATAAAATACATAATTTTTATTAGCCTCAAAAACTCAAATTTTAGCAATTGTTTGATTTTAGTTAGCGAGTTACATGCACGTAACGTAAATACTTAGTTCAGGATTTTTTCTACGCGTCGAATACAAAAAACAATGAAAAAAGTTAACCCTCCAAACTTTTTCCTACGTGTACCCACACCTTTAATAAACAAAACCTATGTATGAAGTAGCATAAAGAATGTATAATGAGGTCGTTATCATTAAATTGAAGCATTTATTATTGTTCTAAGAATAATAACTTAGCAACTTATTTGATCATTAATGAAACGCGCTGTATACTTGTTCCTTTTAATAATTAAACTATTAATTAATATACTCTGAAATATGGCAAACACGTGGCCGTGCCATGATTCGCGTAGTAATATCAAAGTAGATACACGAATCGTACATGTGCTGAAAAAAGTAGCTCGCCCGGAACTACTTTTTTGTATGGTGTGGTACCACTTTTCTTTTCAGAATTCTCAGAAGAAAAAAACTTTTTCATCTTTCGTGCCTCACAAACGGTTTGCGAGTGTATTGCCTTTCCTTTTTAACTCTTTTACTTCAATGATCTTACGAAATAGACTCATTTTCTGAAGAAAAAGAAAAAAACGGTGTATAGCGTTAGATTTGCTTATCTGTGATAATCGCTTTATTATGCCCGTATCATAACGCCAATACAACAAAGATTATTTTGTACGCCCAGTACCTAAAAATGTCTTAATTGCATACGATCTGTAACAAGTAACATATAATAGCGATGATAGTGTTTTTGAACTTAGACATTGCTTTCGTTAATAGACTAACTTGGAGCCAGTGCAAGAATTACTTCTTTCTAGGAGGTGTTTGTGTTTAATTTGATCGCTGATGGAGATTATCGTTTTCACCTCTATCAGTCTATTTGTACCTGATTTTCAAACGAGCGATGTTGAACGCAACAGTTACAATGTACATACACATTTTAGCTTGCATTTTTAGGCTATTTTGGGGCTATAAGTGGACACCATTTCCTTTGCAAAAAGTGTTTAGTGTTCCTCTTTTATTGCAAGATTCTATTCCCTTCGCAAAGGTGTGACATTTTCCATCTTTGTAACAAAAGTCTATCCTCTTCGCAAAAAGAGGTGTCATAAGTTGACATCATTTCCTTCATAAAAATGACTTAGTGTGAAGCATTCCCTTTTGTTGCAATTTTCCATTCCTTTCGCAAAAGGGATAGTTTTGTCATTTTTGCAATAAAATACAACCTCTTTGTAAAAAGAGTAGTTGCTTTTCCTTGTTGTAGTGAGAGACTATTCCCTTCGAAATAAGTGTACATTAGATGAACAATTAACTAATCCTGTTATCGTATGTGTGGACTGATTTTGGTTAAATGTATCAGTGCATGTGTACTCTGTTTCAACAACAAACGTATTTCCATTCCTTAAGATATAACCTGCCAGAGTAACTCTTAAGATATAAGATCAAGAAGACTGCACTTTGTCTTGCATTTTCAAATATTTTAAGTAAAAATAAGTCAAAGAGCATTAAAGAACTAAAAGATTCAATCATAAAGAACCAAAAGATTTAATCAACCTTTTCATTTTTAACTTTAAAGGTGATTCCATCTAATTTGTTTGCACTACAGCTCTTGTTCTTGCTTTCAGAGAAATCCCCAAACGACTCGAACGCTTTCTTACTTTAGTTCAACGTTTCTTTACGTTTGTTCTAAAATCAAGCTTACTTCATGACTATACTCTATCCAGCGCTCTTTGTCGTTTTAAGACTTTCTTTATGAACTTTGAGTGTAAAAGACTCTTTCCGCTGCACACTGAGCTTTATGCATCTGTTGTGTTTTCTTTTATCCTTTTGCCTACAAAGAATGCTTTTGATGTAATCAGTGTCTTGTTGCTACCAAAATACAAGAAGCGTTTTATAAATTCCCTTTGCATTTTGATATGAAAAATAGAAACACTTACTGTGAAATGTTCTTGAAATGTTCTTGCCCGGACGAAACCCACTAAACCCTTGCACTAGAGTTCCTCGACTTTAGTCCACTAACATTGTTGTTACATATATCAATGGTATTTGGGATACAGTTCAGTCACTCTTGAATAGTATCCATAAGAAGGGACTGAAAGGTGCGTCTGTTCAGTTGTTGTTGCTCTGTAGAGGCTTAAAGCCATTAAAATCATGCCCAAGGGAAATATCAAAACAGGTTGTTGTGCTGACGATCTCTTATGTAAAGGGCCGTTCTGCAGAAGTTATACTACATATGTTTGTATGTATTTACTACGAACCTAGGAGTCGTGGTTTCGATTCTTGGATGGGCCGACATACCTTAGTGAAGTCTTACCATGGGCTACTTCTACCACAAATCTCCTACCTACGTTTGCACCAGAAAAAAGACATTTATCAGCCACCGTGGAAGGTTTGTGCTAGGAACTAAGTTTGAGTCCTGAAATCTTAGCCTATCTTTAGAGAATAAGGGCAAGACGACTTACCGCCCCGATTTGACTGAAACAACATTGAATTGCGATGTAAACATTAACTACGTACATGACGTTTTGCTCTTGTTGCATTTTTGTATTTTTGTTGTTTTCCCTGTTTCATTGGACCACATAACGGAAAACATGTGGAACAACTACATGTTTTATTAAATAAATAAGTTATTGCGCCTTTCATAGCAGACGATCTGTTTGAATAGCTAATTATGAATTGCTGGAACTTTTTTAGATTCTGTACCTTAGGATAGATAGAGACTGAAATTACAGTTGATATAATTGCTTGCACTGATAGCCCCAAACAATAAAACTCTCTTTTGGGACCTAGAACAATCATTATTGAACAGTACATCACAGGACGCTTTTTATCATTCAATAGAGCGAGGCAGCGTTTGATTTTTAGACAATAATGTCAAACAAAGATAATTTAAGTTAGAGTTCACATTAAAAATTTATTTGCAACCTTGTTCTTACGTCTGATCATGTCATGGTACGTGGACCACACTTGATGTTTCATTATACATGTACATAAAATGGCTTTTTGAAATCGAGACTGTATAAACTTGAAAGCGAGGCTGAATAAAGGCTAAATGACACCCGTACCGTTTGAAGTTCGTAATATCTGAATTTACAGTATTTTTATCCCTCATTTCTGTGATCATTTCGTGTAATCATTTGTTTTAAAGTTACCCGGTACCACATACTGTTTATTTATCACTCGCATGATATAAGCGACCTTCAAGGACCAATAAAATAATATCATTTGCTTATGTCATCCGGAAACGCACGAAGAGTTACGAAAATTGACGGTTGCTACGATGATGATTCTTGTTTAGTTTTTCACCCGGGTTCGTCCGTCCGTATGGATGCATTATAAGCAGACCTTGGCTATAGAAACTTAAGTGTCTAGGAGGCATTAGGTTGAAAAAAAACCATCTTCTTCCAATGGACTCTCATTTTTTTCTGTAATTATTTATTGCTCTTATTACAAATTTAATTACTCTACACAAAGCACAATGATATACAAGAATTCAAAAAAATATAAGCAGAAAGCAGTATAATAATGAAGGTTTAAACTCATGGGCGGCAGTTTAGAGCTTAATATAAGCTAAAATATTACCACTATCAAATTATTATGCTGCAAAAAAACAATGTACGAGTATCTAAGTTCCGCTATTAAGACCACTTTTGTTATTTCAAAATCACTGGATTTTTGACTATTATGAAGACCCAAATGCCTAATTTGTGAAGAAAAGGGTCTCTATAATAAGACCGTTTTGCTCTTAAGACCATCGATTTTGCTTGTATTAATAGCGGAACTTTAGTGTACTTCATTCACATGAACATTTGAATCCGTATTAGTAATGGAAACTCTGATTCTTACTTTGGTACAGCATCTTCTGCGGTGTTGATCGCTCTTTCAACCTCTCAACCGGGCTTGGAACCAATCTCTCATACAGAGTTGTCGATCCTTACAGTGATCTCTATCTCTGTAAACGTCTCGGGTTTTACAAGATTCTTGTAAAATAGTAATATAGTTTAGATTTTGTATCGAAGGCGTAATTTGTCTTTAATATATATAATCATAGAGTTTTACGTGAAAAAGAATTTTATCATAGGCGAAATCCAATTTTTAAAGAGTAATATTTACAAGCACTATTTTCTTGTGAAACGTCTTCTTATTCTGAGTAATTCGGCTTATTTATTCATCCGCTAAAAATGTCAACAATAGATGATATTGCTAAAAGTTATGACAAAAATATCGTGCTTAGGGCCTGTCAATGACAAGCCTTTGAACATCGACAAGACAAGAAATGTGATCTGTAAGTTAGTTTGCCCGTTGTGTATGTAAAAAATTCAAAAATTGTCACATGATCTTTTTAAACGATCACGTGTTTGGGACTACTTACGAGACGTTAACAGAGATATAGCTTGACATGGTAATATTATAATTAAATTAAATAGACATACTTACTTTAACATTTTAATTGCCTTTTTTTTATTATTCTTAAAAACACAAAATTGATTATGTCAATTATTTTTTGTTAAAGTGCTATTTATATTTGCTATGTTAAAATGTATACCATGTGCAATGCTCTTGTATTCTAAATAAACTATTTATTATTATATATAGATCACTGTAAGGATCGACAACTCTGTATGAGAGATTGGCTTGGAACCAGCTATACAGTTGGATTGGCGTTTGCTACTTATTCAGACATACGCGCACACTAAATGCGTGACGGGCGCAGTGACATTACTTCTTAATCAACCCTCGTATATAGGGTGCCATTGGTCATAGACTTAATACCAGTTTAAACCCCACTTACATTTAATTCACTTATATGTATCTCATTATTTGAGAATCGTTTAGTTTGATGCGTTTGATTAAAACTTGTATTTAATCAATTCAGTTCTTGAAAGCGACATCATGACGGAAGCTGTCGGAATTCTTCCAAGCTTTGATGTTCTCGGTGCATGTCACACTGTTTTTCCACGTATATGTAACAACAAACACGTTTGATATGTTAGTTGCAAGGACTAGACAATAGATCAGAAATAGGGTTTAATGTTATAGAGAAAATGTACGATGCCATCTAATGAGTTTCTTATGGAGTCCCAGAAGTGACATTTTGAGATATTTAATTATTTTTCGTTTAAACGTAATGCTATTTCGTTTAAACGTAATATAATTTCGTTTAAATAAAATATTTTTCTGTTTGAAATAATAATTGTTTCGTTTAAACTAAAAAAACTATTATTTCTTTTTTACGATGTAGTTAATTCGATTTTTCAAAATGATATTATTTTGTTTAAACGAAACAATATTTACATGTTTTCGTAATTTCGAAATAATTGTTTATTAGAAATGTTATAATTAATTTAAAAAAGACAACTACAAAAAAAAGAAATAGCAGTATTTCGAAAAATTCGAAATAATTGTGCAAATAAAAGTACTTCATAATGTCACTTCAAAGGCTCCGTAGTAGCTCAACATGACTGCATAGGTTATTTCAATACCGTCAGTATATGTCGATGTTGAAGGAAGATCAAAGGGACTATTTAATGAGTAAAACTTTTATTGATCTTTGATAAATAAGGTTCAATTGATTGCTTTTAACTGCAAGCACTTTTTCCTTTATTCTCTGAGTCTTCACTGTCAGACAGTAGCATTGAGTGTAATTTTAAGGTTTTACTATTATGTTGTTTTAAAGGCGCATCGGCAGCAAAGGACATTTCCGGTACACAAGCCAATGAATTTCACCTAAGCCGTGGTTCTTTTAGGTATTTTAAGGTACACCTCAGGGGTGGATCCAGGAATTTTTTCGGGTGGGGGGGGGGTCCGAACTTTTTCTAGAGGGGATCCAAACTTTCGCACAACAACCACTATGTACACATTTTTCAGAATAATGCAACACATTTATGTTTCAAACTAAATAACCATTTAATCTATGTTAAGATTGACTTACAATCAAGAAATACACTATATTGAACAGGTACAATTTTGAAATTATAGGGGGGTCCGACCCAACGCTGGATCCGCCTATGCATCTAACAATGTGACATCTAAGTACAGATAAGTTCCACTTTTATTACCACCAAAGTCGATGATCATTGTATAATCAAATTTAAATCAACTGTCAGTGACGCATACATTAACCCCACTGATTTAAATACTCACTATAGTATTTCAATACTCACGATCGTTGAAAATAGATATCCATATTTATGTACGGGGAGTATAAAACTAATATTGAGTATCTAAATCAGCAGGGTTAATATAATTATGCTTAATTGAGGATTGAAACAGTTGTTGCAATAGAAGAATGGTGTTGATTAAGGGACCTTATATTTTGTTTTCAAATTAAGCATTAGGGACTTTGCAACAAAGCTTTTATACAAGATAACAGTTTCGGAACGTAATGGTTCACCATGCATGTCTGTTGATTCATTTATTAATAATTGCATAATGCAACATCCCTTCACGCTTCATTCAAGAAATGTCCTTAATATAGAATATAATTCTCCCTTTGGGCAGTATATTTAAAGTACATGTACGTAGTCACGTGATATTAAGACTGTAAACAAACATTTGTTTTTCGTCTGAGTCGTTCCGCAGTCAAAAATAGAAAAGATTTCAAATTCGCATACAATAATTGTCACAGTTTCTTTGTATGTAAATTTATTACTTCGAATCTTCAGCAACATTTTTTTTCATATAGCCTAGTTTACCGGTCAACTGAATCAATATTATTGTATAACCTAGTTTTACCGCTTCACTTAACTTTTGTGAGGGAGATTTAGAGCTAGAGGAAACTTCCGACAAAATAAAATACATCTTGTATATATTTCATGCGCTATTGTTATTGATGATGATAAAACATATTGTATTACCCTCTATTTACATGTTCCAATACATATATATGAGTTATAATATCAATGGCATTTGAATTGGACCACAAGGTCTAAAATTTGCTATTGTTGTTGACCACGTGACTAGTGATCTTGTTCTCTAACTGACTATAACCTTTGTCTCAGGTCTATTTTTACAAGCACTATTATAATTTATTCCAATTTGAACATTATACAACCCTAGTATATTTCTTTAACTTTCAGGCAACAAGTGTTGCAGGAGAGGGCTGTTCCAACAATCAAACAGAAGTCAGTTTCAATGAAACGTCATCGCGTTGCTGTGATGTATGTAATCCTGGTTACGGTGTTACCACAAGTTGTTCCTCGGATGAAAACACTCAATGTCAAAAATGTGTACCAGGCATAACTTACTCGAATTCGGCATCGCCCGATGAACCGTGTAAAATGTGCTCCACTTGTGGAAATAATACTCACTTTATCCTACATCCATGCAATGAAACACAAAATACAATATGTGTGTGTCCAAGTGGGTCGTACTATGACCCGGACACGGATGAATGCAAATATTGTACACTCTGTGATCCTGGCCACGGAGCAGCCACTCGGTGTTCTGCTACCCATAATTCTAAGTGTTTACCGTGTGAGATTAATGTGACATATTCTAACAAAGTGGACCCATTCTCGCCTTGTAAGCCATGTACAGTATGCAGAAAGGACGAAGTACCGTTGAGGAACTGTTCTGTCTACGAAGACACCATTTGTTTAAGTAAGTACGATTCTTCATTTTTATTCCTTAGTTCTTTGCTTAACTTGTAACAGTAAAGACTCCTGTGTCAATGATATGACGTTATTATTTATAGCTGGTTACTGTTTGGGCCAATGAGAGCATGCCTGATCAATACGTGATTATGTTACGATCATGTATCCCCCAGGAAAGTGTTCATGAATGATGAAGTGCATTCAATTGTTAAATCCGCCATAAAGCATATACTAAAGTACATGCATGTACTTGTAAGCCTAAATAACATTTTGGAACATTCTTTAGTTATTTAAATGTAGGGGACAGTTAATAATTGCATCATTGCTGTCAGACAAACTCCGTTGCTAAACAACTGCATACAAACTCTTTCAAGTTACCCCAAATTCATGAATCAATTGCAGATTTCATGGGCATACATTGATTGTTCTTTTCTAAAATCAAATCATTCAACAAACGTATGTATTTACAATTATTTAAGTCGCCAAATTCTTTGTCATTGATTCGATCTATTAGCCCATTTTTACTGTCGTACTTTAATCCATTTTTGTTGAGATGGTGTTTAAAAATTGATATCTCGTCTGTTCCCGCCAGAGATTGCCTGATAACATTGTCTGCCAGTGAAATTTTACCCTTAAAACAAATTAATAATCAAACATGGGGTGGGTATAAAATACCAACACTTTAGTGTGATCCGTAACTTCTTTTGTGTGCGACATGTCGTAAAAAGCTAACCTACAGCAAATAGCAATGTTAAAGACCACTTTGCGGTAATTGCAATGTGACCATTGCGGTCATTTGGTTATTAAACTTTTTTCGCCGATATTTAAAGATTTGTGGATAAGTGTTGATGGTCGTACGGTTCTTGTTCATTTATTTTGTAGACTGGCGCCTCAGTAATTAGATTTTTTATTGGCCATCTGTGTCAATAATTTTCATTTCACGAGCCCGTGTGCTTTAATCTGGACGTCCTGTTAAGTTGTCGTCTGCGAAATTCGCCGACTGTTGGCGGTATTTGCCGATGATTTCCGAATGAGCATTTGTGATATTCAAAATGTTCTATTTTATATGTGAATATTAGGCTTTTAAGCGTGAAGTTATACTATTTATATTGAAATCTTGAGGTTTTTCCCTTTGTGCTATGGAAAAAGGCCGATGTTTGCCGACTGGTGACGTATTCAACCGAATTGTTAACGAAAATTACCGAGCTCTCTCGATTGAATTTTCTGATTAAGAATAATGGATCTTCATTTAATTATAAATTATATGCGTTGGTACATTTTAACATTTAAAACTTGTACGTACCACTTTGTAGCAAGGCTACAGGATTTTGGTTTTAATCGTAACACGTCGAAATTTTGTCGTTGAGCATAAAAAACTAATAAAATTTTCTTTGAATACGTTTTGAGTTACACAAGTCTTTCTTCTCAATTAATAGATGGTAATTTTTCACGTATAGCAGTGTTAACAGCACATGAAATTTCAACAATTTAACGTCCTTAAGCCTTTTAAGATACATAAATGAAGTTTTATTGCATTGTTAAGGGTTTTTGAAAGGTCATCTTGGCCTTGCATTATATTGTTGTAAAGTCTTTCAAAATACCTGTTATGCAATATCGGAGCTGTTGCGTGAAAATTGAATATTATATGGCTTTAAAATGTCATTTTATGTGCGTTTCTTGATAAAAGAATTGCGCACGCGGATATTTTGTCCTTTTGCACAAAAATGGTTTGTCTGAAAATGAACTTGTCAAGTCTAGTAACAATTCTAAATAGGCTTGAAAATACCCCATGTATTACCAAGGGCATGACATTACCCAATGTTTTTACAGAAATTACGACAAAAACCGATGTTTTATGGAGAATACGGAAATACCCGATGATTTACGATTAGTTTCACACTTATCAGATACTATTCGGAACTCATCGGCCATTCACTGCGAATAATATTCATTCAAAGAATGACCGAGTTGTTCCGATAACCAGATATTTTTGAATTCAATCGAATGACGCTGCTCACTTTTGGCAACCGAACTTTGGCAATACTTCGACTATTATGTAACCAACGATCCCATCATGAGTTATACTTTTCAAAACTGACTTTTTAAGGCATGAAGAGTCTTATCCCCTGGATCTGAACATAATGCATCCTTATGGAGCGGACGGACCCTTATTAGAAGTCAAACTCACTCGAAAATAGCTTCAATTAATCAGTTTTCTATAAAAATGCAACATTTCTCACAAACCACGTTCATGTACCCTGTGTCGGGAATAAACGGAAATAGAACCTTTAGATCATTTGCCAGACTAATGTATACATTGTTATTTTTAGCTCGACTTTACGAAGTAATGTAGAGCTCTCCTACTCGCCCCAGCGTCGGCGTCGGCGTCCGCGTCCACACTTCTGATTAAAGTTTTTGTGCAGTAAAATATTTTCTTCTATATCTTTGTTATTTCTTAAGATATTAACTTCAAACTTTAAATATATGTTCCTTACTATCAACCACATCTCATGTGACAAGGTCCATAACTCCAAACACATTTTTTGAAGAATTATCTCCCCTTGAACTGATTGAAGTTTTTGTGCACAGATTAAAGTTTTTGTGCAGTAAAATACTTTCTTCTGTATCTTTGTTATTTCTTAAGATATTAACTTCAAACTTTAAATATATGTTCCTTTCTATCAACCACATCTCATGTGACATGGTCCATAACTCCGAATGCATTTTTTTCAGAATTATCTCCCCTTGAACTTAGAGTTTTCTTTAAAAAATGTTTGTTTTTACTGCAACTGTTTTATTTCTTTAGGTATTGATTTCAAACTTTAAATATATGTTCCTTATTATCAACCACATCTCATGTGACAAGGTTCATAACTCCATATACATTATTTTCAAAGTTATCCCCCTTGAACTTATAGTTTTCTTTAATAAATATTTGTTTTTACTGCAACTGTTTTATTTCTTTAGGTATTGACTTTAAATATATGTTCCTTATTATCAACCACATCTCATGTGACAAGGTTCATAACTCCAAATATATTTTTTTCAGAATTATCTCCCCTTGAAATTAGAGTTTTCTTTAAAAAATGTTTGTTTTTACTGCAACTGTTTTATTTCTTCAGGTATTGACTTCAAACTTTAGATATATGTTCCTTATTATCAACCACATCTCATGTGACAAGATTCATAACTCCTTATACATTTTTTCAGAGTTATCCCCCTTGAACTTATAGTATTCTATTTATTTCTTTTTTTTTTCTTTGAATTTGTTAAGGTTATATTTTCAAATTTTAAAATATGTATGTTCCTTATCATCAACCACATCTCCTGTGACAAACACTTACTAAGTCGAGCATGCTGTCTCCTCTGACAGCTCTTGTTTGTTAAAGTGTTTAACAAGGTTCCTACAAATAATTTTGGTGCCTGTTTCCTTTTAAATCTTTCAATAACAGTAAGGTCTGGTCTTATATGCTCTACTGCTATTCGATCTAACGCACTTGTACCGACTTTTGTGTCCACGTATATTTTACTCGTCCAATCAGAGGGACGCTTCAATTTGGCTGTAAATGACGGGAGTTAAAAAATAAAACGATCAGAAAAATGGTCTTTAATACGTAAAGGTCATGTTAGTATAATTGCCAAGCTTGGTGATGCCGATGTTGTTGATATGTGGCCGCCATTGGTTGGTGACCCAAATTGAGAGTTAGCCCGTATTGAGAGGTAACCCCACTTTGAGTGATAGACGTCATAAAAAGATAACCAATATAGAGACGTTGTCCACGTTGAGAGGTGAGCTACATTGAGAAGTGGCTGTCGATGAATAATGACCGAAATTGAGAGGTAGCACATAGTACGAGGTAGCCCATATAGAAATTTTACCCTCCTTGAAATGTGGTGCATATTGAGAATAACCGTCAACCGTCAATGTAGGCTACCTCTAAATGTGGAGTGTGGACCACTTCTCAATGTGAGCTACCTCTCAATGTGGACCACTTCTCAATGTGAGCTAACACTCAATGTGGACCACTTCTCAATGTGAGCTAACACTCAATGTGGACCACTTCTCAATGTGAGCTAACACTCAATGTGGACCACTTCTCAATGTGAGCTAACACTCACTATGGACCACTTCTCAATGTGAGCTAACACTCAATGTGGACCACTTCTCAATGTGAGCTAACACTCAATGTGGACCACTTCTCAATGTGAGCTAACACTCAATGTGGACCACTTCTCAATGTGAGCTAACACTCACTATGGACCACTTCTCAATGTGAGCTAACACTCAATGTGGACCACTTCTCAATGTGAGCTAACACTCAATGTGGACCACTTCTCAATGTGAGCTAACACTCACTATGGACCACTTCTCAATGTGAGCTAACACTCAATGTGGACCACTTCTCAATGTGAGCTAACACTCAATGTGGACCACTTATCAATGTGAGCTAACACTCAATGTGGACCACTTCTCAATGTGAGCTAACACTCAATGTGAACCACTTCTCAATGTGAGCTAACACTCAATGTGGACCACTTCTCAATGTGAGCTAACACTCACTATAGACCACTTCTCAATGTGAGCTAACACTCAATGTGGACCACTTCTCAATGTGAGCTAACACTCACTATGGACCACTTCTCAATGTGAGCTAACACTCAATGTGGACCACTTCTCAATGTGAGCTAACACTCAATGTGGACCACTTCTCAATGTGTGCTTACTCTAAATGTGGACCACTTCTCAATGTGAGCTTACTCTAAATGTGGACCACTTCTCAATGTGAGCTAACACTCAATGTGGACCACTTCTCAATGTGAGCTAACACGCAATGTGGACCACTTCTCAATGTGAGCTAACACTCACTATGGACCACTTCTCAATGTGAGCTAATACTCAATGTGGACCACTTCTCAATGTGAGCTAACACTCAATGTGGACCACTTCTCAATGTGAGCTAACACTCAATGTGGACCACTTCTCAATGTGAGCTAACACTCACTATGGACCACTTCTCAATGTGAGCTAATACTCAATGTGGACCACTTCTCAATGTGAGCTAACACTCACTATGGACCACTTCTCAATGTGAGCTAACACTCAATGTGGACCACTTCTCAATGTGAGCTAACACTCAATGTGGACCACTTCTCAATGTGAGCTAACTCTCAATGTGAACCACTTCTCAATGTGAGCTAACACTCAATGTGGACCACTTCTCAATGTGAGCTAACATTCAATGTGGACCACTTCTCAATGTGAGCTAACTCTCAATGTGAACCACTTCTCAATGTGAGCTAACACTCAATGTGGACCACTTCTCAATGTGAGCTAACACTCAATGTGGACCACTTCTCAATGTGAGCTAACACTCAATGTGAACCACTTCTCAATGTGAGCTAACTCTCATTACGCGCTACTTCTCAATATCGGCAATCTTTCATTTAGATTGGACTGCCACTCAATATGGGTTACGTCACAATATGAGTTATACTTTAATTATAGGACGGCTGCACCTCCTTTATTTCAAGCATGTAACATGTTGCATGGTATTTGAGGAATTCGTTTGACTTTGAAGATGTTAATTACTGTAGTTGCTCGTCGATTACAGTTGTTGCTAGTCGATGTGAAATAAGGATGTGATCAATGGCTGCTATTATCAAACAAAAGCTTTAATTACAATAATAATCCCATCAGCATGTAGTTACGGTGCAACAAGGCCATCAATAACTTCAAGCAAGTAAAGGTCCACAATATGTACCATAAAAATCGACGGTCTTAATAGCGGAATGGTCGTACTATAGGGACCAGGGAAGCATATTATCAAAAATCTTACGATAAATTAACAATACAATATAGAAGGATTTACGACTAAAATCGGTCGTAAGACGCTTGATAATACGGGCCCCTGTTTTTCTTCTGAAATTAAGCATGTAACTTGTCATAAGTCGTCGCTTGGTTATGCAATTTTACAAAAACTAAGATTGTCTTTATAGACGGACTTTACTGTTTCAATGCCTAGATACACTGTAGCATTTAATGATATAATTGTATAAAAAAAATCCCTCTCGCTGTACTACCTCTCTGCCTATTGCTTTTGTATTACTCTTTATGACCACATAGGTTGAAATATTCTCAACACAACAACAACAACAACAATTTCCCCTGAATTGTTCTACTTTTCATTTCCCATGCTTATTTGATTATTATTTTATTTTGGGATAAACTGCTGACGAATAACAAGATGATCCAGGGCGCAGCCGTCAGCTGGGATTATATAAGCACGCTAAGTAAAAAAGATTTCCAACGTTGAGTAATGCTTTGATGATCATACAAAACGCACGAACAAAAGCCGACAGAATCTGTCTGTACCAGTAAATGTAGATATCCAAAATGCACGCGAGACTTTCTGTTCTGTTCGTGCTAAGATGTGAGTCTATCCCAAGTGAATTTTTTAATATAAAAAAGCCTTTCTTATATCGATCGAAATGAACAAGGCTATTGATGTTTAGATTTCTTGTAAAACACGCCAGTTTCTTTGAACTTTCAACAACAAAGACGGTATTTAAACACTACCTTCTTTGTGTTTACACGCTCCAGAAAAGAATGAAAGAAACCGTTTGTTGCATTTAAGAACCGTGGATTCTTTTTTATGAACATTCGTCGAACTTTTCGTGTCTATTAGATGTTTTTTGTATAAACTTTTTACAAACGATATCATACGATATAAACTGTCTAGATCAATCGCAGCTTCGCTTCTGTTTTTCTTTTGTTTAAATATTCCTTTTCGTTTGTTACGTTTACTTTGCGTTACTTTAGGCACCATTGATGCTACATTATGCGTGTTTTTGATCTGATCAGTCAATTAATTAGTTTAACACCAGTCTAGAAAAATATTATTGTCTGATCAAGTATATCTTGTTTTTTTTTCTCTTATTTGGCTTAAAGGTACTCATTCACAGATTTCAACTTAAATATCAACATTTTTCTGAAACTATCTAAATTGTATGGAAACATTTTCGGAAGCAGAAAGTAGTGTTCTGATAATGATATTTTAATGCAAATTGACATACAACTACAAATGATGTTTCATGTAGTATAAATCCTACCATACCCATACCCCGTATGTCAAGGTATAGACAATTTTTTGTGCATTTTTGTAACTTTTATTGTATATTTCATGCAATCTTTAGATCAGTTTTTTTCTTAAAATATTTAAAAATATTGGCGCTGTCACTGAATGGTATTTTAAAATACGGAAAAAGTTAACCAAAGCTGTGAACTAGTACTTTAAGTTTTGTTGGGTCTTTAAAATCATGCAGTTGACACTAGGTTTCTTTTAATCTTGAGCTCTTGTGTGTGTTAAAAACTTATTGCAAAAGACAAATTATAGCTATACCTCTTGTATACGAAAATTGGGTTTTTTAGTAATTAAAAACTTTTGTTAGAAAATAGGGCCAAAACAAATTACTAAAACAAGAACCAAAGGGGTTTTCCCCGTTGGAGCAGACATTGTCAACATAATTGCTACTGGAACTTTAAACCAGGTTCTAGGGTACACCAACCTCACTTGCCTAAAATATGTTCATGTAAAAACAAACAATATAATAAAATGTCTTGGTAATAAAACTTTCACCCATCTATAACTAGACAAGTTTTAGTGCAAAAACACGTATTTATAAGTAACTCCTTGATGAAGGTTTTTGTTTTGGTGCAATATTTTTACTTCATAACTACTGAATTCTGGTCGGACGCTAAACATAGAACCAATTTGGTTGGCCTACATTAATAAAGTTTTGGATACTAAATTTTTGTCGGACGCTAAACATAGAATCTATATAAATAAATATTTGGGTCCTGAATTTTGGCCAGACGTTAAACATACAATCAATTAGTTTGGCCTATATTAATAAACTGTTTGGACACTAAGTTTTGACCGGACGCCAAACGTTCAATCAATTTGTTTGGCCTTTATAATGGCATTTTTGCTAGTAATAAATAAACTGTTGAGCCCTAAATTTTGGCCTGACGTTAAACATAGAATCAACTTGTTTGGCCTATATTAATAAACTTTTGGGCACTTAATTTTAACCGGACGCTAATCATAGATTCAAATCGTTTGGCCTACATTAATAAACTTTTGTGCACTAAATTTTGACCGGACGCTAAACATAGAATCAATTTGGTTGGCCCATATTAATGAACCTCAGTGCTTTAACTAAAGCTCTGGAGATAAAATAATATGTCCTTCAATGAGTTATCGAGAGGAATTATTTATAATAATCCTAGTAACACATCTTTTGATGAGAGATCCTTAATTACATCCCTCCTATTTCAAAGAACTTGGAGAAATTGAACATCAAAGCAATTCCTCTGAGTTAGCGACGTCCTGGTATACGATTTTTTACGGAATTCTAGATTTTAATCTCAACCTGACGCTGATGTCTTCTGTCACGTGATATGATGGCTGTGTTCTTTAAGTTCTAAAGGGAATTTATTTAATCGAATAAATAAGGTTATTGAACCTTGATTACTAGTTCAACATGAGAGAATATGTTCTATAAACGAGTCATAACTCTGTGGATCTATTATTTACTTTGCATGCTGTTGTATTTTATCATTATTATTTTATTTGAATTATAACAAATTGTGTTCTAAGGAACCTATGTAACCAAAATAAAACACTATAGCTCGCTTGCTAATTAGAGTAAATTTGTCCCGTGACTCAAACCTTTAACTTACCGCCGCCATTTTATATTGTTAGAAAAACGAGTGATAGTTTAATGTTGATACATATGTAATAGACATCGCAAACTGAAATTTTTTGCCCCATCTTCCAAGATATTTCGTCTTCAAGAAGAAAATTGAAAATTATGACAGGGTTATACAAATTGTACCAAACTCGTAGGCTTTAAAGCGTGAAGGCATCGCCTGGTAAAACACTTAAGCTTTCTACTTCACCTGTCCCTATGCATGATGTTTGAATTTTATAATTAATATGTGTTTTTTTCTGCACATGAAGTGAGACGAACGTGTCGAACATAGACGATGCCGCGCGCGGGTCTGTATTCGTAATTATATTATACATCATCGCGAAAACATGTGAAACTAATCATCTCTGTTTGATAATCTTGCGGAGAGAGATATTTACATCGAACAAATGAGACGAAGGATGAAAAACTTAAAGGAAACATCATTTTTTGTGAATCTTTAAAGAAATAACTCCGCCATGATTTTTCTCGCGTCTGAGACACACAATAAAAACATAAACACGAAAGGAAATTATTAATTGTTTCCAAAAAATCACTATGTCAACACTCTGGAAATTCTAAATCCTGGAGAATTATCTTCTCTTTTACAAAAAATGCTCAGCAATGTTTTGATAAGCCAATGTTCGACATATTTTTGCACCAAAGCGAATCTTACAACGTTAGAAAATATCGCCTCTGTTGGGGTTTTGATAAATGGCGTTTCTTGGTTTATCCGCCATCTTGGAATGGTATATTAAACATTTATATTGGACTAAAAGATGGTGTTTGACATTACATTGACAGACATCGTATTTCACGGAGGTTTTATTCCGAAATAAAGTGTAGTGCATTACTCCACATTTCAATTTTTAGTCATATTGAAGCAGTCAGTCAGTCAGTCAGTCCAATAATCACGTTCCCTGGATAGGTGTAAATCTCTAGAACCAAGATTTGTATCAAGAACTAGGTACATACCCTGTGCCAGTGGTTGAATGCTGTCCTACTTGATACAGAAAAAGGCCAGAGAATGACCGTTGACATTACTTGTGTTCAAATGTCTGTAGGTTCAGCCCATGAATCGAACTACGCGAGTGAGAGAGGACTGACCGCGGCAATATTAAGGTCTTTACATTTGGTTTAATTCGATTATTTTTAACTTAATGATAGTCTCTGAGAGGACATTAGACCCATTAAACAATTCAAGACGATCATCACTTCGAGCCATCGCAATTTCGAGTCATCGCATTTTGGGCATTTACACCTTTTATAATTGGTTATAATTTGAGTCATTGCAATCCTAGTCTGACTACACTTCATTATAAAAGGATTTCGACTCGTTTTGTGCGGGCCAATCGAATTATAGGATAGATGCCCTGTACCTTTATTTGACTTCGAGTCATCCAGACCATTCAAGTTTGTGTGGTTTTTTTTCGAGCGATCGCGAATAAAGCGTAAACAAGTTAATATCACACCATTGATAGTCTAATAAAAATACCAAACACGCAATGAACGTGTGTTAGTTGAATACTTAAACCTTCTATCTCGTCCCTGATCCAAGAGAAATAATAAAGTGTTTTATGAACGCTATAAGCCTTGCATGAACATGCATCAAAGACCTTCAGTGCCCATCATCATACATAATTCACACATAGCGTTTCTTTTACTAGTAAACTAGCAGATGATTTTGTTGGATTCATAATGTTTTTACCAGAGAACCCTCTCTCTTTGAAGTTACCGCAATTTACTGGTTATAGAGCTGTTTTATATACAGCGCGGATAGAGGTTTGTGTAAGAATCAAGTCAATTGGACGAGTTATTTATTTCACGAGATATGATTTTATTGTTCTTTATGGTAATGTTTAATGAATAGCGAATTGTTTAATACTTATATACGTTGCTGTATGGTTGTAACATTGCGCGTAGCTTTTTATCGATTTTTCGCCCCAAGCGCGTTATACATGTAGGCGAGTTTCCGATACGCGAAATTTATAAGTGCGCGAATTATTCGGAGTTTACGGTACTTGGATACTTCTGTGGAATTAATTCGAAAGTTTGTCGACAAATTACTTAATGATAGGCTAAGATAATCAAGAAGGCATATCGTTATGTTTCGTACTTCGCGAACTAAGATTTTATATTAGTATTTAATTTCTGTAAAATTCCGATTAGCATCTTCGCGGATTTTCGGAATTTAACGGAAAATTACGAAACTCATAGGCTCTGGGTGTTATAAATGTAAAAAAAGAGTTGTAATTTAGTCAGTTTTGAATTAAATGTTTGTTTTAATGCATTTTGTTTTTATCCTATGGCATTTCTTGTGAAATGACATAAAATAATGTAATTATTCGATTCTTAAGCTTTTCTTAATCGATGATTAAATAATAACTAAATATAACAACAGAATGATAAATCCATGAAATCTATTTGTTTATGTAGTACCATATAGCACGGCTTTTATCTATCACTAATGGACGGAGTCCGTTTATTGTTAGGAATCGATCTTTAACCTGTTCTGCCGCGTATAAACTCCTGCAAATAATGTTATCTAACTATTTAGTATGCGCAACTAAATTTGCAATTAATTAAAGTAAGCGTTTGATCATGCTTGCGTGCAATAGCATGAAAGAAAACTGATGAAAGACGGATACCCCGTTTACTGTCTGCCACACGAGAATGTTTAATTGTAGGGGGGGGGGTGTTTGTGAACTGTTCGATACTCAGGAGTTTGTTTTATGCTCATGTAATTTGGAATCAGTCGAAGTAGGGCCATTAATGTAACATGTGTTTGAAGTGCACCTTTAAAAGGGTTAGAAATTGCTTTAATGTGACGTGTACAACATGTTTTACGTCAGAGGAGCCCTTAGTGATACAATGTACTGTGTCGTATAAACTTAATTGTCATTGTGTCGTTCTTATAATGTTCTGATAATACTTTGAACTTAGGAATAAATGGACCTTCACGACATGTATATTGGTACAATGAAACATTAAAAGTATCGATGAAAATGATGTCAGAAAGAAGTTTACAATATAAAAGAGACTTGTATAGGTTACTTAATACATGTTTTATTATCTGGTTTGTAAAGGTAGCTCTTATAACCCTTTTTATCATTATCGTGCTGGCTTGCTCTTCCCTATGACTAAGATTTTAGGATAAAGAATCCTGTTGAAAACCTTTGATTCATGTTTTGAAATTTCATTTTTAACTTAGTTTGATGTTTTCTTAGTCTACAGATCGAGGGGTTTTGGGTTCGATTCCAGGGTGGGGTATACTTTCGTGGAGCTTGCTCATGAAATAATTTCGATTTTCGGATGGTGCCTACTTTCGTGGAACTTGGTCATGAAATCATTCTTACAGCCATTCTCCCTCCTACCACTGATTTTAAATCATGTAGGACAGTTGCAAGGCACTAAAAAATATATATTTCTTCTTATTTAGGCAAAATGTACTGTAAATAACATCATCAATAAATGAATTTCCATTCTATTTTCAGGTGTCACCGTCGGCAAGGGCTATCCATCGTACAACATTTCTACACCGACGAGATACGAAGAAAGCGAAGATGACAACAGCAACATTATACCAGTCTATTGCTCTGTGCTTGGCCTCGTTGTGGTAGGACTTCTGGGATATGTCGTCATCAAACACTGGAAGCGCATGCGCGATAAACGACGTCGTAAAGCACCTTGTAGCCATGAAGACGTCGAGTACTCCAAGGCATCTGGCGGAGATAGTGGTATTTTTGTTGAAAATGAATCACCTAAGAATTATACATGTAAGTTTGTTATTAGTTTGATCGTATTTTTGAATGCATCAAAACAACGTCTGTCCAAAAACAGCGACAATCTCAAAACAGCGACTATCTCAAAACAGTGCGCATCTCAAAACAGTGACAATCTCAATATAGCGACCTTCTCAAAAAGTGACCTCAAAACTGCATCTTTGTTAAAATAGCGGCCACCTCAAAACAGCGACCATCTCAAAGTAGCGGCCATCTCAAAACAGCGGCCATCTCAATACATTGACCATCTCAAAACAACGACTGTCTTAAAACAGCCATGTAACTTCAAAAACACGCCTGTCTGAAAAATGTATATACATGTATTAAAAATACGATCATCACAAAAAGTCCATCTCATAATCATAATCACGTCTATCCCAAAGAAGCGACCATCTTTAAACAGCAGTAGTTTCAAAACAACGACCGTATCTCAAAACAACAGCATAATTAAACAGAATCTCATTTTAATCGAAACGTATAAATCTATATGTAATTACTGATTGATACGGCTTTTAATATGGGTTTCAAATTTTACAAATCTTTAGAAATATGTTCAGATACAGATTTATACATTTTTATTTATAACAATTCATTGTCTACAAATTATTTAGGGACAGAGAAATAAAAATGCAAGAGGATAGAGTTAAGAATCTAACTGAAATTAACCTGTTTTCTTTGATTTCAATGTGGTTTTTTTACTTTAAATGAAGCTTTCCATAGAACTAGCGGGAGTTGTTTATTTATTTAAGACGAGAAAATTGTCTCCCAAGATAGAAATTCAATACTTCGGGATTACTCATGAGCCCCTGATAAGCAAAATCTACCTGACTGCAATGATAGCGTTAGAGGATTCGTTAAGCTAAGCAACAAATACGAAACAGGACCTTTGGGACGAGTAATAAATTACCAAAGCACCGATAGAGATATCCAGTGGCTGGGAAAACGATTTATTTTCGTGTAATTGCACGTAACCGAGTGATACTGATGTAATTTATAACTCTTTTGTGATAAATTTCACCAAGTCATGCAAAATGTTTCTGCGCATGCGCGAAAACAAAGAGAAATATGCGAATTTGTTGCTTTTAGATTAAATTGTATAATTACATGCAGACAGATTTTGAAACTGACTAATTTCGATAGATTAACCGACAAATTGATCACTTACGTTAAAGTTTTGCAACATTTTTTCAAAAACTTGAAAGAAATTTAAACCAAAGCTAGAAAAACAATTACTATCGCTAAAATTTGAAAACTGCAGACGAAAATTAAAGTTAAGTGTAATTTATATTTTTTGTGAACGAACATATTTTAAATTTACATAACTTCTCAATGAAATGGATTAAACAAGTTTTCGCTGATTTTCTCTCTCGCTAATTAACATGTCAAAAATCTGACGCTGGAATTCGTCGTTCAATTTAAGAAAATTACAAAGTCAAAGTTTTGCTTTAATCTTCACCGCGGTCCTTATATATTATTATATGCGGCGTAACACTTCATTAAATATTAACATGGGACGCACCACAGTGTATGAAATTCGTAAACTAAGATATTTCAATGACATATCAAAGAATATTATATGAAAAGTGTATTTGAACCCATTCGGTTTTTATCGCTCAATTAGTTCGAGCTGTGTTCAAAGAAAATAAAAAAGTCTTTCATTTCTTTATTTGAACGAAATTAAATCTAATTTTCACCGAATCAAAGCTTTTTCGACATAATGAAGTTGATGTATAAACATATAAAATGTATGAAAAGCCAATGTGAATCTTGCTTCAGTAAAAAAGTCATAAAAAGGTTCTGTTTATTTATATATACATATATTCATTTCTTAAGTTTTTTCTTTTCATGATAAAAAAACTGCGTCTTTATTACTGTGAAAATATCACCTCACATTTTCTTGTGATGTCAATTTTACGTCGGTGAAAATATTTTCCATTTGTCTTTCTACCATTGTCTTGTAATACAAATAACTTTTGTATTAGATAGTTCACAAAGACTTCTGTATGTAAATAATGAATTATTTGAAGTCTTATTTTATTTTGTAATACAATGCACCACCCATGTGAGATCTTCACAAATATGATTTGTTAATCGGTTTGAAATTAAAGAACTCTGATAGGGATATCCCAATCACTAATGTCAACACTACTGGCTAAAAGAAGTCTGAAAGTAGGACAGGAACAGCTACAGTAAAAATCAGTCTAGCCTGTTCAATTACTTCGAACGTTCCAAAACGTTCTGTAACGTTAGGTGCGGAACAACTCAACCCAAAGTCAACTCAACCCGAGACAACTCAATCCCCTACTAACGGAATGATTTGTCTCAACTTTGAGTTGAGTATTGCACGGGTTGATTTGTCTTCGGGTTAAGTTGTCCCTTACCCGTAACGTTCGCTAACAGTCGTTACTGAACACGCTGCTGACCTTCCACAAAACGAAAACGCAAAGAGAGTAATGTTACAGAAAAACAAGGGTATCAGGACCCATTGAATCAATTTGGGCATAGCTATCAAACTTGTAACACTATCTGTGAGATACCAATGTCCACAGAACTTGCATCCCCCATTAGAGTATTTCAGTCGCCATGTGCATCTGAGCTGGTGCAAATTTACCCCCCCCCCTCCCTGATCTTGAATATCCGCCGACTGCATATAAAGCCCTCTCATACTGCTTTATGCCTTCGAACTGCGTCTTTATTACAGCAATCTTTTACAAAGATATATGTACATTTAGGTGGAAAATCGCTAAGAAATGCTGAATTTACATTATTAATTTACATTTTTCTGACTCCATTGTTTTTACTCTATTTTTAGATTGTTTAAATTCACGTGTAAGAGACTTGCCTCAATTAAAACGTACAGAACTAGAGAAGACTTTGTCATCCCCACAGTCTGACAGCTGGAAAGATCTGGCTAAAGAACTAGGTATGTTGATCTTACCAGTTCACCTTACCTGTTTTATAAACAATGTTCAAACCAGTCAATAATATAACCTTCACCGAGCCAACAATAATCTGTGTGGTCACCTATACAACCAAGACCTGGCAGTCTGTCTCTAACACTGACACCAGAGTCATTAAATTCGTAAACATACTCACAAATATGCTTTGCTACAAAATGTAATAATATTTTTGAAAATTTATCAACTAACACAAATACAAACGACCCAGTTTACTCAAAAGTTACGGACTCTGGTGCCAGTGGTGTACAACGTTAGATATGTCCTGACCTTAAAAGCCGGCTCTCACAGTTTAACTGCCAACGTTTTATGTATACCCAATCGTTGAACATAATTTGCATTTTAGACTTACCATAGGCGGATCCAGCGGGGGGTCAGAGGGGTCCGGACCCCCCCTGACATTTCCAAAATGTATCTGTCCATAAGTTTAACTTTAGGCCATTTTTAAGTTGCAAGTACGCCTTTAGGTTTAATATAGATCCAATGGTTATATAGTTTTTATCAATAATGTGTTGCGTTATTATGCAAACAATGAATAATGTGGTTTGAAATTTTGGAAACCCCCCCCAAAAAAAAAAAGTTTGGACCCACCCTAGAAAAAAATCCTGGATCCGCCTGTGCTTACAACTCCATTCGAGTTTTAATGGGGCTTTATCAATATACACGAGTAATACAATGACAGTAATGTAGTTATATCGTGAGTTTGAGACTTTCTCATACTTTTTTTGAACAGTTAATTTTAGTGCCTTTATTTTTACACAATTTGTATTCAAACATATTAAAATGATAATGTTAGTTTTCTTTTTCATTTTGCAGGATACAGTGCTAAGCGTCTGACACAATTTGAAGCTAAAAATAACAACAAGAACACCAACAGTGCTTTTAAACATCTACTACATGACTGGGAACGTCGAGATATTGCCACTGTCAGCCATTTAATTCAATGTTTAAGAAATATAGGCCGCGAAGACGCCGCTCGTTTGCTCTACGCGGATTCCACAGAGGGGAGAACGCAAATGGGCAACAACAGATCACAGAATCACGTGTGATGTTTGTTCACGCATGCGCAGTAAGGACAAGTCGATTCAGTAATATACAATGGCGATTTTTTGTTGAAACTTGTCCTTATTATTCGATCTCTTTTTAGAAAACTACTTAGACTAAAATATGTGACGTTATGACGTAATGGTTATTTGATGGGTTTTCTTTTGGGAAAACTGTGTGATAATCAAATGAAGCTGTGTGATGCAATGTTGAAATTGATTTATTCAATGGCTGTGACGATTTATGTTTGCCAGTCTTATTGATGGACATCAAGAAAAGTTGTGCAATGATGTGACGTCATATTTAGTTCATTTACATTCTAGACGTCGTAAACAAACAATTTCTTCTGCACATGAAGAAGTAAAATTTATGTACTCTGATTTGATAAGACATATGAACACGTCTGATTTGGGGCATTTTTAAAAAGATGGCTATATTGCGTCACATGGATGGCGTCATTTCCGTAAGGTTGTATTTTTCAAAAACTAGATAGATTTTGTGTGTGGCTGTGACGGTCGCCGATATGTGTAAACATAAGTGTGTGGCATAAAACAATTTGCTAATGAAACAAATTCAAAATTATGACGTGTTATGTAAACGTCGTATTTTGAATGTGTGACGTCAGTGTTGATATGACGTTGCCCTGGTGATAAACAGGTGCGTGTCTAAACTCTAAAGTGACAATCCCGTGGTGTGGTGATTAATGACGAATTCATTAAAATGATAGTCGACATTTTTCATACAGCAAGACTTATTTAATCATAAAAAGTAAAAAAACACAACTTGACTCATTCTTTATGAAATCCAGTGTATATTTTTTGTTAATGTGTAATTCGGTTTTACACGAACTACTTTTTGTAAACTTTTGATTTTTACACGAACAGTGAAAGTACAGTTTGTACATCATTTTAGTGAAACTTCATGTACACATGTATACTATTTATAAAACGAACATTTTATGTTTATTTTTATTTACATTTAAATTTCGTATGAATGTTCCTCTAAAGGTCATAGTTCACAGATTTTGTTTTTTTTTCTATAATTTCAAAATGCCATTCAGTGTCTGTAATTGTGTCAAAAAAATAATTCTTATTATTATAAGACAAACTGACCTATATTTTGCAAGAAATATTCAATAAAAGTCACAAAAATGCACTAAAAGCGTCTTTACCGTGACATACGGGGTAGATATTTACTACATGAAACGCCATCATTTGTAGTTATTTGTCAACTTGCACTAAAATTGTCATTATCAGAACACTACTTTCTTGCTTTCAAAAATATTTCCATACAATTTTGATAGTTTTAGAAAATGTTTAAATTTAAGTTGAAATCTGTGAATGAATACCTTTAAAGGTTATGAATGTGATGGTGTGTGTTTGTGGTGTTTTTCGCCACCAAAGATCGGATCTACTTGGCAAGTATTCTTCGGAAGGATCGGAAAATCACGATTATTAACAATTTGGTCAGTATAAAGGGAAATCTTATCCGCTGTTTCCGAAATTGTCCGAGGTTGTCAGATGACTTTTCATTTATATAATGAATACGAAATTGATGATCTCGACGGAAAGAGCCGAGGTGTTCCGATAATTGTATGAATGGTACAAATGATTGAAAATCTGAGTAAATATTGTTACTAAAGTGTGGAAGTAGTTTCTCTCGTCAAAGTATTGTGACGACAAGGTCATAACCTCTTGTAGCCTGGAACACAGTGAGTAATGGTAAGTGCTAGGGCTTGGATGTCATAGGGGTATGAGATTCTTTTGCAGCGATTTTGTAGAGAGCCTCCTTACATCTCAGAATGCATAGGTGGATCTATCGGGCGGGAAAGGGTCAGGGGGGTCTGGATCCCCCCTTCTGGAATTTCCACAATGTATCTGTCCATTAGTGTATTTCTTGACTGTAAGTCATTTTTAAGTAGCATGAAGCAATTTTTCTCGGTTCGTAACATAGATTTAATGGTTATATATAGTCTTTATTTTTAATATGTTGCATTATTATGCAAAATGTGTATAATGTAGTTGTGGTTCGAAAGTTTTGAAGCCCCCCAACCCCCTAGAAAAAGTTCGGACTTCCCTAGAAAAAATCCTGGATCCGCCCCTGTAATGACATCGGTTTGATCATAGTTCAAAGCATGGGTTTCAACTGGGTTACTACATTGATCAAGCTTTAATGCTTTTTGGATTAGACACCATAAGAAACGCATAGAGATGCAAACACCCCATAATACCCTGATTCATTTTCCTGTGGCTAAAACTTAAACTAAGAGCAGCCATTTACGATAATGGGGCTTACTAGTTTATTGAATATGAACGCTTCAATAAGGATAGGCTTTTCACATTGGTTACATCACAAGGCGCTACATGTATAAAGCGAACGTTTACTTTTTGATGAGATGCACTAAAACTTTTTGTCTTACAGGGAAAGTGACATTCAGATCTCCTCGTCGATTTTCTACGCATATCTTCGTAGATGATCGCCCGTTGGCGTTCAGAAAGAGAATGTGAATAGCAGACGAGTCTGATTTAAGTGCAGACAAGTCCGTCAGCGGACTACCTAAGCAAATTAGTGCTCAAATAGTGTCCTTTGTCTCTTGCCAATTTACGCAAGCCATTCTTCTACAAACATATTCGCCTTGTGTTTGCGTCGAGGCAGGAATCCTCAATTGTCTCCCTTGTATAATATATTTGATAGACCAGTACGAGTTGTCTCCCTTGTTATACTAAATTTTTACGTTATTTAAACTAAGGAAATTACGAATCTTACTTCTTCTTTCATACTATTTCTTGTGTCACTTTATATGAAATAATTGTCATGTTTACTTGCCATGTTTGTTTTATTTGATTAATAAAATATAACAATACACCGAGTTGTTTGTTTCCATTTCAATCCTTCGGCATTTTCCGTCAAAGTTCGTGACTAACTCATTCAATAGAATGCATTATCGTATCCCGACGATATCAAGGTTCTCGATCTAACTAGTATCGAGTATCCTACTAGACAACGAAAATGATAGAATGAAGGAGAGTAATGAGTTCAGTTCCATGCTTGTTCATGATTCATTTCCCTGCGACTGTTTTTGAATACCAGGGTATAGAGTCACGTGATCTTTCAGAATGTAAACACACTCTTATATTCGTCAAATTCTTCCTGCAGCCAAAGCAAAGCCAAGATCAGTGTATGAAATATCTATTACATTTTTGTCCAATCTGATTAAAACCGGGTCTCAAATTTTCCGCTCGCCTACTCGCTAATTTAGATTTGACCGTTTTCAAACGAGGGTCACGTTCAGGTGACCTTTCTCATTGTAATATTCATGACGAAAGTATTATGATTTGTATAACTTGTTTACATCGTCTACGTCATGCAATTTGAAATGAGCCGTCCAATCGCAGACTATGAATAATACCGCATCAATCTGATTAAAACCCGATCTAAAATTTTCCCGCTCGCATACTCGCTAATTTAGATCTGGCCTTTTCCAAACGAAGGTCACGTTCAGGTGACCTCTTCTCATCATAATATTCATGACGAAATTGTTATGATACGTAACTTGTTTACATCGTCTACGTCACGCAATTTGAAATGAGCCACCCAATCGCAGACTGTGAATAATACCGCTGTTAAATTTGCATGCAAACCTTGGTCTAAAAATAGAAATTACGAAATCAAAATGTGATTAATAGTGTTTTAGTCTAGATGAAAGCTACGCATTGATTGGTCGACACAAAGTTCATCTCGACGTGACCTTGCATTGACTAAGTAGAGATCCAGTACGACAACGCGAGTAGATCAGGATCTCTGTTTACGGAGATTGATACCGCATCAGCTTGCAAACCTATGTCTAAAAATAGAAATTACGAAATCAAAATGTTATTTATAGTGTTTCATCTAGATGTAAGCTACGCATTGATTAGTCGACATAAAGGTCATCTCGACGTGACCCTTTATTGAGATCTCAGAGATCCTGTACGACAACGCTCTACAGGATGTTTGTTTACAGAGATTGATTTTTGTCAAAAAATACCATTCTCGTTCACAGAGGTTATCAAGATTGACGATCTAGTATCCAGATTCCTGATAGCCTCTGGGTACGAGAATGGAAAATGCTGAAAATAGTTTGTTAGTCAAAACTGTTTACTTTGAATCCTCTTCACAAACTATGCTTGCACATTGAGTAATTTACGTCTGAAGGATTTGAAACTAACGATTAAACCCACAAGGACAAACTTTACATGTAGATGTAGATCACGTGACAATAGACCCTCAATACAATGAAGGGCTCTATAGGGCCTACAATACAATATTATATTATAAACATACATTGTACCTGTACAGTCTTCAAGACAATTATTTAAAACTATTATTAGCGCTTGAAATTATGTTCATAATGAACTGTTTTATTGGACCGAATGAACGTTTACTGGACCGAAAAATTCTTAGTGATTTGTTTGAATTTGCAGTCAATTGTTATGATTTAGCATGATATATCTTATAACTGAATATTTAAACAATAAACACACGGAATAATAAATAAATCAGCATATTCTAACAAGTAACTACTGCAACCTGATAATTGTAAAATTATGATGAACTGTCAGACAACTCACATTCTAAAAGTCGGTGGACCGAGGGACAACTAGGTGGATTAGCTCGGTCCACGGTCTACTGGCTAAAGTCGAAGACTGTCTGTGTGTATCTAGATTCTAGTCACAGACGTCAACAACATGACGAAAGAACTAACTACGTCTGTTTCATGTATTAAGACTGTCTGTGTGTATCTAGATTCTAGTCACAGAAGTCAGCAGCAACATGACGAAAGAACTAACTACGTCATTCGGAACTACCTCGGCGATCTTCTATGCAGCTAAACATCGGATATCATAAGGCGAAAAAGTAGATCTAGGAATTTGGTTTATGTGGTTATATAATCTGAAATACCACGTGTGTGACATTGTACTGATGGAAGATGTGATAAAGCGTGTAACAATGTTATTATTAAATGTTGACATGAAAATTACAGTCGCCGGGCCTAATAACCTGGTTGTATTGCTACTACGTCTGATTTCCGAGGTATATTTTCGTAGATGATCGCCTAGGTTGTTCCGAATGATAACTATGCACGTATTCTTTATTCTACGATAAAATATAGTCTACTTGTGAGACAGGAGACAATTGGCAGAATGTGCGCTAAAAAGTTGAATGATTAGCACACTGCTCTACTGTCTTAAAATTGTTTCTTTTCTCTACATTTACTAGTAGAGTTTTAGAAAGTTGATATCTACCAGGTCTCGAATTTATGCTCGCATACTTGCAAAATGCAAGCGGATTTTGAAAATTTCGGTAACTTTTATTTTAACTCGTAAATGTTCGCACGTTGAAAACGCTGCAAAATTTCTCTATCTATCCATTGTCTATTTCACAATAACGTCCTTCTTCTATTTATAGTTAAATAAAGCGCTTAGTTGTTTTATATTGCAAATATGAATAGTTACTATAGGCCTATGTGTTATTACAATTTGGAGAAAAAATGCGAGTGGTTTTTTTACAAGTTGAAAAAAATCAACTCGCAAAAAATTGCAAGTCCTAATTTTTGTTAAATTCGAGCCCTGTATCTGCATACATGAGCATTTGTAAAATGGAAGTTGAAATCGGTGAATGAGCAGCTTTTAGTGCATTCTCGTTCCCAGAGGTAATCAAGATTCTTGACTCCAGTCTAGCTTTAGATCGAGAATCTTGACAACCTCTGGGTACGAGAATACCTCTGGCGCTGCAGTAGAACTTCATCACTAAGTCTGGACCTAAATTGGCGACTAGAGGACAAACGAAAAGAAACTACGTCTATCGATCGAAATAAAGTAAGATAAAAGGGTTTGAAACACGTTCACAAATATGTATAGTTCTGTTAAATTAACCTGTCACAACTTGAATAATTACACGGTCACCGAATGTGTTATCATTCAACTTCTTTTTAACCGTTGAGTCACCGATCCATATTAATTATTGATGATCTAACTATCTATGCAGAGATTTTGAAAATCAGGGAAAACAACTTGGAAAGGAGTTAAAATAACACATTCAGTGACCGTTTAATTATTCAAGTTGTGACAGGTTAATATGATAGAACTTTAATACATGTAAACATATTAACAATGTTTAGGACAATTTTTAACAAAGGGAGATCACTCAATATAAAAGTAACGTAAACTCATGAGTCATGACAGAGTTATTAGTTTTTACATCACAATACGTAATAATTCAGCAACATATTTGTCTTCAAAGAGTTCTGTAATCTAGCACAAATCTACCACTTGAAGCTTGAGTTAATTCTTATGGAGATACTTTAAAGGTACCCATTCACAGATTTCAACTGAAAAATCAACTTTTTCTTAAACTATCAAAATTGTACGGAAATATTTTTGAAAGCAGGAAAGTAGTGTTAAGATGATGGCAATTGTCGTGCAAATTGACATACAAATACAAATGATGGTGTTTTATGTTGTATATGTATACCCCGTTTGTCACGGTATAGACACTTTTAGTGCATTTGTGTGTGACTTTTATTGTATATTTCTTGCAATCTATAGGTGAGTTTGTCCTAATATATTAAGACTTAACTTTTTGACCCAATTACAGACACTGAATGGTATTTTGAAATAATGAAAAATCTTAACCAAATCTGTGAACTAGTACCTTTGAAGTTGATTAAAATACACAAGGCTCTATTACACAAGTACTGTTTTAATCCATGCTTAAAATCCTGTAACTTGCATTTATTTTGTTTATATTTATAAAGATCAATTCCTAACTTTTGAAATTGTTCCGTCATGTTGTATTCATGTATTTATGTTAAAATTTGTTTACATGTTTTACTATGTAAACTGTGACGAAATAAAAGACATGTTCTGTTCTGATAATTATATTTATTGATGGGCTGACACTTTTTCATTTAAGAACTGAACCATTTGCCGACAGACATCGTATGCTTCGTAAAAAAACAAGTTTTAGTTTAATTCTTTCTTTTCATAAATTGTTTAGATTTACACCTTTGATACAATATATAATGTCCTTGATATAATTATGATAAAATTCAATGTTTTTTCAACCTCGGTGGGAGATACCCAGTGCCCCCTTATGACAACTGTGAATCTAGCCCTGTGCAGCGATGAAGGTGTCTGGGAAGGTGCCGGGACAAAACGAACCATAAGACGAAACGGACCATGACAAAACGAACCATACTCGGGACAAAACGGACCATATATATTGGACAAAACGGACCATTGTCGGGACAAAACGGACCATATATATTGGACAAAACGGACCATTGTCGGGACAAAACGGACCATAAGAAAAAAGTATGACATTTACGATATTTAAGAATAAATAGAAATATTTTATTATTATTAATTGTGTTATGATATCATATGTTTGGTATCATTAAATTGTGGTTCAACTGTAATCGTAATAGTCTTTATTGTGATTTTCTATGTATTTTCTGTATCAAAGCTTTTAAAATAAGAGACGAACAGGAGTTATGATATCAAGCTCTATTATACATGTATATTTATTATTTAAAATTCATAATGTTACCGTATATACAATGTTCTCACATACTATAAATGTTAATATTACTATTCATTTATCTTATATAAATGAATAATTAAATATATTTTCAATATACACTAAATATAATTGATAAACTTTTGACTATTAAAAATTAATAATTCAAATGTATAATATGTATTTATTAAATGCACATTTATATTACAATTGTAATTTAATATGTAATATGATATTATGTAAATGTATATATGTTTATGGCGATGGGCCTCAAGGCTTAAGCCTAAAATAAAACTTTATGTTATGTTATGTTATGTGATTAACTGCTTGCGTGTTGTTGGTGTGTTGTTTGTCACCAAATGTGATAACTGTGATATTAAATTTGAAGCTGCCTATAATATTATAGTCAAGCACTGGTTCCTCTCTATATACTGCCCGCCATATATAACTCTGGAAAGGGATTTATGATAACAAACTTGTACTTCCAAATATAATTTCAATGAAATAACAAACAACAACACTAATTAATGCATTTAATTGAAAACATGAATATATTTTTTATCTAATAATATATATATAAATCATAATGGTCCGTTTTGTCCCGACAATGGTCCGTTTTGTCAAAAAAATATGTTTCATTACAAGCATGATTTACCTACATTGTTACAAATGGTTGTATCCATCATGCTAGTTTTGTTAAAATGAATTACACACATTTTATTTTCATTACTGCCTACCCATAAAATTGTCTCGTTTGTAATGTTTACAAAAAAAGTTTTTGTACACACTATACTGAAGCAGTGTATATCATAATGGTCCGTTTTGTCCCGAGTATGGTCCGTTTTGTCAAAATATATGGTCCGTTTTGTCCCGACAATGGTCCGTTTTGTCCAAAATATATGGTCCGTTTTGTCTCGAGTATGGTCCGTTTTGTCATGGTCCGTTTCGTCTCATGGTCCGTTTTGTTCCTAACTCGTCTGGGAAGACACGTAGATTTTGCTTCTAGAGCACGGATACTAGTATAGACTTCCATCCTATATCGTTTTGAAAGTAGGGCCTATATACCCCTAATGTGATTTTCACTTCAAACAAGACTAAGAAAATCATTGTTTGTTATATAGTATGTATATCCCCTAAAATAAAACTGCCCTCCAAAATATGTAAGTTTTATTCCTAATTTGGGAAGAGTTTCCCTGTTTTTGTACTGTTGCATTATGGTTTAATGTAAGCATAATGTGTTTTATGATTGAATTTATGAATTATTAAAAGAGACTCGTTTAGGATATTTTCTGCTTAAAAAAACAACAACATTTTTTTAATTTTGCTTAAAGAAACGGTTTTTAAGTTCCTGTGGAATAAGATCCCATAAACGTCAGAAGGATTCCCATTTGATTTGCTTTTATTTCGTGTATATCACAATATCGACCACGGTTAAAATAATGCGTATCAAGAGCTATATTAAATATAGACGACAACGATTATTAACGTATTCGTTATTATATTCTTTTTTGATTGTCGCCCTTTACTACGCATGCGCATTTGATCTTAGCAACCCAGCAACCAATGTACACAGTTTTTGGACCAGGAGCCGCATCAAAACACAGGTTTGTTTAACTTTCTTTTCGTATTTATTTGTATTATTTGGTTTTGGTTTTGTTCTGTTTATTATTAAGTGTTCATTATGATAGCTGAATCACACAGTGCATGATTCTATCGATAGAATTCACGAGTTCAATTGGTTAAACTAAAGTTGTCTGAAAGTTTTAGAAACATGTTATGTCTAGGCTATGTAAACGATCTATTCTCATAATTACGTTTGCTTGTTAGGAATATAATATGTTAAAGTATTAATGGATGTCTTTTGATATCATTTTAATGAGGTAAGATAACAATGCTATTTACATCCTTGCCAGATCTGGTGAAATTCTGCAAGTTCAAATGAACAAACGGCCAGTGGTAGAAATTGAATTTCCATGCTGCAAATTTGATCAAGATTGTTCTTATTGTTGAGTTCAGGGAAAGGAAAAGTATTCAAGATTGATAGATCTCTATATATTATTGTGTAATTAAGATCAAGGGTCTTCATTATTGTTTATGTCGTTGGTAACACATCCTTCATTCCTTGGTCAACTTGCTCTATAACTTTAACAGATAACAGTGTACTAAACTTTGAAGTCTGAATATGTATGCTTGATTTAATTTATTTTTTAATTTTTGTATTCTATATTGGGGTTGCCGTCCCACGTATAAAAGGTGGTAGCGCATCTAGTTATGACTCGGAATCATCAAGGTTTTTGGTTTGTTCCTTATACATGTATGTACATGTTTAACAGGGATAGGGGCTGTTTATAGGCCCCTTCTCCTTCCAAAATTTCTAAAATTTCATGCAGTTTCCCAAATTTAGAATTTACAACTTATGGTTCTATGTTCTACGTAAGATTAAAGCACTTGCCCACACACGCACACTGAAAAAAAACCATGGTTTGATCTCAGTTCGAATCATGGTTACTGGTTTTACATAGGTAACAGTAACTATTAAATTTTCTTATATTTTCAGGATATAGAAAGTTACAATAATTAAAGATGGGTCAAGCACTGCAACGTGCTGCCCAATGGACCTCCGCTAAAGGGGGTTCAGGTGGCAAACTTGAGTTCACTAAACTGAATGAAGATTTACTTAACACAGTCATGAACTGGGTTGAGGGATTTGGTGCCAAATATCCTGAAGAATCAAAACTTATTTTCAAGTCGGCATTAACATGGAAGACCTCTTTAAGGCCTGAAAATTTGACAGGAGGTTATCAAGAAAAGTAAGTTGAAGTATTAACTACATGTAATTGCATTGACACTATTCAATGTACTGTAATGAGTTTTCTTAAGTAAACATTGACAATAATAAGAATATAGGTTACATACTGTTGCTGAAGTATATTTTTATGTTTTTTCCCACCTAAGCCTCTAATTGTTGAAATTTGACCACTCAGAAAAAATGCAGCTGAAAGATTATCCTTGTTATTGCAAAATCATCTGTTTTTATCAATGAATTTTAAGTTCCAAATACATAATTAAAGAGAAAAGGGTCCCTTTATTATATAGACCATTGATTTATTAGGTCCTAACAGTAGAACTTTACTGTACTGGTGATCCGGTACAAGTACTTGTGTACTTCTAGATTGAACATTTTGTTGACTTTTTATGATGAAATGTTGATACCTTAAAATTCTAATGCTTGTGTGAAATTGTTTGCTGTTTTCAGGGTTTGACTCTAACTTCTTTTACCTGGAATCCCAAAGGAATGCTTTGTCAGTTCTTCAGGGACTTCTTCATAACATTAGGGATTCAAATTGCAATAAACAATTCATTGCAATTTTCAGGGATCCTGGCGGAATCCCTAGATGAGAATTTTCCTAAGATTTTGAGAACCTTGGAATCCTGTTAGTGTCCAATACTGGTTTTTATTTGTAAAAATGTAATACTATGTATAAATATATTTTCTACAGAGGTGAAGATATGGTGTCAACACAGACCACCAGTAAAGATAATACTCCAATGTTAACTCTAAAGAAAGTTGGCAGCAATGATTACTCTATATCAGTAATGTCCCTTGAATTTTGTGAAAATGTTCTTAGATTGGCTGGCAATCAGAAGTTAATGGAAGTAAGAGGAT